>ONZH01004301.1:0-269232 GCA_900303285.1 Rhinella marina
AACAGGTCTCACCTCTTGGCCTCCACATAATTTTTAAGAGGTCTCACCTCTTGGCCTCCACAAAATCTTAAGAGGTCTCACCTCTTGGGCCTCACCACATCCAATCTCACCTCTTAATTTTTCAGCTCACCTCTTGGGCCTCCACATAATTTTTAAGAGGTCTCACCTCTTGGGCCTCCACAAAATGTTTAAGAGGTCCTCACCTCTTGGGCCTCCACATAATTTTTAACAGGTCTCACCTCTTGGGCCTCCACATAATTTTTAACAGGTCTCACCTCTTGGGCCTCCACAAAATCTTTTAAGAGGTCTCACCTCTTGGGCCTCCACATAATTTTTAACAAGGTCTCACCTCTTGGGCCTCCACAAATCTTTAAGAGGTCTCACCTCTTGGGCCTCCACATAAATTTTTAAAAGGTCTAATCTCCACTCCTCTTGGGCCTCCACAAAATTTTAAGAGGTCTCACCTCTTGGGCCTCCACATAATTTTTAAGAGGTTCTCACCTCTTGGGCCTCCACAAAATCTTTAAGAGGTCTCACCTCTTGGGCCTCCACATAATTTTTAAAGAGGTCTCACCTCTTGGCCTCCACAAAATTCTTTAAGAGGTCTCACCTCTGGGCCTCACATAATATTTTAAAGAGGTCTCACCTCTTGGGCCTCCACATAATTTTTAAACAGGTCTCACCTCTTGGGCCTCCACATAATTTTTAAGAGGTCTCACCTCTTTGGGCCTCCACAAAATCTTTAAGAGGTTTCACCTCTTGGGCCTCCACATAATTTTTAAGAGGTCTCACCTCTTGGGCCTCCACAAAATTTTAAGAGGTCTCACCTCTTGGGCCTCCACATAATTTTTAAGAGGTCTCACCTCTTGGGCCTCCACAAAATCTTTAAGAGGTCTCACCTCTTGGGCCTCCACATAATTTTTAAGAGGTCTCACCTCTTGGGCCTCCACAAAATCTTTAAAGAGGTCTCACCTCTTGGGCCTCCACATAATTTTAACATCTCACCTCTTGGGGCCTCCACATAATTTTTAAACAGTCTCACCTCTTGGGGCCTCCACAAAAATCTTTAAGAGGTCTCACCTCTTGGGCCTCCACATAATTTTTAAGAGGTGTCACCTCTTGGGCCTCCACAAAATCTTTAAGAGGTCTCACCTCTTGGCCTCCACATAATTTTTAAGAGGTTCTCACCTCTTGGGCCTCCGCAAAATCTTTAAGAGGTCTCACCTCTTGGGCCTCCACATAATTTTTAACCCGTCTCACCTCTTGGGCCTCCACATAATTTTTAACAGGTCTCACCTCTTTGGGCCTCCACAAAATCTTTAAGAGGTCTCACCTCTTGGGCCTCCACATAATTTTTAACAGGTCTCACCTCTTGGGCCTCCACATTAATTTTTAAGAGATCTCACCTCTTGGGCCTCCACACAATTTTTAAGACGTCTCACCTCTTGGGCCTCCAAAAAATTTTCATGAGCCTCTGGCCAGCCCACGGCCTCTTCCTGCCTTTTGCCGTCCTACGCATCCCTCAACATCCCCACTGCTTTACCTGCTAGACATGACACTGGGCCAGGTCGGGTCACTGACATCTCTAGCGCCAACAATTTGGGCATTTTAAGGCTTCTGCATGTGTTTGAGTTGTTTTTACATTTTAAAGAAGACATGTCTGACCACATCTCACACACACACACAATGACAATTAGGGGGTGGGGTCTATTTGCTTTCCCCCTTGCCTATGCCATCTGTGGTTGTCATAGGCAACGTGATTTTAAGGGGTGCAGAATTTATCTTCTTTTTTGTCTAGTATGGCTTGGGGTCCATGGCAATGTAGAGGAAAGAAGGTTTCCTTGTATGGTCTCACTTTACAGAGAGGTTATATTGTCTTTGGAGTGTATTGTTGAGAGGCTGTGATAGTGGCGTAATAGTGCGACTTGGGCGCGTTATATGCACCCAGACATGCTTCCCCTGCTGTCCCAGTTGCATTCCAGCAGTGTTGGCATCCTTTTCTGAGGTTTCAGGGTGGACTTGGTGACCTCCAAGTGGTCGAATTGAGATTTCCAAGTGGCGAGCATTTTTTCCCCATAGACTTTAATGGGATTCGATATTCGGTCGAATAGTCGAATTTCGCGGTCTATTTGAATCGAATTTCGAACTTTCGAATATTTCACTACTCGCTCATCTCTAGTCTTAAGGTTACCCGTCCCCCTCCCCTTCATCACTCCTACCCCCACCCTTGGTTGAACTTGATGGACATGTGTCTTTTTTCAACCGTATTAACTATGTAACTATGTAACTATGTGTATTTATTTTTATGGGTTTTTTTCATTTGTGGGAAAGGGAGGTGATTTGAATTTTTATATTTTTTTTAATTTATAAAAACATTTTTGTACACTTATTTTTATAGTTAACATAGGGAACTATAACAAGCAATCATTGGATTGCTTTTCTCATAGACTTCAATGCATTAGCATTGGACACTATGAGGGTTTTACTGTATTTCTATGGAGCCCTGCCACAGCATCTGAAGTGGTCGCAGACATAAACCGCGGGTGCCTGCTGTATAAAACAGCAGGCAATTCGTGGCTATGGCACCTGCTCCGCTCAGGAGCGGACGCCATCTTTAAGGTCCCGACCCCCAATGTATAGCCGTATTGTGGTCGGGAAGAAGTTAACATGACTTGCTCCAGAAAACTGTCATAAATGATTCCTGAAATCTATGGCAGATCCTTGCTTGGATGGATTTCATTTTCTGACACACAAACTTCCAAAATGCACCAAAATGATTAAGAACCATGCACTTCTTAATAATTTTGGAACCTCTTACCAGCCAGAATCCCCACACAAGTGAGCATGGCCTCCAGAGGGGACACATAGTAACGTAGGCAGACCTTGTCAAGATACACAGGAGACAGTGGTGTACTGCCAATATAGGCAGACCACGCAGCTGCTATGGGGCCCGCAGCACAGGGGGGTCCGGAGAGCAAGGAAGGCCCCGCCCCCTACATACGCTCTGCACAACACAGGCAGCCAGGTTATTCATAATTAACTAGTTAACCTGGGGCATTGAGGTAGCCTGCGGCCGGCCCGCTTGTGTTCCCTTCTTATGCTCAGCACCCGCCCCCCTTCCCCCTCCACTCCCCCTCCCCCGTAGGTCCGCTCACCCCTGCTGTCCAGGAATAGATGTTGCTGTGGGCTAAAGGACCGTTCTGACTTCATCCGACCATGTGACTAATGGGGGAGGAGCCTGCGGAGCAGAGCGCTGTATTGCTGTATGGAGAGGAGCCAGGCTGGAGTTTGGTGAGGCCTAGCTGTGTGTCCCTGTCCCTGTGTGTTCCTTTGTGTCTGTCTGTCCCTGTGTGTCTGTCTGTCCCTATGTGTTCCTGTCCCTGTGTGTCTGTCTGTCCCTATGTGTCCCTGTCCCTGTGTGTCTGTCTGTCCCTGTGTGTCTGTCTGTCCATGTCCCTATGTGTCCCTGTCCCTGTGTGTGTCCCTATCCCTGTGTGTATGTGTTCCTGTCCCTGTGTGTCTGTCTGTCCCTGTGTGTCTGTCTGTCTGTCCCTGTGTGTCTGTCTGTCCATGTCCCTATGTGTCCCTGTCCCTGTGTGTGTATCTTTCCCTGTGTGTGTGTCCATGTGTGTATCTGTCTCTGTGTGTATCCCTGTCTCTGTGTGTCCCTGTCCCTGTGTGTGTCTGTCCCTGGGTGACTGTCCCCCTGTGTGTCTGACCCCCTGTGCCCCGGTCCCTGTGTGTGTCCCTGCACCTATGTGTCCCTGTCCCCCTGTGTGTGTTTGTCCTCCTGTGTGTCTGTTTACCTGTGTGTCTGCCCCCCTGTGTGTCTGTCACCATCACTATGCCCACAGTATTCCTATGTCTCGACGCAGTTGCATCAGGGCGTTCTGTGGGGGCAAGAAGAAGAAGACGGAAGAGGAGACAGTGCCACCAGCATGGAGTCTGTGGGATAGGCACAGGGAGGCACACCAAGGACATAGGTAACACTACCACATGATCTGCACTAGTGTTATCTGTGGTTGTACATAGGACTGCAGGTAACACTACCACACGATCTACTAGTGTTATCTGTGGTTTTACATAGGACTGCAGGTAACACTACCACATGATCTACACTAGTGTTATGTGTGGTTTTACATAGGACTGTAGGTAGCACTACTACATTATAAGCACTAGTGTTATCTGTGGTTTTACATAGAACTGCAGGTAACAATACCACATGATCTGCACCAGTGTTATCCGTGGTTGTACATAGGACTGCAGGTAACACTACTACATTATCAGCACTAGTGTTATCTGGTGTTACATAGGACTGCAGGGGACATCTACTACATTATCTCTACTCAAAGAGTTATCACCGTGTTACCTGTGGTGTTACATAGGACTGCAGGTAACATATACTACATTATCTGTACTCAGTTATCACTGTGTTATCTGTGCTGTTACATAGGACTGCAGGTGACATCCCCTACATTATCTGTACTCAGAGAGTCATCACCGTGTTACCTGTGGTGTTACATAGGACTGCAGGTAACATATACTACATTATCTGTACCCAGTTATCACTGTGTTATCTGTGGTGTTACATAGGACTGCAGGGGACATCTACTACATTATCTGTACTCAGAGAGTTATCACTGTGTTATCTGTGGTGTTACATAGGACTGCAGGTGATAACAACATTATCTGTACTTGTATTGCCCCAGATCTGGCAGGAGAGTCTTGGTGGCTACTTGGCTTTCATACTAATTTTTAATGGGAGGGGGGCGCCATTTAAATTTTTGTTCAGGAAGCAGGAGAGCTAGAATCGGCCCTATCTGTTCCTATGTCCAGTTCCCCCTGCCCTTCCCACATTTCTGCATGTGGTGCCCAGGCATTTTAGGGGGCATAATCGGGGTTAGATAACCCCTTTAACCCTTAGGATACCACAAGTTTTTTTGTTTTTGCATTTTCATTTTTTTCCCTATCTTCCTTGAGCCATAACTTTTTTATATTTCTGTTTACATAGTTGTATGAGGTCTTATTTTTTGCAGGACAAGTTGTACTTTCGAATGCCACCATTTAATATGACATACAATGTAGTGAGAAGCGGAAAAAAAATTCCAAATGAAGAGGAATTGGGGAAAAAAAGCAATTTTGCGGGTTTTGTTTCTACGGCGTTCCTATTGCAGCAAATGGGGTGTGGCAGGGGAGGAGCCAGGGCAGGAGGTGGCATGGGCCAGGGGTGGCTACCGGGCGGAGTTAGGGGGCCCAATTCAGATTCTTGCTATGGGGCCCAATGATTTCTATGTACGCCCCTGACAGGAGATTTATCCCAGTGTGAGCTGGAAGATGCTGGAGGTTACTGCATGTAGGCCGAGGAACGGCATACCATGACTGAGGAGAAGTACTGCAAGGTGCAGGTCGTGGTTGTAAGGACTGGGAAACTGCAACTTGGGAGTAGCTGTGAGAGACTGAATACACTGCAAGACCACACCGTGTGGAGGCGATATCATGGCGTCAACTGCTGCTTAGCCATCTTTACCACTGCAAGCTTGAAGAGACTTTCGTCAATGCTGATTTACAGGAAAGTTGGGTGCACCACATTGTATTCCTGCCTGTGATGATAATGAGACGACTGTTGAGAAGTGACCTCTACAGGACAAGATATATCAGGCTATTATTAGGCTCAGTGACTAGTGAGAAAACTGAACAATTTTAGTATTTTTTAAATAAATATTGACATGAAAAATGTGCAAAAATTTCCCAAAAATTCAAATAAAATGTTTAAAATAAAAAAAACTTGTTTGAAACAATAGGCCATTTTCTGATTGCATATTCCCATTAAGATGTTTTAATGCATTTGTGTAGTCTTTAAGATAGCTGGGGTAAAAGCATTTCAGTTGTCACACTGGATGGAATGTGTTATAAGGTCAACATAGAACATGTATAAGGAAGGCATAGTAAACTGAATGTACCTTATTACCCCCTTAAGTTGTATAATTATTAATAGATATGAGCAAAGTCTTAGAAAATTTGATTTAGCTGCTTCACCGAATTTTACAAAAAAATTTGCTTCATGCAGAATTACTTAGTCACGAAGCCATTGCACCATTCCCCGTCATTGTACCCCTCAGATGCCGCATTCATAGCTGGTCGCGGCATCTGACATCAATATTACGGTGTAAAATTCTTTAAAAAATTAATAAAATCATACTTACCCCCATCCATTTGATCTCAAAGAGCTGGCCACCCCTATCTTAATTGTAGATCCAGTACGAAATCTTGCGCGGCCCATGATGATGTCACCACGTCAGCCGGAGTGGTGATGTCATACGTCACTGCGCACGGGATTTCACATAGGATCTTCAATCAAGATGCTGGCGGCCGGCTCTTCTTGCTCAAATGGAGGTAAGTGTGAGATTTTTTTTATTATTTTTTACCGTCATTCAGGGTAAATCGATTTGTTACCACGAAGCACAAGGAAATTAGAAATTACACAAATTAGAAATTACACAAACAATATGACTTTTGTGTGCCAGTTTTGGTATATTTATGCTGAGAAATGTGTCCACCTACTGGAACCCCCAGCGATAAGCTGTGATCTGTAGGGAAAGCTGACCGTGTTTGGTTTCGTAACAGTGCCCCCGCAGGAGAAATGAAGCATTACACTGTGTCCATTGAAATAAGTGGATTGTGTAGTGCAAGAAAAGACAGGTCCTCCTAGTGCAGGGGTAGGCAATGTCCGGCACTCCAGCTGTTGTGAAACTACAACTCCCAGCATGCATACTTGCTCTGCTCTTCTAAGAACTATCATAGAAATTAATGGAGCATGCTGGGAATTGTAGTTTCACAACAGCTGGAGTGCCAAACGTTGCCGACCCCAGTTCTAGCAAGAGATGCCCTTTGTAATTACTCCTCACTCTGGCCTAGGGATGAATATTCTGAAAGGAGAACCCCTTCTCCCCCTCCATGTAGTATCTCCAACTTCAATAATAGAGTTTGTTGTCTTCTTGATGACCAGGGTCTAGACCAGTGATAGACCACACTCCAGCTGTGGTGAAACTATGACTCCCAGCATGCCTTATTCATTTCTATAGAGTTCTGAGAACAGCCAAACAAGTGTACATCTTGGGAGTCGTAGTTTTACCATAGCTGGAGGTTAGCCATCACAGGCCTAGACAATCTGTGCCTACAGGCTCCTGAGATGTAATTCCAGTCATTCATTGATATATACTGTACTTTGATTTTTTAAATGTTAAAATAATTTTCATCCCATTCATTTCTCTTCCATCTACAGAACATGATATAAACGGCACCGTCCTCTGGCGACAGCCTTCCCCGGGCTACCTTAGCTTTGTAGGAGCATGATACTGGGTTGCGCTAACAAAACACACACAGAGCCATTCTGTAATAGGAGCAGGGGTGACTTCAATAGAATCTTGTGTTGGAAATCAAACATACCATTAGTTTCTCGATCCCAGCCAAGTGAAATAATGTGCATCTGGGAAGTGCCTCGCACTGAAATGGAAAACTGTTGCCCCTTAACAGAATATTTCCTTAGAGAAAATTCAGTGTGAGAAGTAGCAACAAACCTGGTTATTCATGGAAATAAGTCATGTAGAGGTCACCCTGATGAAACCACCCCACATTACAGGAAATGCTGCCCGTCTACACAACATTACACAGCGCTACCCGGGGCATATTCTGGTCAATCAACCCGGGAGAGCAGTATATGTGTATAGTAAAAGGGAGGGAAGAAAAGTATGTATGCAAAGATATATGCATTAAAATGTGATTTCAGGAGAATTGTGTGTAGTACCCGATATCTGCATGAATGTATGAAGTACTGCGTCTACACATAGCAGGGTTGCCATTCATCCAGAAATTTCTGGAGAGTCTGTAAATATAGATGACTTTTTTCCTGTGTTTGTGAAAAAAATGAGACATGGCCATGATTTTTTTTTAGCCTGGTGATACTTGACTAGATTATTTTGGCTGTAATTATCATCATTTTACAGATCACAATAATTGCCGGTAATGAGGTCTTATCAGTATATTGAGCTATAGACGTGTATTTCTTATAATCTTTATTATTATTCCAATTTGCCCGTAAAAAACATTGGATGTCCGTGATTTTGGGACAAGTTGTCCAGAAAAAAGAAAAATTTTGGTTGGCAGTCCATAGCATTTCCATTTAAAACGGCAGCTCAGGGGTTAGCACAGGTGTATGCAGCGCTGGGGTCCTGGGTTTGAATCTGACCAAGGACAACATCTGCATGGAGTTTGTATGTTCTCCCTGTGTTTGTGTGGGTTTCCTACCAGACTCCAAAGACATACTGATAGGGAACAGACTGTGAGCTCCATTGGAGACAGTAAGCAATGACAATGTCTGTAAAGCTGCCTCAAAGGTACCTCTGGTACACCAAGATGTATCCTTCCCTAAGGTGATATTCACACAAGGTTTTTTAAAACGGCCGTCACAGGCCCATTTTCAGAGCCAGTTAAAGTTTCTGTGGTTATTCATATGGACATTTTTTTAACTGTCAGTGAATAGCGGCCATGAAAAAATAGGATTCCCTTTTTATGGACGGTTTAGACAGGAATACACCCGTCTAATGACTATTAAAATGGGCATACTGTAAAAAAAAAGAAAGAAAAAAAAAGGCCATTCGGGGGTTAAAAAAATTGTCATCCACATGCACGCGCAGGGACACTCGATCCTTACTAGAGGCTGCAGGACCTGGCACACACAGCGTGATGATGACACATAATGTGATGTCATGACGGTGGGAGCGTCAGGTCCTGGTGCCTCCAGTGAGGAGCAAATGTCCCTGTGTATACAAGTATATGAGGTAAGTGTTTTTTTTTGTTTTTTTTTTATTTGTTGGCACTAACGAGGGGGCATTATTGGACATTAATTTGAGACATTTTTATGGTCACTATGAAGACATATATACAGGCAGCACTATGAAGACATATATAAAGAGGGCTCTGTGAGGCCATATATACAGGGAGCATTATGTGGACATATATATACAGGGGGCACTATACAGCTATTATAGATACTGGGGCACTATGGGAACTATTATAGATACTGGAGGCATTAAGGGAGCTATAATATGTTCAGGGAGCACTACAAAGGGGCATTATACATACCAAGTGCACCGTTGGGGAGACCTAATATATACTGAGGGCCGGGGCAGACTGGGAACTTAAAGTGGCCCTGGAAAAAAATAAATAAAAGTGGCTGCATGTTGGCCTCCAAGTGACAAGTGTCGCGGAGCAACACAAGTAGACAGGGCCTGCAATACTGTAGTGCAGCACAAATTACCGCCCCAGCAGAATTAAATAACACAGTGCAACACAAAATACTGCCCCCCTTACCAAAGTTTTCAACTGTATCACCATCCTTAGGACAGCAATACTGTTGTGTTCAGGAGGGGACCTGAGGCCATTGGCCAGGTACATATGTACTTGATAAGTCTTAGAGCACCAGAACATTATGTGGCCCGTGGCTGTGAGGAGAGCAAAAGTGGCCCTCTGGGCGTCGGTCTATGGTCAGTCTGCCTCTACTAAGGGCACTGCAGGGGTGGGATTTAAAAAGCAAAAAAGCCCATGAAATTCATCCGTTTTTAATGGCCATTTTATATCAATCTGATGCAATTAAATAACATGATTAAAGGTATATATTGTAACATGACATGTGGTAAAGTACCAGTGAGGGTGTACAGTATATTTCACCAAAAATGCTCAAATGGGAGGTAAAAAGTATCCAGAAAGCTGGGTTGTTTCAAGAAAGCATAGTTTGCTTAGTCATTGTTGTTTAAGTTATTTCATGGTTCAGTTATGTAATGGTTGTTTTTTTTTTTATGGGATGGCATATAGGTGTTGGTAGAGGGACATGCCTATCCCACCCTTCCCTTACGGAGTCTCCCCCTAGCCTGAGATAAACCCAGGTGTAGCTGTGGGGGATAAAGACAGGGCTGAGAGCCTAATTCAGGGTCAGTACCTGGAAGCTGCATGACCTGAGGAGGCTGTGCCGAGCCTGAATCCCCCTGTGATTGGATTTGAAGTTCATAGGTAAGGTAACCTCATGGATAGTTAGAGCCCAGATGGGCAAGGGGATTTATTTTAGTATGTCATGCACATGCGTAAAAAGTGACAAATGAACTTGCATGCCACTGTCTTCTGTTGGATGAAAAACAAAAGCTGTTTGGACTTTTAACCCCTGAAATTTGTAAGTCTGTCATTGCCAACCCCACGACAATATAAATAATAAATCACAATACCCATAATAAGTCACAAACACGGAACAAAAATTAATCAAATGTACCTTAAAGCACCACCAATAGCTAATAATATAAATACAAAGAAACTGTATTTGACCTCCAGTATAGATTAAAGTGCATAGTTCATACCACACAGGTATAGGGCGGTTAATGGCGCTTCAGTAGAAAAGAACCCCACACATATCGCTGTTAAACAGCAGCTTTCTCGGGGGATCCTAAGCTACTGTTTAGCAGCGATATGCTTGGGGATCACATCACAGTTTTTGTATATACTGTATATTATTAGATATTGGTGGTGCTTTTAGGAACACTTGATTAATTTTTCTTCCTTGTTATTATAGGTGATGGATTTATTATTTATATTATTAATCATGTTCCATTTGCATACCACTGAGGAAGGTGTTGTGAAAACACAGAAAAGCGTCTTTCAGTCTTCGATTGGCAGTAATCAAGTGTTGAAATTGTTGAGTACACAATAGAAGGACGCTACAGCTAACCCTGATCGGAAATAATGTTCTCACCGACAACCTGCTAACCTGAGCACGGGACTTACACATGACCCACTTGCTTTCATCCATGTACTACAAAGATCAGGAACATGTGACTACTGTTAGCCCAGTGCTCCATGTCTGTGCTGCTGCCCCTACATGCAGGCACGGGCGTGTCTCTCCTCTTTTTGTGAGGCAGCACATACACGCCCTCTATCTGCATCTCCCTAGCCTATAGCTGGGTTGCAGGAAGTATTTAAACGTGCTTCCTGCCTCAGGAGAGCACCTGAGCAATCTTGGTCACTAGCCAGTCTAGTTCCTTGTGTGAAGGTGTTTGGAAGTTTCTGCTTTACTGTGTACTGGACCCTGCTTCTCGATTAAACAGACTTTGCTTGATTGCCGCCTGCCCCTCACCCTCGATATAAGACTTTTTTTTGATCACTGCCTGCCCTGACTCCGGACTTCCTGACCACGTCTTTTTCCTCAGTGCTTTGCACCGATATCTCTGACCCCCAGGCAGCTGGCAGTGACCTGGGGACTGCTCTGGAGTGGTACCTGGTAACTAGCCTAATGGCCCAATCCTATGATCAGAGGCTCTAGTAAATACCAGGTAGTTACTTAGCCATGCCCCTCCAGGGTACAGCCAGTCAGTGGCACAGTAGGTCCACACCCACTTGTGTAACAACCACGCTTCTCCGGCTTGAAACCTATTACACAGAAAGACTGGGAATACGCGGTGGTCAGAAGTGCTTCAAACAATGAGTACGCAGCGAAAGTGCGCCTGATACAACTGGTGCACACAACAAAGAAGCCAATACCTAACCTTCAATACTATACAGATTGCCCATAAAGGATCCTTCTATACTGTACATTGCTATTTGTACCAATTTTTCACACTAATGACTGTTTAGCTGCCATTATCCACATTTATCAACTAGCATGGGTGGACATTATTGAAGACCACACATACTCACCCAAGTGGATTGTTATACCAGCAGATATGTCTACAGTATATTTATTGGACTGGCATTGCATATTGATTTTATCTTATACTGACATTCTTTATCTTTTTTATCCTATTTTTGTTTAATAATTTACCGCAACCATTTTATACTATTTGTTTTCAGTGCCTATAAAATCCATCTTATTACTATGCTTAGAGATGAGTGAAATTTTGAAAAATTTGATTCAGCTAATTCCCTAAACTTCAAAAAGAAATTTAATTCGTTACGAATTACTTTGTCACAAATCCCTTTACATAGTATGAAGCGTGTGCAGTGACGAGGAATGGCAATCGTGTCCCCCGTCATTTAACCCCTCAGATGCCGCGTTCAACTTCAGATCGCGGCATCTGTGCCTCACATTAAGCCGTTTAGGAGTTTAAAAAAAATAATTATTCCCCCGCCATCCACTTGCTCGCGGAGAGGCCGTCCGCTCCCATCTTGATTGAAGAAAACCCACCAAAGGACCTACAGTGAGCATGATCACGTCACTATATTATCACGCTGGGCACACGTGGTGACGTCATCTTTGACATCAGGTCCTTTGGGGGGGTTTCTTCAATGAAGACCGGAACTTTTTCCTATACTGTGCAAGCACGACCACCACTGATGGATTACAGCATGGTCATAACCATGGAAACGAGCAGTGTATAATGTGATAGAAAAATGAATCCAGCCAGCAGAGGAAGCAATATGGACAATCACAATACATTAGTAAGTGCCTCGTATTAACTTTCTCTACATGATAAATGTCACTTGCTGAAGTGAGACAAACCCTTTAACATTACAGCAATGGCCCCGCAGTCAATATTAAGAAGAGCCACCTTATGTAATATCTACTACACATTGGTTACTATTACTTAACATTCTTACTATTTCAATAAATACGTATTGTGTTACAGCACTTTTCCTGGTGAGAATGCCAGCTGTATCTCTATGTTTCTACTTTGTGCCATATTTAAGACAGTAAAGTCACAGCTTTAATCTGACAAACCACACGTACACTTTCTCCGAGCGCTCATTTTTATAATACTCCTCTATGAGAAAGCTGTTGCTCTCTAGAGCCACCTGTAGGTAACTAATATGTAAGTCAATGTCTCAAATCATTTGGACGCCATTTAAATAAAATATATTTTTTCATTTATGGTAGGATTTATATTTTATCTAATATATAAAGCTGAGTGTATGTGTGTGTGTGTGTGTGTATGTGTGTGTGTGTATGTCCGCTAAAGGAATCCGCACCGCTGCAGCTACAATCACAAAATTTGGCACACATGTACATCAGGTGTCCGGGAAGGTTTTAGAACAGTTTTCAACTCTCCAGGACGTACCGTTCCTGAGATATTCCCAAAAAATGCATTAGCCAATAGTAGCCTGGTCACATGACCCTTATCAGCCAATAGAAGCTCACAGGCACACATCAGGTTTCTATGACAACCTAGCCAGTTCACTGGTTTAGGTCTGCATTAAAGAGGCAGAGCACTGTGGATGACAATGGTAAATGGGTATTCCCGGTTACCATAACTATAACTTATGTTTTAGACTAACTCATCATCAATCATTACCTCATATAATGTAAATTTTACATATTTACTGTTCAGTAGTAATAAAAGATGTTTTCTTCCACTACTACCCACCTTCCTCCTAAATCAGGCATCGACCTGTAATTCTGGCCACCGTCAAAAGAAGGACTTAAAAGCACCACCCCTAGATCCCACTCAGTCAGGCCGCGCCCCTTCCATGCTGCATTTGACCGGGATTAAAAATATTGGTAAAAATCACCTTCTGTCAGGGGGAGGGTGACTTTCTCCCTGCAGCTCATTGCTCAGACTGCACAGTGCTGCTGCTGAGAGTGCTGCTGCTGTGTCCATCCAGGCCCTGCGCATGACAGAGGACAGGGAGTCTGAAAGCCAGACCGTCCAGCCTAAAACAAGACCTCTGGCCACCCTAGGGGCAGGCTGATGTTAGGGTGGCCAGATGTCCGGCTTTAGGCTGGACAGTCCAGTTTTCTGGCTACCTGTTCTCCGTCCGACGCAGTGCCTGGACAGACACAGGGATGTCCACCCTTTCAGTAGCTCACACTAAGACAGCTTCTCCTTCATGTCTTCATGGAGCCAGGGGGGGCGTGGCCTCATGTTTAGTGATGTGTCTTCATGGGAACTGGGGGCGCTGTTTCACGTTTGGGGGAATGACCGGTGAGGTCTGGCTTTCTGGGGTGAAGACAGTGGCCACTCTAGCTGCTGTGGAGGTCACAGTTAAAGGGGCGGGCTTCTGTAGAGGTCACTGTTAAAGGGGCAGGCTGCTGTAGAGATCGCTGTTAAAGGGGCGGGCTGCTGTAGAGGTCACTGTTAAAGGGGCGGGCTGCTGTAGAGGTCACTGTTTAAGGGGCAGGCAGCTGTAGAGGTCACTGTTAAAGGGGCGGGCTGCTGTAGAGGTCACTGTTAAAGGGGCTGGCCACTGTAGAGGTCACTGTTAAGGGGGCGGGCCGCTGTAGAGGTCTCTGTTAAAGGGGCGGGTCGCTGTAGAGGTCACTGTTAAAGGGGCTGACCGCTGTAGAGCATGCACAACAATGCAGGGAAACAATGGACAACAAGGACTGTAGATAAGAAACAACTGAACTCTAACATATAACAGTACTCCAGCAACCTAGGCAAGGGTTATGCTATGATTGTTGTAAGAAATGAAAATCAGACATCATATAGTAGATGACTATCTCTAACAAAGCTAGAGCCAGCCCTGTACCTCACACGTCACCAGCACTTCATCCATTCATTGCTCCAATTGTCCTGCTAGATTCTCTTCAGACTGGCAGCTCAGGGGACACGTCCTTTCAGCTGCAGCTCCCAACCTATCACAACTTAAGGAGGCATGTCCTTCCTGCTGCAAGTCTCCCTATCACAGCTTAGGAGGTGTGTCTTTTTGAGGCTTTGATTGATGGCAGCTAAAGGATGGAAATGAGCACGTGCGTCCACCTCAGTATGTGGATGTGAACATTATTATACAGATTAAAGGGGTTGTCCGGGTTTTTCATATTGATGATCTATCCTCAGGACAGCATAGATGGCAGCAGCAGACAAGAAGAGAGAAGGGAGATGGCATGTGCTTACAGTATGCACCGTCTCCTCATACAGCTGATTGGCAGAGGTGTCGGATGTCAGAGCCCAGCCGAACTGATATTGATGACCTATCCTAAGGATAGGTGGTCAACAGAGATGAACTTTGTGAACCCGGACATTTTCACTAAAGTTTGGGTTCGGTGTTCGGGTGATTTTATTATTTTCCGTTATAACATAGTTATTACGGAAATTAATAGCATTCTTAAGACAGAATTTTTTAAAATTATGTTTAACCCCTGGATACCCCCCATCCAGGGGTTAAACATAATTTTAAAAAACTCACCTCATCCACTTGATCGCGCAGCCGGTATCCTCTTCTTTCTCCTTTCTGCAGAACCTGCAAAAGGACCTGCGATGACGTCACCGCACTCACTGCGTATAACGGAAAATAATAAAGTGAAGTTCAGGTCCCCATTGTCTTTAATGGGGTCCGGGTCCCGAACCTGAACTTTGACCTGAAGTTCGGCCGAACCCGGTGAACCCGAACTTCCATGGGTTCTCTCATCTCTAGTAATCAATATTAAAAGCCCGGCGAACCCCTTTAAAAACCATGGGATGCCAGTATTATGAAGTAAAGAGAATCTCACAATACCTCAGCAATTCTGTAACTGAAACAATTACAAATGTAGTTTTTCCTGAATTATACAAAAGAACATTTAATGGTGGCACAACCCCTGTAAGCCACAGGATAAAGAGACTGTTACTCAATTATATGAAACACCAACCCATGGGCTTACATCTAAATAAGTGGGGGTAGATTGCCCAGAATATCAATTTGCTATATCATAGATTTATGATATAGAGAGATCTAAAATTAAAAAGTTGATTTACCAAAGGTTGTCAGCCCAACATGTTGTACGGTCTAAAACAGTGATGGCAAACCTTTGACAGACCAAGTGCCCAAACTGCAACCCAAAACCCACTTACTTATTTATAAGTGCCAACACGGCAATTTACCCAGAATACTACAGTCCAATATAGTATATCTTCCATGTGCGCTGTCTGTGCTGGTCATAGTGCGCCTTGCGATGGCAGGAAAAGTGTAAGACATATTGGTACACCATAGATGTACACCATAGATTTTTCCAGGGTGTGAGTACCCAAATAGAGGGCTCTGAGTGCCGTGTCACCCGTGCCATAGGTTCACCACCACTGATCTAAAATGTGACCTTGACTCCATCCACACATTACATTGTAGTGTAGTACATATTACATATAATAATACCAGTCCCACTGGCTGGGTACTACCAATGAAGTCTTGAGGTAGGAATTTAAAGGAGTATTCTGGTTACATCAGATGATCATGCAGTATATTGACAGGATAAGTAACTATTAGATTGGAGGAGTCTGACTGTTGAGCCCCAATGAGAACTGAGGCCTGCTACCCCGGACCACTGAAATGAATGAGGCGGCAGTTCAAGCATGAGCACTGCCTCATCATTCATTTCTGGGGGCTGGTGGAAATAGCCAAACACTTGTATTCGAATATCTCCAGCAGTTTCATAGAGATAAAAGGAGCTGCAGTGCACATGATCGACCAGCCGCTCCATTCATTTTAGGGATATGGGGCCCACACTTTTGTAATTGAGTCTCAGCAGCCAGACCGCAACGATCTACTAGTTATTCTCTATCCTGCAGGTTATCCAAGGCTATAAACTGTCCCCCTATATGCCTGGCCCCTCCCCGCTCCATGCGCCGCTCCTGGTCCCCGCACCACCGCTCCTGCTTCTCCCTGTGCACTGAAGAAAACATCTGCTGTTGGGGAGAAGCCAATGGCAGGCACTGACTGCGACGAGCCTCCCTAGCTTCACCTGCGATGCTCATCCCCATCCCCGCCTGCTATTGGCTGCTCCCCTCCGACACCGGATGTTTTCATCCACGCACGGGGAGAAGCAGCGGTGTTGCGGTGGGCAGGAGTGGCGCAGGGAGAGGGTAGCAGAGTAAGTATATCCATTGTGAGCGGCCGGGTATTAACGTCCTGACAAATCCTATTAATTACAATTCTCTACCCATTCTCTAGCCACAGAAAAAAACTAATCTTAAAATGCTGGATTTTACTGTTAAAATTGATCACTAAGTTCTGTATTTTTTTTAAACAAAAAAATTAGGCTCCACTTATTTTTTTAATTAAAAGCATATACATTTTTGTTTTAATCTAAAATGTGTTCCAAAGTAGCTGCCAATTAGCCCCGTACAAGTTTGAATGCCACCACATTAGGTCATGTAGACCGCGGTTAAGCGGTTACTTGTTTCATGCCTTTCCATTCATGCGGTTACATGATAACGGAAAACAATGTATCTTGTAACTGACCACTTCTGAGGCATCCTTTTATGTGTAGATAATAGTTACCATGGCAACTGACCATACGGAGCTAAACATAAGGAGATCGAGGTGAACTGAGAGGTCACGGCACAAGAAGAAAAATTAGGTTATTCAACTGTGTGTAAAACTCCTGGCAGACTCATATCATTTGAATCTGGACCAAAATAATACTTATGATTTAAAATAAGTAACACAGAAAATATATTTTGGACGATTACATACATTTCCTACAAGGCATCTCCATAAATTTTAAGTATGTGGTTAACGGGACTTCTCACTAATAAATTATGGATGTGAAGAATTGATCCCTTGGTAATCCCTTTGCCAAGGACCGACAGTACAGTTAGAAATGACCTGCTTTATTGTACTTGTGGGCTGAATTTTTCTGGTTCCTCCATGACTTGATGCCCAGAGTCATAGCATGGTTGGCCATTTCAGCTTGCTTACTGCTGACCCTGGTTGAAGCATCATTTTGGTCCTTCTAACCTAATTTTACCTCCTTTGTTGACTGTTTATATATAGTAAGGAAAGGTCAAGTGATCAGGTCATCAGGTCAAGTGAAGTCATGCAATCAGAATTTATTTAAAATTAGAAAGCCGAGGGTGGTAACCCTTTTGGAGCAAAAAAGGACCAAGGGTCCGGGGCAAAAAAACAAATTTTGAGTTTTGCTCACAATGACCCTTTTATAGTGGTATTATAGGGAATCATCTGTGTAGTGACTGTACTTCTACAAGTCCATATACAGGGATATTGTCTCCACTGCTAGGAGTTTCTGCTTGTATCTGAAGAGTAGTTACTGACAGGCTGAAAAGCAGAGCAGATTTAAAAGGGGAGCCAAGCTACACTAACCTTCCTCCAATTGGTCCAACCTCCTGACTGGCCGATCAGCCAGATCTCTGGTTTGGTTGAGCACAATGACTGGCGAACAGAGATTTCAGCAGTTATCATCTAGCCATACTGCAAGTGTCACTTATACTTGCCAACTTTCAGAAGCTACCTTGTTAGACAACTGGTATTATGGCACACAAAGTGTAACTACAAGTTGTTTCAAGGCTTGGACACTTCCCTTTTGAAAGCTTTGCTTGTTTTATTGGCTTTTTTGGTGATGCTTGCTTGACACCTCTTTTCATGATGCATCACATTCTCACAGAGTATGTATGGGTGATGCTGTGTCTAATGATGCAGCATCCCAGAGCCAAATACAGTTAGAGGTTATGAAGGGATGCTTTCTGGGAGAAAGCAGCCATCTGTGAGATGTTGGAGATCTGCTAGCTCTTCCTGTAGCACATGATATCTCTCCCAGTTGTTCCAGGAGAGTTGACAAACATGGTATCTGTATTACTGTGAATTCTAGGATACAGGAAAAAATAGGCTTAACACAACTCGGGTGCATAAAAAGTGTACTAGACAATGATAAAAGATATAAACAAAATATAATGTACAAAATGAAGTAAGTAACAGTCACCAAAGCCATAAACAAATGAGCGAGTTCCCCATTGACCAGCTCCCAACATGGCACCTGGCTGATACCCATATGATACTAAGAGAGGTGGTGGTTGCAAGACACATCGTAGCCTGATAATGTCTTCACTGGAGCTGAGCTCTTTGCTTCATATCTAGATGTTTTCTAGCCTCTTGGCCCCTCCTAGCCCCTCATAAAGTTCTTCTGTGTGCAGTACACATGTAAAGTTACTTCACATTTCAGGAACGTGGCCAGGTACCAGCAGTGGTGTACATAGAAAAGTAAAGACCTCATAGCAAGGATCAAACCAGGCCACCCACACAGGACAGAAGGGTTTCTGCCTAAACCCTTTTCAATGACCCATTTTTCCACTGCCTCATTTGATAAAAGTTGTTTCTTTAGAGGGTAGAGTCCTGATTAAGTTTTCACCCCCAGTAGAAGAAGAGATGATCCCAACTGGGCCCCCTCTTTCCCTGGGCCCCATAGCAGTTGCATGGTCTGCCGCTATGGTAGTTACGCCCCTGGGTACCAGGTACCACTAACCAACTATATTCCAAGGAAGTAAAAGGGAAAGAACAACTAAAATACCTTGCTATGCAGATTCAAAGCAATGCTTGAAGCGGTGGTGGTTGGTGGAAGTGGACATCAGTTTGTCACACCATCAGATAAATCTGACATGTTTATGATTGTACTTGACTTTCTCATTAAATCCTCTGAACGGACAAATCAGTGGATCAAATGTCCTAATATAATGGGTCGCTATATGGTGTGAGATAATGAAAGAGTTTTCTTACAGTAGATAAATATCCCATTATGTTTTTTTCTATCTGAACAATGAAAATCCACAATACGACTTCTCACATGTTAAAAAAAATCAATGTAACAAGAAAGTTTAACCCTGCTCCCCCATTACTCCCCTGCAAAGTGTCAGGGTTGAAAGAAAAAAAAAAAAAAAAGAAATGTGAGTTATTCCGTTATAACAGTGTTTGTTCCATTGAAATAAGACGTTTTTCCATATGTTAGCCTTAGCAGATAACACCGGGTCACCCATAGTTAATAAAAACATTTTTCCAGATTCCTGCAAACATTTCAAATAAAGTTGCTGTTAATTTGACCCCAAATCCACAGATTCCTTGATTAACAGTGACTTATACTGTGCAAGTGAAAAATGCCCCCGCAGACATTTGCAGTATTAAATTCACAAGGCACAGAATGTTTAGAAAACTATGACACGGAGATTATAGACTCTGCATTCATTTCATAGAGCATTAGTCATTAGGATGTGATACTGACATGAAGGCAGGAGATGTGGCAATAATATAAAAGACAACATTCACTGCCTAAAAATGGCCCTTTGTAAGGTTCACTTATATTTGGGGTTACTTATTTTGCTGAATAGGATTACCGGTAATTAATAAAACCAGATATTACTTGGCTCCACTGAGTATCCCAGTGATACATTTCTAACTGGTCCTTAGAGGTAAATTCTATCCAAAATTCAGAATGAAAAATATTTTGGATTTTTGGTCACTCTGATTCCATGCTGCATTGCTATACAGTGGCCCACTGTCATTCATCCAGCCAGGATTTGGCTCTCCAAGGCATCTGGCAGCCAAAGCTGATTTCATGGGCCTCAGATTTAAAACTACATTATGTCCTGGTTAGCAGACTTTGCCATATTATAGGTATTGTGCTAGACTCACCCAGCTGCATCCTGATTGCCTCCAGTGCTGAACCATGGACTTCTCTCTGACCTTCTTATTTCTTTGTTCACTTGGATTGCTGTAGTTCCTTGGCCTTGACTCCAGCCTACACAAGACTTTGTTACCCTCTTTGCTTCTTGGATTGCTGACACCTGTGGTTTCATGACTCTGAGAGCCAGTGCAGAGGATGGGAGTGGTAGTAGCCCTGGTGAGGTGTTGTGTCATGGCGTAGTCCTTCATGCCATTGCTCCCTTGGGATCAGGACAGTGGAAAGGCGGTTTGAAAAATTTGGCCAGAAGTAAAAGTATAAAACTCTCGATTTTGTGCTAAATATAAACTTGTGGTATCCAGTAGTATTAAGTACAATGTGCAGATTCGGTCACCAGATGATGGTGGCTGGTTAAGTGGCAATTAAATGGCACTAGCAAGTACTTGTGCATATTGTTGTCCACAATTTGATATAGGTTTGGCCTTTGACTGTCCTGGAAGAGGGCTATGTGATGGGTGTCTGAGTCGTAATCCCTCACTTGCAGCAGGGTCTGTAAAGCTGTGCTTTCACTGTTCACTCTGCTGTCTAGGCACACTGAAGCTTTTTGGAATCAGTGTTCTTGATTCTGGCAATTTCTCTAGAGTAAGGGTCTCGCAGGAGAGCTGGATATGGTCCTTTGGAGTAGGAGCTCTCGCATGTGCTACCTATCGCCCCTCTATCTTGGCTCAGACTCCCTTTCCTGGAAGTAGGAACAGCCCACTCCAACAAAGAGAGGAGGTACAGGAGTAGTTAAATCTGTTTCTGCCAAATACTGCCAACCATACCTCATACGCTGGAATGCACAGCAGAGCATAAAACATAATATAACAATATACCAATACATAACAAGCAATTGCAGATAACCCTAGGTAGGTCTAGAGTACTGTATGTGCCTGAGACTGTTAATCGTTTTGCCCTTTGTATTGCTGACACCTATGGTTCCACACCCTTAATTTGGACTTTATTGTATTTTTGTTCCTGGTACTGCTGACCTGAACAGTCCTGCGGATAAATAGATGATGGGAGAGATCTCTGTACTGACCTCTGATATATTTATACATAGTTATTAGAGCTCCCCTCAGTTGTCTTTTTTCTAAAGTGAATAACCCTAATTTTCATAATTTTTCTGGGTACTGTAGTCCTCCCATTCCAGTTATTACTTTAGTTGCCCTCCTCTGAACTCTTTCCAGCTCTGCTATGTCTGCCTTGTTCACAGGAGCCCAGAACTGTACACAGTACTCCATGTGTGGTCTGACTAGTGATTTGTAAAGTGGCAGGACTATGTTCTCATCACGGCATCTATACCCCTTTTGACGCAACCCATTATCTTATTGTTCTTGGCAGCAGCTGTCTGAGACTGGTTTCTACAGCTTAGTTTGCTGTTTACTAAAATTCCTAGGTCCTTTTCCATGTCAGAGTTACCCAATGTTTTACCATTCAGTATGTACTGGTGACTTGCATTATTCCTTCCCATGTGCATAACCTTACATTTGTCAGTGTTAAACCTCATCTGCCACTTCTCTGCCCAAGCCTCCAGTCTATCCAGATCCATCTGTAGCAGTGTACTGTCCTCTTCTGTGTTAATTACTTTACACAGTTCAGTGTCATCTGCAAAATTTATATTTTACTGTGCAAGCCTTCTACAAGATCATTAATAAATATATTAAAGAGAATAGGGCCCAATACTGACCCCTGTGGTACCCCACTAGTGACAGTGACCCAATCTGAGTATGTACCGTTAATAAACACCCTCTGTTTTCTATCACTGAGCCAGTTACTTACCCACATACAGACATTTTCTCCCAGTCCAGGCATTCTCATTTTATATACTAATCTTTTATGTGGTACAGTGTCAAATGCTTTGGAGAAGTCCAGATATATGACATCCATTGATTTGCTACGGTCAAGTCTAGAACTTACCTCCTCATAGAAACTGATTAAATTGGTTTGTCATGACCGATCCCTCATGAAGCCATGCTGATATGGAGTTATTTGCTTATTTTCATTGAGGTACTCCAAGATAGCATCTCTTAGAAAACCTTCAAACAGTTTACCCACGACAGATGTTAAGCTTAACGGCCTATGATTACTGGGCTCTGTTTTTGGACCCTTTTTGAATATTGGCACCACATTTGCTATGCACCAATCCTGTGGAACACTCCCTGTCAGTATAGAGTCCTTAAATATTAGAACTAAGGGTCTGGCTATGACATTACTTAATTCTCTTAGGATACGGGGTGTATGCCATCCGGTCCTGGCGATTTGTCTATTTTAATAAGACGTCGCTGTACTTCTTCTTGGGTCAGACAGGGCACTTTTAAAGGGGAATTTACTTTTATATCCTGTATTTCATCTGACAGTTTATTTTCCTCAGTGAATACAGTGGAGAAAAAGATATTTAGTAGCTTTGCTTTCTCCTCATCGCTCTCTGCAACTCCCCCCTCATTACTCTGTAAGGGGCCGACACCTTCAGGTTTATACTTTTTACCATTTATATAATTAAAGAACATTTTAGGGTTAGTTTTACTCTCTTTGGCAATTAATCTCTCGGTCTCTAGTTTGGCTGCTTTTATTTGTCTTTTACATATTCTATTTTTTTCCTTATAGTTTTTCAGTGCTTCATTGCTCCCCTCCTGTTTTAGTGATTTAAATACTTTCTTTTTGTCATTTATTGCTTTCTTTACAGTTCTATTTATCCACATTGTTTTTTTTTTCTTGTTCCTTAACCTTTTATTCCCATAAGGTATGTACCCCTCACAATTAGATATTAGGATGCTTTTAAAAATATCCCATTTTGTGGCTGTATTTTTATTTTTGAGGGCTTTGTTCCAGTTAGTTAGGCCTATGGCCTCTCTTAGTTGAATAAATTTTCCTTTTTTGAAGTTAGGTATTTTTGTTCCTCCCTGAAGAAACGCTCTTTTGAATGACAATTTGAAGGTTATTATTTTATGTTCACTGTTTTCCAGGTGTTCCCCAACCTGCACATCTGTTGTTCTGTCAGGTCTATTGGTTAATACTAAGTCCAGTATGGACTTATCCAACCCCTTTCAAACTCTTTAATACCAAGACAGTATTAGTTATGTCATTTTACGATTTTTAAAATAAAAAAAAGTCCAAAAATTACAATTTATTGGGAAGCAGCAATAGGTTTCGTGCTATGGTAAAGGAAAGCATAATTGTGATGCTGAAAAATGTGCTAGGCCACATACTATCAGCAGTAGGATTAATATTGTAAAAGTCTAATCCTGCTGCTGACAGTACATCACCTGATTCATTTGTGTCTGTGAACTATCTGAAGTACATTGAGGTAAAGCACACTAATAAAAATTGAGTAGTATAGCTTTAAATGTTGCTGCATTCTCTGAGGTTGACCGGCAGACTGGCTGACTCCTGTCCTGTCTCTAGCTAAAACCTAAGGCTACATGCACACGTCCGTTAAAAATGGACACACTGTCAGTTTTTCATGGCCATTTTGCATCAGTGTGTACATCCATTTTCTGGCCGTGTGTCCATTTTTAATGTCCGTTTTGCATCTGTTTTGCATCAGTTTTTCATGTCCGTTAAAAACGGACATGAAAAATTGATGAATTGGATTGACAGTTATTTCTTGCCCCCAACTATAATCATGACCCCCATGATGCCCATAATGTCCTCCATAGTGCCCCTTACTAAAATAATGTCCCCCACAGTGTAAATAATTTTTTATAGTGCCGCAGCTAAAATAATGTCCCCCATGTAGGACCCCTGGTAAAATAATGTCCCCCACGTAGACCCCCTGGTAAAATAATGTCCCCCATGTAGGGGTCCTGGTAAAATAATGTCCCCCATGTAGGCCACCTGGTAAAATAATGTCCCCCATGTAGGCCCCCTGGTAAAATAATGTCCCCCATGGTTTGAATAAATGCCCCCAGAGCTGCTTTTTGGTGATTTTTTTTAAACTAAAAAATACCTCAGCTTATCCAATTGCTCGCGCTGCAGCAGTCTCTTCTCTCTTCCATGCACAGGACCTGCCGAAGGACCTGGATGTGCGCGATGACGTCACTGCGTGCGCCAACGCAGGTCCATCGGCAGGGCCTGCTCAATGAAGAAACCAGAGACTGCGCAGCGTGAGCAAGTGGGTAGGGTGAGTGGCCATAGTGTACCCGTTTTTAACGGCCGTTAGACGGGAGCACTCCTGTCAATCAGCCATTAAAAACGGCCCCATTCATTTCAATGGGGCAGTCGGCCCGTTGAAACGGCCCAGAAATAGGACTGTGTGCCAGCCACAGATCGGTCTGCGCCGTGATGCCCTGTAATAGTTCTTGGGCGGTGTGCCTTTTGTCACCTAAGCTCAGCAGTTTGAGCACCGCCTGCTGGCGCTTAGCCACGGCACTGCTGCTGCGCCTAGAACTACCGACTGAAGGTGCCGTTCCCACGGATGGTAATTCGGAGGAGGAGGTGGAGGAGGAGGAGGGGTCAGAGGAGGAGGCATAGTACGTCTGAGAGACCGTGACCGAGGTAGGCCCCGCAATCCTCGGTGTGGGCAGTACATGAGCGGCCCCAGGGTCAGACTCGGTCCCAGCCTCCACCAAGTTAACCCAATGTGCCGTCACTGATATATAGTGTCCCTGCCCGGCAGCACTTGTCCACGTGTCCGTGGTTAGGTGGACCTTCTCAGAAACAGCGTTGGTCAGGGCACGGATGATGTTCTGTGACACGTGCTGGTGTAGGGCTGGGACGGCACATCGGGAAAAATAGTGGCGGCTGGGGACCGAATACCGAGGGGCAGCCACCGCCATGAGGTTGCGAAAGGCCTCGGTCTCTACCAGCCTATAGGGCAGCATCTCCAGGCTCAGCAATTTGGAGATGTGGACGTTGAGGGCTTGGGCATGGGGGTGGGTGGAACTGTATTTCCTCTTGCGCTCCAGCGTCTGCTGTAAAGACAGCTGAACACTGCGCAGGGACACATTGGTAGACGCTGTGGAGGATCGTGGAGGTGAAGGTGTGGTTTTCCGGTGGGAGGCGCTCGTGCCGGGGTCCTGGGCAGGGGGTTGACTAGCAGAGGCGAGTGACACAGAGGAAGGAGCAGTGGTGGGACCTGCAGGAGGTGAACGGCCTTGGTTCCATTGAGTGGGGTGTTTAGCACTCATATGCCTGCGCATGCTGGTGGTGGTTAGGCTAGTAGTGGTGGCACCCCTGCTGATCCTGGTGTGGCACAGGTTGCACACCACAGTCCGTCGGTCATCCTCAATTTCTTTAAAGAACCTCCAGACTTGCGAACATCTAGGCCTCGCCACGGGAGCTTCACTACGTGAAACAGTTGCTGCTGATGCACCAGCTCTGGCCCTGCTTCTCCCTCTGGCCACACCACTGCCTCTTCCAACCTGTTCTGGTGCAGCACTTCCCTCCGCCTCAGAAGCACTGTCTTCACTCAGCTTATCAACCCAGGTTGGGTCAGTCACCTCGTCATCCTCCGATTCCTCAGTCTGCTCCCCTCTTGGACTTCCTGCCCTGACAACAACTTCACCACTGTCTGATAACTGTGTCTCCTCATCGTCCGACACCTCTTTACACACTTCTTCCACTAAGTCAACAATGTCATCACCCACAGACTGCGACAGTTGGAAAACTTGGGCATCGGGAAAGAGGTCAGCAGTAACCTGAGAAGTGGTTTGTGACTCTGGGAAGGGTCCAGAAAACAGTTCCTCAGAGTATGCCGGATCGCATTCCAAATTTTCCTGGGAGGGGGCAGACTGGGGGGAAGGAGGTTGAGGTGGAGGAGCCAGAGGAGTGCTCCCTTGGGTAACGTGGGTGGACTGCGTGGAAGACTGACTGGTGGACAAATTACTTGAAGCATTGTCCGCAATCCACGACATCACCTGTTCGCACTGTTGTGGTTTCAACAGTGCTCTACCAAGTGTCCCTGTAAGTTCAGACATGAAGCTAGGGAGTGTAGCTCTGCGGCGTTCCCCTGCTCCCTCATCAGCAGGTACTGTCTCACCCTGCCCAGGACCACGGCCTCTGCCCCCTGCAGTAATTGAATGCCCTCGTCCTCGACCCTTAGCCTTGGGGTTCAACATTTTCTGTATATAAGTGTATTATATATACCAAAACAAAATAAAAAATGGGCCTGCTGTACTGAAACCCACAAACTTGTTCAATCTGAACAAGTTAATATATAGGTGGATAAGTTAGAGCAAAATTACGTATTTTATTACGTACCGTGCAGTATGGAGCAATTACACTGAAACTATTAGATTAGGCAGACTTGGTCTGCTTAAGTGCAACCCAGACAAATGTCGCACAGAGATTTTTCCAATGTAGCTGTATCAGTGAGAGCAAAAGACTGTATTTTATTACGTGACGTACAGTATGGGTCACCTGGACAGAAAATACGGATTGTGGTTTGTTGTGACTGGCCAGCTGAACTGTGACACACAGAATGGTTCCACACAGCTGTATGAAATGGATTTGTATCACTGAGATTAAAATAAAAAAAAAACAAGGTTTTTTTTTGTTTTTTTTTTTACGTGATATGCAGAATATATCAGAGAGCAAACTCAGTCCCTGCTGACTGTGGCTATTTTCACTGCAACCCAGACAAATGTCGCACAGAGATTTTTCTAATGTAACTGTATCAGTGAGAGTAAAAGACCGTATTTGATTACGTGACGTACAGTATGGCTCGCCTGGACAGAAAATACGGATTGTGGTTTCTGGTGACTGGCCAGCTGAACTGTGACACACAGAATGGTTCCACACAGCTGTATGAAATGGATTTGTATCACTGAGATTAAAAAAAAAAGTTTTTTTTTTTTTTTTACGTGACGTGCAGAATATATCAGAGAGCAAAATCAGCCCCTGCTGACTGTGGCTATTTTCACCGCAACCCAGAAAAATGTTGCACTCAGATTTTTCTAGTGTAGCTGTATCAGTGAGAGGAAAAGACTGTATTTGATTACGTGACGTACAGTATGGGTCACCTGGACAGAAAATACGGATTGTGGTTTGTGGTGACTGGCCAGCTGAACTGTGACACACAGAATGGTTCCACACAGCTGTATGAAATGGATTTGTATCACTGAGAGCAAACAAAAGGATTTTGTACTGTGACTTCCACTATCTATCAGTTAGACAGAAAAAAATCTGCAGACTGTGCCTATTTCAATGAAACACAAAAAAATTGTCCCACTTAGCTGTATGAAATGGATGTGTGTCACTGAGAGCCAAAAAAATAAACTTTTTCCAGTCTCCCTGCAAAATGCTGCAAATATGGCGGTAGCTGCACTACTAGTGCCAGCAAGCCCAGCAAGCAGATTAAAAAAAAGGGTCTTGTAGCCCTAACAAGGGCTGTTGGGTTCTTTTAGAATCACTTCTGCCTAACACAAATCTAGTAGAACACCCTAACACTCTCCCTGTATCACACTGCAGATCTGTCCCTAACGGCATCCAGGCAGTGACTGAGCCGAGCACCGCGGGCAGTCACTAGTATATTCCAGGGTCACCTGATCAGGCCAGCCAACCCCTGCTATCGAAATGTAAGGGCCCCACGTGATGCTGGGTGTACCGCAGAGTCTCCTGGCTTGTGATTGGCTGAGTTTATAGCCGCCAAAAATTCAAAAGGCGGGAGATGACATTTCCTCAAGCATGGCGACATACTTGTCCGAGTAGCGAGCACTTACGAATACCCTAATACTCGAACGAGTATCAAGCTCGGACGAGTATGCTCGCTCATCTCTAGTCATGGGCAATGAGCACTTTCATTGTGGAAACTCATCTCTACATATTCAGCTGCATCACTGTACTCAGGACAGCAATACAGTTGAATGCTGCGACGGGGAACAGGAGCAATGTCTCCCTAGCCCACCGTTCCCTCTAATAGGTTTTAGTCCTAGTTCCTGTAGCCTATCAGAGGCCAGTGTTATAATGTTCCTGCTGCCTGAGCCGGCGTTTCATTTTTCGCCTCAGGCAGCAAAAAGGCTAGGTGCACCCCCGATTTTGAGCAATTTGCCCGATACAAATCGCAAAAGGTTCGGATTTGATAGAATCCAAATTTTGTCGGAAATTTGGAACAAATTTGTGTCTTTTAGAATTAATTTGCTTATCTGTAATAATAATTTTTATTAGGTACTGTGAGGCTCCAAGGGCGATTATACTGTAGGGAGGGCAAGAAAGGTTTTAGCTGTTTAGATGGTGGTCTGTTGGGGACTTTTTATGGGGACAGCAGTGGCTTCTCCTCCTGGTATGATATCCTCTATGATACCCTCATGTATGTATGCTCAGTGCATGTGAGCATACATATCCATTATATGGCTGTGCCTAATGGACCTTTTACACAAAACCGCAATCTGGCCAATTACCGAGGCCAGCTCTAAAAATCGTGTCTATACAGCTGATCATGCTGTGTAAACAGTGGTCTGATGCCCAGGAACAATAGGGCAAATTTACTAATGAAAATGCACCAGTTTTTTGGGCATGCCTTGGCAGGAAATGAGCATGACCTAAATGTGGCTCAGTGCACCAAAAATGCACCAAAAGTTTGTTACAGGAGTGTAGCTATAGGGGGTGCAGAGGTGGCCCAAGACCCTTGTGCTTTATAAGAAGACACCAGTATTATAGAAAGTGCCCGCTGGGAGGGCTCTGTCATAGATTTTGCACTGTGGCCCAGAATCTTTAAATTACACCTCTGGCTGGAGAAAAGGGTCAAGAATTTGGCATGGGGGGTGCTGTTTCAATTTTCACCTCAGGTAGCAGGAAGGCTATGTGTTTCCCTGCCCCTGGCCACAAAGCACTGAGGGAAGGGGGGCCCAAGCTGAACTCTTGCACCAGGGCCCATGAGCCTTTAGCTACGCCCCTGTGTCAACCTATTGGTGGTGTTAACCTAGACTAGACCGTTTTTTGGCGCATATACAGAATTGTAGCATAAATCTAACATAGTAACATAGTAACATAGTTTATAAGGCCGAAAAAAGACATCTGTCCATCCAGTTCGGCCTGTTTTCCTACAAGTTGATCCAGAGGAAGGCAAAAAAACCCTGTGAGGTAGAAGCCAGTTTTCCCCACTTTAGGGAAAAAAATTCCTTCCCGACTCCAATCAGGCAATCAGAATAACTCCCTGGATCAACGACCCCTCTCTAGTAACTATAACCTGTAATATTATTACCCTCCAAAAATACATCCAGGCCCCTCTTGAACTCTTTTAGTGAACTTACCATCACCACCTCCTCAGGCAGAGAGTTCCATAGTCTCACTGCTCTTACCGTAAAGAATCCTCTTCTATGTTTGTGTACAAACCTTCTTTCCTCCAGACGCAGAGGATGTCCCCTCGTCACAGTCACAGTCCTGGGGATAAATAGATCGTGGGAGAGATCTCTGTACTGACCTCTGATATATTTATACATAGTTATTAGATCTCCCCTCAGTCGTCTTTTTTCTAAAGTGAATAAGCCTAATTTTGATAATCTTTCTGGGTACTGTAGTCCACCCATTCCAGTTATTACTTTAGTTGCCCTCCTCTGAACCCTCTCCAGCTCTGCTATGTCTGCCTTGTTCACAGGAGCCCAGAACTGTACACAGTACTGCATGTGTGGTCTGACTAGTGATTTGTAAAGTGGCAGGACTATGTTCTCATCACGGGCATCTATGCCTCTTTTGATGCAGCCCATTATCTTATTGGCCTTGGCAGCAGCTGTCTGACACTGGTTTCTGCAGCTTAGATTTCTGTTCACTAAAATTCCTAGGTCCTTTTCTATGTCAGAGTTACCCAATATTTTACCATTTAGTATGTACTGGTGACTTGCATTATTCCTTCCCATATGCATAACTTTACATTTGTCAGTGTTAAACCTCATCTGCCACTTCTCTGCCCAAGCCTCCAGTCTATCCAGATCCATCTGTAGCAGTATACTGTCCTCTTCTGTGTTAATTACTTTACACAGTTTAGTGTCATCTGCAAAAATTGATATTTTACTGTGCAAGCCTTCTACAATATCATTAATAAATATATTGAAGAGAATAGGGCCCAATACTGACCCCTGTGGTACCCCACTAGTTACAGTGACCCAATCTGAGTATGTACCATTAATAACCACCCTCTGTTTTCTATCACTGAGCCAGTTACTTACCCACATACAGACATTTTCTCCCAGGCCAAGCATTCTCATCTTATATACTAACCTTTTATGTGGTACAGTGTCAAATGCTTTGGAGAAGTCCAGATATACGACATCCATTGATTCGCTGCGGTCCAGTCTAGAACTTACCTCCTCATAGAAACTGATTAAATTGGTTTGACATGACCGATCCCTCATGAAGCCATGCTGATATGGAGTAATTTGCTTATTTTCATTGGGGTACTCCAAGATAGCATCTCTTAGAAAACCCTCAAACAGTTTACCCACGACAGATGTTAAACTTACCGGCCTATAGTTCCCGGGCTCTGTTTTTAGACCCTTTTTGAATATTGGCACCACATTTGCTATGCGCCAATCCTGTGGAACACTCCCTGTCAGTATAGAGTCCTTAAATATCAGAAATAAGGGTCTGGCGATGACATTACTTAATTCTCTTAGGATACGGGGGTGTATGCCATCCGGTCCTGGCGATTTGTCTATTTTAATCTTTTTAAGACGCAGCTCAACTTCTTCCTGGGTCAGACAGGGCACTTTTAATGGGGAATTTACTTTTATATTCTGCATTTCATCTGACAGTTTATTTTCCTCAGTGAATACAGTGGAGAAAAAGATATTTAGTAGCTTTGCTTTCTCCTCATCGCTCTCTGCAACTCCCCCCTCATTACTCTGTAAGGGGCCGACACCTTCAGGTTTATACTTTTTACCATTTATATAATTAAAGAACATTTTAGGGTTAGTTTTACTTTCTTTGGCGATTAACCTCTCGGTCTCTAGTTTGGCTGTTTTTATTTTTCTTTTACATATTCTATTTTTTTCCTTGTAGTTTTTCAATGCTTCCTCGCTCCCCTCCTGTTTTAGTGATTTAAATGCTTTCTGTTTGTCATTTATTGCTTTCTTTACAGTTCTGTTTATCCACATTGGTTTTTTCTTGTTCCTTAACCTTTTATCCCCATAAGGTATGTACCTCTCACAATTAGATATTAGGATGCTTTTAAAAATATCCCATTTTGTGGCTGTATTTTTATTTTTGAGGACTTTGTCCCAGTTAGTTAGGCCTATGGCCTCTCTTAGTTGGCTAAATTTAGCTTTTTTGAAGTTAGGTATTTTTGTTCCTCCCTGAAGAAACGCTCTTTTGAATGACAATTGGAAGGTTATTATATTATGGTCACTATTTCCTAGGAGTCCCCAGACCTGCACATCTGTTGTTCTGTCAGGTCTATTGGTTAATACTAAGTCCAGTATGGCCGTCCCTCTAGTCGGGTCCTGAACCAGTTGGGAAAGGTAATTGTCTTTGGTTATTTCCAAGAACCTGTTTCCTTTATGAGATATACAGGTTTCAGTTTTCCAGTCTATATCTGGGTAGTTGAAATCCCCCATAATAACGACCTCATTATGTTTTGCCACCTCGTCTATTTCGTTTAGAAGTAGATTTTCTATGGGCTCTGGTATACTAGGGGGTTTATAATAAACTCCTATTAGTATTTTATTATTGTTTTTGGCTCCATTTATTTCTACCCACAGTGACTCCACATCTTCATGTCCCTCACTTATATCTTCCCGCAGTGTGGGCTTTAGACAGGACTTTACATAAAGGCAGACCCCTCCCCCTCTCCGGTTTTGGCGATCCTTTCTAAAAAGTCTGTAACCCTGTACGTTAACTGCCCAGTCATAGGTATCATCCAGCCATGTCTCAGTTATTCCCACTATGTCATAGTCCTCCTCACGCATCACTAATTCCAGTTCACCAATTTTATTAGTCAGGCTTCTGGCATTAGTGTACATACACTTAAGAGGTCTATGTATATTTTTTACCCCCCTTTTTAAATTACTATTACCTGTGAAGTGAATATCCGGGGGTTTTGGGTTACTTTGGTTGATGTTTTGCCCAATATTCTCCCTAAATTCCTCACTAATCCCAACCCCCACTAACCCCCCACTCTCCCCGACTATGACCCACTCTCTATCTACACTATCTACCCCCTTATTAGTATTACCCCCACCCTCCCCCCAGATCCGAGTTTAAAAGCTCCTCCAGCCGTCTAACCATTTTTTCCCCCAGGGCAGTTGCACCCTCCCCATTAAGGTGCAGCCCGTCCCTACTGTAGAGTCTGTAGCCGACAGAGAAGTCGGCCCAGTTCTCCATGAACCCAAACCCTTCCTTCCTGCACCAGCCTCTGAGCCACTTATTTAACTCCCTAATCTCCCGTTGTCTCTCTAGTGACGCTCGTGGCACTGGTAGTATTTCTGAAAACACTACCTTGGAGGTCCTGGACTTGAGCTTCTCTCCTAGTTCCCTAAAATCATTTTTAAGGACCTTCCATCTCCCCCTGACTTTGTCATTGGTGCCAATGTGTACCATGACCGCCGGGTCTTCCCCAGCCCCACCCAGCAATCTGTCAATCCGATCCGCGATATGCCGAACCCGAGCACCCGGGAGACAACACACTGTTCGGCATTCACGGTCAATCTGTTGCAGGATTTACAATACTCCACATTTATACAGGTCCAAGTGCCAGAATAATAAATGTGTCTAATATGAAGACTGTGATTCGTATTCTTAGACAGTGTAAAGTACGACACTATTATTAAAACTATGTGGACAATCGATCACTGTATTGATGACTTGTCGTCCCATACAGAGGAGATGATTGATGCATGGAAATCCATCCCTCCTCTCTGCCTATGATCAGGCAATTATGGGAAACGTTTGGTTTGCCTGAAATTTCCATCCGTGTAAAAGGATCTTTCGTTCTTTTATTTGAATTATTATTCCCTATTTTCATTCTCAGGAAACTTTTTTCTGAAAGCAGAACTTTTCTAAGAGTCATTAAACTCTTCTTCAGAGATCACTTTGGATAGCCGCAAGCCTTAAAAAAAAAAAACGCCTTAAATTGGCCATAACGTTTGAAAAAATAATTGTGAAGCACATTAAAAATCAATCTGATGTATAATTAAATTACAGTGATCATCTATGCATCAACTAGTCTCTTTAGCTTTTAGCCGAGAAGGAGAAGGAAGGCTGATATTGATCACTTCAGTACCGCTGCACTATCATCAATACTAAATGGCTCTTTTTAGGCTCAGCCCGACTGCTGGATAATACGACTGGCAGACACCACGATGATACTAAGAGACTGAAGGGCAAAACGCTGACTCCGGCTAAGGTGTCCTGTACTGTCTAATCATTTAAAAGCATTGCCTACTGAGCCTGTACCAGTCTTCCAGTCTCCACCCAACTCTCACGCTTCAGGCAGGCTCCAGACTGAGAGGAAAGAAGAAACTCGATCAATTCATTCCGACGGAACGTTGTCATCAAACTTCAAATTTCACGGCCGGTCCCCCCCGTATGACAGTAAATGTTCCTCACTTATACACTCTATATACAATAGTGCTGTCTATACTCTCTGCCTATTCAGAGTATCCTCTGTTTCTGAATGTTTGAGAAGCACAAAGATTTCTCTATTTTGTATGTAGTGACTGGAGTTAGGGCTACTTTCACATTAGCGTTTTTGCTGGATCCGGCAGGGTTAATCAAAAAACGCTTCCGTTACTGATTATACAACCGTCTGCATCTGTTATGAATGGATCCGGTTTTATTATCTTTAACATTGCCAAGACAGATCCGTTTTCGATTGTGTCAGATTGTGTCAGAGAAAACGGATCCGTCCCCATTGACTTGCATTGTGGGTCATGACGGATCCTTCTTGCTCCTCATCCCAGTAAGGAAAGAAAACTGCAGCATGCTACGGTTTGCTCTCCGGTATGAGAACGGAACGGAATGCATTTTGGAGCACTCCGTTCTGTTCAGTTACGTTTTGTCTCCATGGACAATCGATGGGGAGAAAGCGGAAGTGTTTTTTTTTTTCCAGTATTGAGACCCTATGACGGATCTCAATACCAGAAAACATTAACGCTAGTGTGAAAGTAGCCTAAGCGAGATCTGAATTTCAGGATAAATTCAATTTGCTGCAAAGCCATATTTCCTTGTGCTTCGCGGTAATGAATCAATTTAATCTGAAATAGTGTAAAAAGAAAATCCGCTTGGTGACAAATTTCTTTGTCACAAAGCGCATTTCTTTGCAATGAATGGGTGCAATGACAGGGAGAGGCGATTGCGCCGCCCCCATATACCCCTCAGATGCCGTGTTTATACATGATCGCAACATCTGGTTGTAAAAATCCAGTGTGAAAAAAATATATATATATATACTTACCTTATCCATTTGCTCGCGACGGGACACTCGCCACCATCTTGGTTGAATGACGTCATTGCGGCCCGCGCGAGATTTCACACCAGACCTTCAATCAAGATGGCGACAACCTGACAGAGCTTGAGAGGACCTGCAGTGAAGAATGGCAGAAAATACCCAAATCCAGGCAAACCTTGTGGCATCATCCCCAGTAAGACTGGAGGCTGTAATCGCTGGCAAAGAGGCTTCAACTAAGTCCTGAGTAAAGGTTCTGAATACTTATGCAATATTTTAATTTTTTCTTCTCGATAAATTAACAAGATTTTGAGAATTCTATTTTTTTCATTATAAGGTATTGAGTGCAGAATGATGGGGAAAAACTATATAGGGATCTTGCCTTTGCTGCAGGGGAATCACCAGGGTGCTGTCTCTGTAGTCTCTGCTGCTGACCCACTGGGATCAGAGATGCCAGTGCCAAGCGATGAGGAATCAGGCAATACACAAGTCAGGAAACAGGCAGAGGTAGGGTCAGGTAAAGTACTTGTAAATCCATTAAACAGTTCAGAGATTAGGTCACACAGCTAAAGGTCAGTATGTAAAACAGACCCGGGTCTGGTCAGGCAGCAGAGAGTCAGGATCCAGGAAACAGGCAGAAGTCAGTACAGACAAATGTATTAACCCCTTCACGACCAGTGCCATACTAATATGGTGCTGGTCTTTAAAGATGGCGCCCGCTCCTGAGCAGAGAGGGCACCATAACCGTGGGTGGCCTGCTGATTCCTATAGCAGACACACTCGGCTGATGTCCGCAACCAGCAGTAATGCTGATCGCTGACATTTAACCCCTCAGATGCCGTGGTCAATCCTGACCACGGCATCCGAGCGCGTAAAACACCGAAACCGCGTGGTGTACAGTACTTACCCCTTCTTCTGCTCTCTCTTCTCAGGTCCCAAGCTGAACTCTTGCATCAGGGCCCATGAGCCTTTAGCTACTCCCCTGACTATATACATTTGGTAACGCTATAATCATATCAACCGACAGAATAAAATTGCATGTTGTAAAGAAATTTGGGGCTAAAGCAACATTTTACTGGAACTGAAATGTAAGTTTTTTATTTTCACAGCTAAGTGTTTCTAATTTCTAGGAAATGCTAGTTGGGTCATAGCATACAATTCACCCCTTGAGGGGTGCAGTTTCCAAAATGGGGGTCACTTTTTAGGGTTTTCTTTCTAGGGGTACCTCAGGGTCTGTTCAAATGCAACATGACACCTGAAAACTATTCCAACAAAATGTGCCCTCCAAAAACAATGTTGCACTCCTTTCCTTCTGAGCCCTGCCGTGTGCCTATATAGAGATTTACAACCACATATGGAGTGTTTCTGTAAACTGCAGAATCACGGTAATAAATATTGCTGTTAACCCTTGATGTGCTAAAGGAAAAAATGATTTAAATGGAAAATCTGCACAAAAAAAATGAAAATTTTAAATGTCACCTCCATTTTGCTTTAATTCCTATGGAACACCTAAAGGGTTAACAAAGTTTGTAAAATCAGATTTGAATAGTTTGAGGGATGTAGTTTCTAAAATGTGGTCATTTTTGGGTAGTTTCTATTATGTAAGCCCATTAAAGTCACTTCAGAACTGAATTGGTCCTTAAAAACACGGTTTAAAAAATTTCAAAAATTGCTTCCAAAATTGTAAACCTTCCTAAAAAAATAAAATAAAATTTATAAAATGATGCCAACATAGAGTAGATATATTGGGAATGTTAATGAATAACTATTTTGTAAGGAATTACTATTCATCTTAAAAAAAGAGAAATTGAAATACCGTAAAAGAAAATTGCTCTTAGAATGGCTTGGATCAGTAAAAGCGTTCCAGAGTTATTACCAGATAAATCAACACATGTCCAATTTGAAAAATGGGGCTATGGCATTTGGTCCACACTGGCTTTTGCTTGAAGGGGTTAAATGATAGGTTTCTATGACACACTCCCTTTAGGGCTCATGCCCATGATCTTTAGAGCACCATCGCGTGCACTCTGTGGTTGCAGATGTGGACCCATTGACTTGAATGGGTCTGCAATCCGCAACATACAACTGAAGATAGGACTTCACTTATCTTTTGTGGAGCGGAGGCATGGATCAGAAGCCCACAGAAGCACTATGAAGCGTTTCCATGGGCTTCTGATCCAAGCCACCAGATCGCAAAAAGATAGAACATATTCTATCTTTGGCTGTATGTTGCGGATCACAGACCCAATGAAGTCAATATGCGGTCCGAAGCACAGGGCCATTATCCTTGCAGGCATGAGCCCTTAGGCCACTTTCAGACGAGCAAGTTCTACGCAATGGACTCGCAGCATGTGTATGGGGCAGCTCCCGTCCTGACCTCCCAGCACTTCTGGGGTCGCATAGCTTTATATTGATTTATGATGCTATGTAACCCTTACAGTTCTGGAATGTATTGGATAACACTGACAGCATTATGTCAGTGTTTTCCAATACATTCCAGACCTCTAAGGGTTACATAGCATCATAAATCAATATAATGCTATGAGACCCCAGAAGTGCTGGGAGGTCAGGACGGGAGCTGCCCCATACTCATGCTGCGAGTCCAATGTGTGGAACTTGCTTGTGTGAAACCAGCCTTAAAGAAGCTCTGTCAACATTAAACTGCTTTCTAGTTGTCAATTTAGTCACACATTTCCAGGAGGAATAACAGAGGAATGACATACTGCATAGTCCTAACACAAGATGCTCCAGAACTGTAATATTTGGAGAATTAAGTATTGGCTGAAGCCAATATGTTAGAAGAAATAACAGATCCTCCTTAGCACAAAGAAATGAGATTAGTGAAGACAGTGACTGATCTTGGCGCAATCTCTGCAAGGCTGTATGGAATATGTTGGCGCTATATAAATTACAGGGCACAAATCATGGATTTAGAGGCACAGACGCTGTTGAAAGGTTTGGGAAAAATAACTAAGGTTATTTAACGACATTAGGAATGTACTGATCTAATAATAGTCTCCATTTTTTCTTATGTCAGGCCTTCAAAGTCCACGTAAAAGGCACTGATACTAATACACAAGTGCAGAAAAAGCAAAACATTGCTTAATGTGCTATCATGCCAAGTAATGTGGTAATATGTGCTCCAGGCAAGGTTCAAAGACACTTTCATAAAACAAACACTGCTCCGGTTGTTCAGAAGGTCACTTTCACGAGATGGAAAAGAATGCTGCTTTATCCTCCTGCTTTAATTTATTCGGAACGTTCATCCAAGGTATTAGATCAAAGAAGCTGTCTGCAGCAACCTTGAGGGCATGTAAAATTGCCGTGCCGTAATACATCCAGCTTCCCGATAAGACAAATTTCTTATATTATCTATGGACTCTTTATTAAACGCATCCAGCAAGTGAGGAGAGAAACGAGTTGCATATTATTTCAATTATAAGTGATTCACTTTTCATTAGGTCAAGTTTTGAGGAGCATTGCACACACATTCACGTGTATCAGGACCCTGTTTACTTGACCTAGGAAGTCTTATATAAAAACATATCCTCTTAAAGGTGCAAACTATTTTAGCTTGTCCATTGACCTCCTTCCACTGGTCTCAAGGGCTATCATGATGTACAGCACGACAACGGAGGTCTATCCTCTTCAGTGATGAGTCCTGATGCAATGATTGGTGATGAGTCCTGATGCTGGAGATTGGTCTGGAGACCATGTGAGCAACGCCATGAAGAGACCTTCACAAGAAAATGCCACACCGGTCCGACTCCTGGGATTATTGTCACGAGGATGTCATGACCTATCGCTGACCCTTTTGTGCCTGTGGTCAGAAAGTCGCAGCGGGTGGCTACTCACTTGGTTTCAAGATATCGCTCCATGACCTAGTGGTGGGGATGGATGCCGGTCCAGGTTTTCCTGCTTAGGTTTGCAATCCTTTTTGTCCCATTTAGGAATCTGTAGCTTTTCCTTTCAGCTGTTCTCTTTCAGCCACTCCAGCTACTGTACTATATATTCTTCCTTTCTGCTTCCCTTGTTGCCAGATATAGACCTTCCTTCCAGATCTTTTATTCTGACCACTGGTGGAGTTTGAGTTTCTGTGGAGCTGTTGGAACTGGTGCTGTTGGATCTCCGGTTCACTCCTGTTGTTGTCTCCTGTTTGTTGTCTCTTTTCCCCTGTGCTGTCCGCATCCGTACTTCCGTTCCGCAGCCCTGCAAAAAATATAGAGCATGTCCTGTTCTTGTCCACCACCATCCTCTGGCTCCTATATCTGCCCTCCTACATTGCACCCATCTACTTAACATCAGGGACACCCCACCCAACATCAGGCAGGAGCCTCAAAGGGTCCTGGTTGTGTCCCAAGGGAAAAAAGAGTGGTACCTCATGAGCCATTGGACTGTTGGAGTCAGGATAGCCATTGTGAGCCGCCACCACTCCTATCAGTGCCAGCACTCTCCACTGTCTCCATCAGTCTATTGGAGCAGGAGACATTTAGCATTTTCCAATGTTGTACTCCCACTCATGTCGAGTCATACTGTCCAGGGTGTGATCACATTCTTAGTAATACTAAATAATTATGTAGTTATAGGCAGTGTATAGACAATAAAGGACAACATGAACATTATTATCTTCCTGGTATTACCAGCAGTTGGTCTCCTCTAGGTGCACATGGTCATCGTTATTGCCTTTTTAAGGAGTCAAAGGAATTTTTCAGGTCACCCAAAAATTTTGATAATGGACCGAAATGATCTAAATTAAAAAAAATATCATGCTCAATACTCTGCCACGTTTCTGGTTCTACAGCAATGATGTCAGGGCAAACAATGACTGGCCTCAGCGGTCACGTGGGGATTTTGGGTTCCTCATCACTGCAGTGTCAGCCTCACACCAGTAATGATGTACCCAACTATCTCATACGATCTCTGAGGCCAATGATTGGCAGAAGTGACCATGTGGACCAGTCTGTGACACTGTAGCATCACAAAGTTTTATTTTTTATATTTTAGAACATCCCTGGCCTTCATAAAAAATATAGGGGTCTCTGAAAACCCCTTTATTAGAGGGGATTGATCTGTCAATCAAGAGGATCCAACACTGATTTCAGTGAGCATGATGTAATGCTCCATTTATCCTGTGGAGGCACTTTTTGACTTTTTTTTTGATCACTTTTTGCTGCGTTTCCACAGATTACCACTGATCGTTGGAGGTTTCTGCAGCAGGACTCTTTGTGATCTGCATATCATAGATGTCCCATTCTAACAAAAAAAAGTCATTAATAACACCAATAATAAATGGCACACCAATTTAATAATAAAATTAATTACTTTATTAATACTCGTAGGTAACACACACAGTATAAAAGATACACATATAAAATGATGATGGCACCTAACACAATAATGGAGGGGCAGCACAGTGTGGAAATACAACAATTGCTCTAGAGTAAGGTATCAAAGCGTACCAGGTAAAGTGCAAGTGCAACACAGATACAAAATTAATGCAGATAAGACATACTACCATAGAGCCAAACCATAAGTACAAAAAGGTATGTTACTAACCACTGCCGCCTCCTACCCCAACGTACGTTTCGCTCTCGCTTCCTCAAAAAAAAGTCATTGTCAGAAGTGGACTGTCCCTTTAAATATTAGTAAAGTGAAGGGTGGTATAAGTCTCGTCAAATTCCAGATAACAGAACATGCAGCCTGACCAAATCAAAGCAATGGCAGACTTATAATGTGAATGTGGGAACTTGTAGACGGCAGAACTTTATCGCTGCATGTTACTTTTATAGCTGCAGCTGTGTTTCACAAGACAAGACTATCATGCCATCACTAAACATTTTACTACCGACAACATCAAAAATTAGACACATGCAAAATGTTCAAAGTAGTCTTGAAAGGAAATTATAGGAAGATGTTGCAGAATACAAATTGCTTTAAAATAGCTATTCTTGGAAAGCATTGAGTCACTTCCCCTTCCCGAGTTATTTTATTCCCAAAAATATAGTTTTATGTGGTTTATGTGTCCCTTTTATGCCTATTTAAAGTTAAAACAACTTACTGAAATAACCTGTGGACCATACAATAAAGAGCTGTAAGGGGATGTGGGTGTATGACGTTCATGCCAACATCGTCTCTTAAATTGGTTGTCTTTAAAGTTTTTTTTAAAAAGTTTCCACTAGAAAAGTGTTGTCATAAAATATGTGTAATTAAAGAGCATATACTCACCTATTTCACCCCAATTGCTGCAGTCACTGACTTCAGTGGTATATGGTTCATGATGTCTGAGGCCAATGATTGGCTGCAGCAGTCACATAGACTATATGAGCAGGGGGCAGATTTTACCACCACACAAACCAAGTAAATGCTTGAGGCCCCAGCAGGGTTGCCAACCATCATTTTTCTTTTTTCTGGACAATTTATCCCAAAATCGCAGACAGCCAACATTTTTTACGAACATATTGGAAATCCATAATAAAAGATTAATTAATTAATTAATAAAAGAGTATAAGTAATACAGGTCTTTAGCCCAATATACGGATCGGAACTTATTCTGAGCATATACTGTGAGCTGTAAAATGATAATTATTATCACCAAAATAAAAAAAAATAAAAAATCATGGACACATCCATTTTTTTTTATGGACAAAGGAAAGAAGACACTGTGCAGAAATTTCTGGAGTGTTGGCAACCCTGGGCCCCTGAGATCATGCTGTCCACAAAAGGTCAACTAAAAAAAAATGGCTAAAGGGACAGGGGTCTTTCTGAGCTGTAGATCCAGGGGTGAACTGGGAACTGCCGCCAGCAGCACAGCATACATCCCCAAACACTTCCACTGGCCGGCCATGAGGAGGGCTCAGGCCAGGGGCGGATTGGCCCTATGCCCAGGGGGCCACCTGAGCCCTCCTCACAGCCGACTAGTGGAAGTTTTTGGGGATGTATTTTGTACTGCTGGCAGTATCATATGATGAACTGTGGTATTTGGCTCTGTTGGGGTGGTATAATGTACCACAATATGGTATTGCTGGCCTTCCATCAATTTGGATCCGTCTTGCTTCGCATCCCAGGACGGAAAGCAAAATGCAACATGCTGTGGTTTGCTCTCCAGTATGAGAATAGAACGGAATGCATTTTAGAGCATTCCGTTCTATTCAGTTACGTTTTGTCCCCATTGACAATAATTGGGGACAAAGCTGAAGCGTTTTTTCTGGTATTGAGCCCCTATGACGGAACTCAATACCGGAAAATAGAAACTCTAGTGTGAAAGTAGCCTAAGGAAATCTGTATGTTATATTACTAGTGGATTCATTTAGACTAGTACCAAAATAAACTGACCATATGAGGTCATACTTAGGTGTGTTTTACATTCCCTGACATTTTTTCTCTCCATTCTGGAATATTTTCAGAATGAATCAAGGCTATAAGTGTCCTTAAATAAAGCAAAATAGAATAGACAAGCATCTGTTTCATCACACCAGGTAAGAACACTGAGCAGATGCACAGGGAACACGTGTCAACAGGCTCCAAGTGTCACCCACGAGGCACAGATATCAATTCTTGTTTATGGAGAATTAACATTGTGCTGTCATTCTATTCCATAAACATCATTATTATATAGAGATCTACTATCGTATTACTGTTATCATGTGTCATGTTACATTTTTTAGATTTGAAATTCTCTATCACAGTTTATGATTCTGATGTTATACAGCCCTGGATTATATGTAAGTGAGAGACATATTGTACAGCTTGTGTTGACTGGCTGAAAGCAGAGCAAGCAGAGTTATGACTGAGGCTCCAGCAGTGTAATTAGCCAAATATTGTAATTGCATGTTATGCCTGTTTTCAAAAGTCGATGAACAGTCAAATCTAGTGCCTATATATACCATACACATCCATATATATCCAAAGAAACTGCAGCATTACAATGGCTTGAATAAAAGTGCAAAAAGTTTTAGTTACCCATGTCTGAGCAACGTTTCAGTCCTATAACAGGACCTTTCTCAAGCTTGAAAAAGGTCCTGTGATAGGACAGAAACATTGCTGGAGTGTTTCAGTTCCCTTAAATATTATTTTGGATACCTAATCACAATCAAGTACGCTGGCACCTAGCTTCATATGGGAACTTTGGAGAGTGCTGCCAGTAAATATATATATATACAGGATATGCCATCAATGTCAGATAGGTGCAGGTCCCACCTCTGGGACCCACCCCTTTTTCCAGAAAAAGCCCCCAAAGTAAGGGATAGTGCACCGCACAGGCACAGCCACCCTCTGTTCTCCACTATGAGAGTTCTGAAAATAACAGAGCACTTGCTCAACTATTTCCAGGAGTTCCATACCGGTAAACAGTGAGGTAACTTTGCACGCACGGAGCGCTCTCCATTCACCTCTCTGGAATTCTGAAAATAGCCAATTGCCATTTTTAGAACTCCCATGGCAGTGAATGGAAAGTAGGCTGTGAACTTTAGGGGCCCCATTGTGGAGATAGGAATTGGTCCCGGGGTGGGACCACGACCTATCTGACATTGATAATATATCCTATTGATATGCCATCAATATTTTAGATGGGAATACATATTAAGGCTTATTCAATCAATGATTCAGTAATTTACCCATAAATGACTAAATCATAGGACAGATGATAAGTAACCTCTGGGACCCCCTCAATCATAAGCAGCCCTAGTCCAAGTCTATGGGACTGAAAGTACTGTCTCCAGCAGTCCCATAGACTGTGAAAGGAGCAGTAGTGCACATGTTTGGCCACCACTTCACTGAAATGGGAGACATGGGACCCCAAATAGTGGGGGTTCCAACAGTCTGTCCCCACTGTGCAGATACATCACCTGTCCTGTTGATAGGTGATAAGTTGTCACTCTGGGATAACCCCTTAAAATAGGGATGCCCAATCTGCAGCCCTCCAGATGTTGTAAAACTACAACCCCCACCATGATCTGCTGATAACTTTAGGCTGTCCAAGCATGCTGGGAGTTGTAGTTTTGCAACAGCTGGAGAGCCGCAGGTTGGGCATCCCTGCCTTAAAACAAGGATGGGCTGCAATACCACACATGGCCAATAGATAGTGCTGTTTCTGGAAAAAATGCAGAGTCTTCTTTGAAATCCTAAAAAGCCCTTTAATATACAAGAGCCATTGGGGATGACAGTCCAGGATCTTGCACTGACCCCGCTGTAATTGCATTCTCTTTGTAGTACTGTGTATAATTCATTTTAATACTCTGGATGCTGTTCTAAAAGATGATTAAAAATGCTACATGGGATGACAAAAGTTGTATTGTTCCAATAAGCTCTAATACCACAATTTCCTAATTATTCATTTTTTACAAAACCACAGTGGAAACAAAGGTTCATTTTGTCATAAAACTCAAACCAGAAACTGTACAGATTCTCCTAAGTAGGAAACATTGGCTCAAATGAGCGTGTATAAAATGTGCCATGTGATTCCTGTATAGAAGATTAACCATTAACATCAGATGCTAAACAAGTAACATAACATACACATTTTGCCCGGAGCGATGAAACTCATCCGAAAACAGAATGCTCTCCTAATGCTCATCAGGATGCTTTTACTCCTCGTTAGGATGATAACATTTCTTTATGAATCAACATTTCGAAAAAAAAAATCTAGAAGACAGATGTCAAGCTTAAAGTTCGAGGATTTTACTTAAAGTATCCTACCACAGGGGTGTAACTACCATAGCGGCAGACCAGGCGACTGCTATGGGGCCCAGGGCAAGAGGGGGCCCAGTCTTAGTTGGGATAATCTCCTCTTCTACTGGAGGTGAAAACTTGGTCAGGACTCTACCCTCTAAAGGGACAACTTTTAGCTAATGAGGCAGTGGAAATAATGGCCCAAGGGTCATTGAAAAGGGTTTAGGTAGAAACCCTTCTGTCCTGTGTGGGGGCCTGGTTTGATAGTTGCTATGGGGCCCTTACTTCTCTATGTACACCACTGTCCTACCGTATATAAAATTGTAAAATTTTTACAGAACCAGTTGCATAGTACATGGTCCAGTTTTCTAAACTCAATTGCATACAGGGGCGTATCTATAGGGGATGCAGAGGTAGCAGTCGCTACCGGGCCCAGGAGCCTGAGGGGGCCCAAAGACCCTTGTGCCACATAAGAAGATACACAAAGTACTGAGGGAAGGGGGGCCCAAGCTGAACTCTTGCACCAGGGCCCATGAGCCTTTAGCTATGCCCTGATTGCATACATGCAGTAGGAAGCAAGGGCATAGTTATAAGGCCTCATGCAACCGCATATGAACCGTATTCGTTTTGTGGTCCACAAATCGCAAATCTGCAGAACATAGATCCCAGCCGTGTGCATGCCACCATTTTTTCCAAACTCCTGCAGAAATGTCCAATCCTTCTCCGTAAAATGAGCAAGAGTAGGACGCATTCTGTCTTTTTTGTGGGGCCGTACAGACAGCACACAGTGTGCTGTCAGCATCTTTTGCAGCCCCATTGAAGTGAATGGGTCGATATCTGATCTGCAAAATATGCGGACTGGATGTGAACCAAACATACCATTGTGTGCATGAGACCTTAGGGGTAGCAGTTAACCCCTGGCCCAGGCCAAAAATGCCTCTGTCGGATAAGAAGAGACCAATATTATGAATGGTACATGGGACGCCTAGTATCACATTTTGCACTGGGGCCCAGAAGCTTCAAAGGTTATCATGTCTTACTTATTAAAGGGCAACTGTCAGAAGTTTTGTCCCTATGACATTGGCTGACCTAATGCATGTGCGCTTCGCAGCTGAAGACATCTGTGTTGGACCATGGGACAAACACAGCTGCCAAGTGCACAAATGCACTTAAAGAGGCTCTGTCACCACTTTGTAACCTATGTAATTACATACATAGGCACATAGGTATATTAATCCTCTCCCCTGACATGCCTTTATATCAGAGAATCTATCAGCCATTAGCCCAGAAAATTGATGAAGGGCGTGTTAAGGAGCCGGGAGGCTGTGGCAGATGCGGTGCTCGGATGAAAAGAGCACGCCTCCCGGTGCCCCGAAGACTAATTTGCATATTTATAAAAGTGACTTTTCTGGGCTAATGGCTGATGGATTCTCTGATATAAAGGTATGTCAGGGGAGAGGATTAATATACCTATGTGCCTATATATGTAATTACATAGGTTACAAAGTGGTGACAGAGCCTCTTTAATGGGGTTGCCCGGTATTTTTTTATTGATAAATAATAGATGGGGGGGGGCAACTATCAGCACCCCCACACAAAGCTGCAATAGCCAGGCTAGCCTTTGCATTTATATGTATGACATTCTGAGTCTATGGAGGTCTATAAATAATGAAGAGGTCCCAATGCTCATCGGAGCACCGCAGTGACGTCAAATAGCTGCTCAGCAGGGGTGCTGAAAGCTGGACTCCACTAACCACATATTGATGGCCTGTCCTAGGAATAAGTAATCAATATTCAAATTCCATAAAAAAACCTTTAATGTTAATATAGCAAAGTCACCTAGTTCATTAGCATCCTCTAAGCTGAGGAGGCTCAACATATTCTGATTATCAGATTGAAAAAATCCCCAGGGTCGCAGTAAAACGTAAAGGGGTTGTCCAGTTTTGTCATATCCTCAGGACAGGTCATGAATATCAGATCAGGGGAGGTCAAGTGAATAAGGCGGAGCAGCTGTAATTACACTGCTCCGCTGCTGCAATGTTAATGGCGAGTAGCTAAACAGTGAAGAGCGCTGCTTTCTGATCAGCTGATCAGCAGGGGTGAAGCGAATGGGACCCCCGCCGGGTCTGATATTGAAGACCTTCTCTGAGGATTGTTCATCAATATGACAAAACTGGACAACCCCTTCATAGGGGTATTATTAGGAGATTGTAACTATAATTCATAGGGCGCCATGGCCAAATAAGATTCCCCACCAACTAGTGTAAGAAAATTAAACAGCAGCATAAGTAGCACAACTTAAAGATAACACGACTATATATCAGAAAACACCCATTATAACAAAAAGCAACCATATTATTAGGCTACTTTCACACTTGTGTTGTTATTTTCCGTTATCAATACCAGAAAAAAAGTTTCCATTTAGACCCCATGCAATCGACAGAGATCCGTTCAGAATGTATCAGGATGTCTTCCGTTCCAGCAGCATTGCATTTTGTGGCCGGAAACAAAACCACTGCAAGCTGCCACCCTGCTGACTCACGGCCATGCTACCACCCTGCTGGCTCAGCCGCTGCCTCACGAGCAAGCTGCCACCCTCTTCTCCGGATGATAATGATGATGATGATGATGATGATGATGAAGCCTCCTCTTCATCCAGCTCCCACGTGCGATCGGCCACATCAGCGTCCGCCACTGTTTGCATGTCACTGATCTCAGGGCCACGTGCCTGACCACTCGCAACACTAGCTCCAGCGCACCGCACCCCATCGCCCTATCGTGTCCCAGGTTTAGTTGGAATGACGAGTGGTTTCGTGTCTCTATGTGTCACGGTGCTCCTACCTGGATACAGCGGGACCCAGGCTCTGGCTCAGTAGCATTAAAAAGAGGGATGTAGGAAAAATACCTTAAATCCAGACCTTGATGTAAAATTCAACGGCAGCTTTACGTGAACAAATTTTCATCCAAATGATTTGCAGGCTTTGTCTTGGTTCCAGCAGGCTTTAGCATAAACTGGCAGGCAAACTCAATAACGCTGCTTTATCTCTTTCTCTGCTGCACTGACAGGCTTGCTTAAATACTTTGCTTTATTTCTCTGTGCTGCACTAAACTCTGCTTAAGTCTGGTTTCTGTACTTTAGGTCTGTTCCAGTATCCTTGGATGGATTGTCTTGGTCTGTTGTCCCCCTCCTGACACTCAGCAAATAACTTATTTTCAGCCGAAGAACAATTTCCTCCAGGCTCGGACTGGCCCACAGGTGTACAGGTGAATCCCCTGGTGGGCCCCTGAGCAAGGTGGGCCCCTAGTCTCCCACCCCTTGCACAAGTGGCACATAACACAGTAGACTTACTGTACTACATACTTATATTCAATGTACAGCCCCTCAACCAGCCTATGTTCATATAAAAAACTTGTTAGAATATTTATAATATTTGAATGTATCCGTACAGTGGGCCCCCAAAATAATTTTTACTGATGGACCCTAGGTACCCCAGTCCGACACTGATTTCCTCTGACTGCTACTTCTTTCAGGTCTTCTCGGCTCCAACGTGGAATCTAAACAGGAATCAACTAGAACTGCCACCTTTCCTTCTGGGTAGGAAGCAGGACTGGCTCACTTCTGCTCAAAGGGGAGAGACTGTAATGGTGAGTTCCTTTCTGTCTAAGGATAGCTCTGCCATTTACACTGCCACTTGCTGGTGAACCAGGCACATTACATGAACATAACAGTTTCACAATAATCATAGCATTGCACAATGGTGAAGGACTTGGAAATAAATACAAAGATGACATTTATGTTAACTATTAGAGACAGTAGCAGGGTATAGAAATGGTAACACCACTCCGGGGTATTACACTCTCATCGTAACTATATGCTCGCCTACCAGAGGGAGCAGCGGATCTCTCCTCCTCACCTGTCTGTCGGACATACTGTACTATAACATTAACTGCAAGGGTAAAAGAGCAATAGTGTCAGGCCACAATTTTGCACCAACTCCACAACTACTGATTGACGCATCAAATTAAGTGTAAAAGAATTTGAACACCCTAAAATTTGTAGTATCAAACCAGGTTTGGGTCAAAAACACAGGTGCACATTTTTCCATTACACCTTATAAAATAAAAACACCCCAAAACTTTGAATCAGAACACAATTTCACCCCAGAATCAAGGATGAATGGACATATAAAATAAAAACACCCCAAAATTGTATGCATCAGACCGCACTTTTACCCCAATAACAGAAGCTAGGATCATTGCAATTACTGATGTAACAAAGTGTAAACAACCTAAAATCTGTAGTATTAGAGCACTTTGTAAGCCCAATTAGTGTAGCAAGGCATAATAGAATAGCTCCTTTTACCCAGACTTTACACTCTCCTATTGGTCCCTGCTCTCTCCTTACAGTGTGGATAATGCCTCCCTATCCGTTCCCTACACTATGAATAATCTTTCCCTAAACAGCTCAATAGTTTTTTTGGTGAATAAATTGTTTCCTAAACACTGTCCCTAGTGCCTCTAACGTCTCTCCCTACACTGAGTTCACTGTAAAGTGACAGAGACTGGGCATAAGGAGGCTTTTTATAGGGCTGTGACATCACAGAGGCTGGCTATCTGCTGACTGGCTGTCTGCATGGCATTGTGGGTGATCCCTCGTTCCCAGGCTTCTTACTTTCACTTTGTAACATGTGCAGTAGCCATTTTAGAAAAAAATGCGATTCGTTACCATGAAGTGCAAGGAAATTTGACTTCGGGACGAATCCAATTTTTCCTGAAATTCAGATCGAATTCCACTTTGTCAACTTCGTTTCGCTCATCTCTGGAGAACACTATGGAGCACTGCACCCATATATACTGCTGGGGACTAAGATTTTCTTATCAAGCAGTGTTTAGGACCTTTCAAGGACCTTTATTATGTCACAGTCACATGACTGGTTTCTGTGCACCAGTTGACAGCACTAGAAGGAGACTGAAATCACTGGCACCTATTGGGATACAGATATATGGGTGCCTATGGTGTAGGCTGCTGTACCATTCCATTCATCCCAATGGAGAGTAAAGGCACACTCCTTTGGGCCTCAATCGGGTGAACTGGAGCCTATGGATATGTTTGTGCTGGGAGCTTGGACGCCTTGAAAGCAGCCTCCGTTCGTTCTCTAAATCCACATTGCAGTTCATTCTAGGTCCAGTAGGTTTACTGTAAAATGTCAAACTTGGACTCATGTCATTACTCCCTTTAATGCGTATTGATCATTTCATTACAGGAATGTAGAATCTTTCTGGAGATTCATAGAATCATTAACAAAGAAGAAATCTTTCATTATTCAGACCACTGCCCCGCCACCGCCGTCTCCTGGTGTATTAATTGTCCATTCAGTTTGCATGAAATTGCATTTAAGGATCAGGAAAAATGAATATCATTTGACTCATAATGGGTTTGATTTTAAAGGAGAAAATGCACGCGCCGTCTTCAGATAATTGCGTACTTATCTGTAAAACCATAGCATTTTCCATTTCAAGAGCATCCTTCTGTGGACTCACTGGTGCCAGTGCGAGCGGCGGAGGAGTGGTCGAGCCCTTAGGCATAGAGCAAACAAACCCTCAGGGCTTTAACAGGGACACACAAATGTATTTTTCATCAGAGCGCGTCTTTGTTAACATACACAAAGCCTGTACTTACATATTGAAGTGTCCGCCGAGGTCACCGCAGTATAATGCTTCCTTATTGTAAATGTAATATCCTACTGTATTGGCCATTAGCGTGTCACGGCCATCATCTCCAGTGTAATTGGCCAGATGCTGCTCAGAATGATCTTATCATTGCACTGCCATTATCCGCCCGGTTCCCATCTACGGTAATTTACAAGAGACTCTTCTGTAGGGTCTAAGATGTCAAACTGCAGGTTGTAAGGAGAATCGGGATTTACTAATTTCTTTGTAGAAAACAGATATATTTATTGAAATGCATCATCAGCAATTCCCTAACATACATTATAAGTAATGATGAGAGAATCGAAGTCCGCGGAATCTGAATTTCAGGATAAATTCGATTTGCTGCAAAACTGAAATTTCTCGTACTTCGCAGTAGCGAATCCATTTAACCTGAAATAGTGTAAAAAACAAAAAAAAATAATGCTTACCTGATCCACTTGCTTGAAGGTCTCGTCCGAAATCCCATGCACCGTGACATACGATGTCACCACTAGAGATGAGCGAATCTATTAGATGTTTTGTATATTCGTTAAGAACCATCGTTATTTCTTACGCCGAAGCAAATCCGAATCTCTTCAGATTCGCTTCATACGAATCTTCTTAAATCTTTGTACGCTAACGCTACGTACGCATCTGATAATTTGTACGCTAATGCGTATGTATTCAGTTAAGTAGCGTACTTTTACTGTATGTTCGTTATTTGTGCGGGCCTAGCGTCATGCGTATGACGTAATCGTGAAGCTTCGTACACACTTTGTACGCTCATGCGTACGTATTCGCGGGAATGATCGCAGAACAAGACCAGAATAAAGAATATTTTTTTAGTGCAACTTGGACTGAAGCAAATCTTATCCGAAGCAAATCTTAAAAATTCGGCGAATATTCGCTGAAGAGAATCTTTGAAGATTCACTCATCTCTAGTCACTACTCCAGCCAGCGTGATGACGTCATCTCGAACTGCGCACGTTTTGGTGCCAGACCCTGAAGCAAGATGGCAGCATGTGGCCTGTCACGAGCAAATGGATCAGGAAAGCTTTTTTTAATTTTATTTTAAACTCTGTTATTAATGTTAGATGCTGCGATCATGTCAGTCATTAGTACAGGTGGCTGTAGCTTGTGGTGGTGATGGATAACATGGTGGTTCTGCATAGTGTAGTGAAGGCCATCTGGTGGAAGAACTCATTACATTGAATTAAAGGGCATCTGTCAGCAGTTTTGTACCTATGACACTGGCTGACCTGTTACATGTGCACTTGGCAGCTGAAGACATCTGTGTTGGTCCCATGTTCATATGTGTCCACATTGCTGAGAAAAATGATGTTTTATTATATGCAAATGAGACTCTAGGAGCAACGGGGGCGTTGTCATTACACTTAGAGGTGCTGCTCTCTCTGCAACTGCTGTACCCTCTGTACTCTGACAGGGATAGACGTGACAATGTTTTCACTGCCTGGTCCGGTCAATCAAAGTACAGAGGGTGCGCCTGTTGTGGAGAGAGCAGAGCCTCTAGATGTAACGGCAATGTCTCCATTGCTCCTAGAGGCTCATTAGCATATATAATACATCACTTTTCTCAGCAATGCAGGTACATATACACATGGCACCAACACAGATGCCTTCAGCTGCCAAGTGCACATGTAACAGGTCAGCCAGTGTCATAGGCATAAAACTGCTGACAGATGCCCTTTAATATCAAATCCATGTGGTGCCTGTAAGGCAGTACCCAGTGGTTGTACAACTCCTAAATATGAAGCTACACAATCTCTGTGTGCTACCATAAGGGCTCTGTTAGGTGATGTACATATGTAAATATTCTCTACTACAAGTTACGAAGTCTTATGGAACATGCCACCGCTGGTGATGTACCACAGTGTCTCCATGGGAGCTGTATAACTATTTGCACTTTGGGGTAATGCCATGGTGTGGAGCTCAAAGAATCAACACTTGCAGTGCCATAGAACAACTTAGAAAATCTCAGTCTCTGGCCACTGGTCCAATATGTTGACCCAGAAGGCCATGGGATCCCACTCATCCCAGCTAAGAAATTATCTTAGGGTCATGGTATAGTTCAGGTAGGTTCTTTCCTATCTCTCTGTTTGTCTGTCTATATTTCTGACTATCTATCTATCTATCTATCTATCTATCTATCTATCTATCTATCTACACATATATCTGTCTGGTTTGCCATATGCTTCTTGTTACAGAAATGTAGTGCACATTGTAGCCTTTTCTCTTCATTGTTATAATATACTGCTTCTATTGTCACATTAACACAGTTTGTATGGATGATCTGCATGAAACCCATGTTTTGAAAGCGAGGTGATTGATCGGAGCGCTTCTGAACAATAGCAATGTGCTGTTTGGGAAATGCAGTCATGTGGAGCCATGAAAAATGAATTAGTGACAGTGAGTGTCCCCACAGAGAAATGATTTGTATGGTGAAAGCACTGGAGCCAGACTGTTGATAAGACAACTTAATAGAATGGAGAACTTTATATATGTACGTTTAGGTAGGGGGGTCCACCAAGCTTACGGAATAACATTTAAATCTCTGTGATCTTCCAAGTAGAGAAAAATTTGAAGACGGCATGTGGTCCTTTGGAATCTGCAGTGTGATGTAATCTTATTGTCTGATGGGACCTCATACATATCTAAAGGCCAAACTTAATAACCACAAGATTCTTCATCTCATTCAAACCTACAGAGATGGAAATCCTAACCAGAGCCCGTCTTAAAGCCATTGAGCTGCCATTGTTTGAGTCTTTCCTAAGACGAATCTATGGTACAAGTTCATAAAATGTGGTTCTTAAGGACATACTAAAGATCTTTATGTTTTTCACTGTAACCTTTCCATCCAACTGTAGGTACCTGGAGCAATTGCAAAAATAAATTGATATTCTATCATATAATGTCATAGCATATTATTATCAATAGGGTCCACCACCACTGGTGACTACTATGAGGTCTACCACCACTGAGGACTACTGTGGGGTCTACCACCATTATGATCAGTGGGGCTGAATCTCTGGGATCCCGGTTGATCAGGTTGTTCCCAGTTGATCAGCTCTGACAATAATGGATCCCTAAAATAACACGGTCTTTAAGGTCCTATATAGACAGAGGATGGGCCCTCAGAATAATTTCCTGTGGTGGACCCAAGGGACGTCAGTGCAATGCTGGTTTTCACGTTTCCCTTCACCTTCTGCATCCACTCTGTAGGTTCTCCCCTACAGCTTAGCTGGGCCAAACTCCACTTAGCTGCAGACCCCAACCCTGCGAGCCCCACCAGGACAGACATCCACTCCAGCCAATGCCCTGTCATGAACTTTCCTAGTGGGAAGACTCCTCCTTTTATGACTTAACCCCAGCCAGTGTGGCCTATGTAATCCCCTTTGCGCTACAACATCCCCATTCTGGCTACTGGGGCTAATGTTACACCCGCTGCCTGGTCAATCATGGCGATCGGAGTCTCTATTTGAATTAAGAGGCCCTGGCATTCATTTCAGAGCCCTGTCCCGCAAGGTCCCACCTACAGACAAGGTCATTCTGAACTTCAGTGCCCTACTTGAACCCTCTCTAGAACAATGTAACACCACTTCTGAAGTCATCCCACCCTGACCACACATTACAGTAAGCACAGCATAAAATATGAAAAAAGATCACACAATAATAACTGTTGCCCATGTAGTGGCATGTTCTCCATAGCCACCTTTCTCAAAGGTCCTCTCGGCACTTCTCGAGCACAGTAGTCAAAGCCACCTGGTGAATGGAGTAGCCATCAAGTGAATGGATCTGTGATGTCATTCCTTGTAAAGTGGGTTGACGGAATCACCTGCAGGGAAAATCTGTGAAAAAACCACAGAGCTGAACAAGGAATATCCAAAAAGCCCCATTTTTGTGAATTTTTGAAGCCAGAATTCTGGAGTGAAGGCATGATAAATCAGGGCCCACGTGTTTCCAGAAAAACCGACCCTTCTGACAAGGTTTCCTTACATTCCTCAGTCCCATTAATTGGAAGAGATAAATCAGGATCAGGATGTATTTTTATAACTGCGCAGAACACAAATGTGTGAAAGAGCTTTTCCTGACTGACGATATAACTCATTAAGGGGTAGAATGTTTCCCTCTCGTCCTCCCCGGCAGGATTTATGTGGGAGACCTTTCATAGGGCCAAGGGAGGACAAATAAACTTTCTTCTTCACCAGGTGTGAATTGGATCGTGAAACCTATCTGACTTGTCACAATATAACAGAGTTTGTGTGAACATGATGAAGCAATATCCCACATTTAATCTATGAGGGGCGTATTCACACGCCGCAGATTTATTGCACATATTTCTGAAACTGTAGCCTACGCACAAATATCTTCAAACCCCATTCAGATGAATTGGACAGCTGTAGAAATTTGACATGGAAACATACATTTAGACATGGAAACATACCTTAGGGCTACACGGTGCCATGTGTAGTGCGACTTCTTGTCGCAGAGAAGTCACGCAACCGTGTAGCCCTAGCCTAAATCAGGACTATCATCCACTTAGCTGCCAACCTTCCTCATTAAATAAGTACGTGTAAGCAGAAAGAACTGGGCTACAAGTTGATAAGTTCCATGGCCTTGTCTGCAAATAACATCTGTATACTCATCACATTGTAATATTAGACCCAGCGAGAAGCAGTGCCAGGTGCTGCTTATCTCTTCTTGCAGTCTGTCGCCTATTCTGTGCCTGCCACTGATCAACAAATTGGGGCATTTAATACCCTGTTCTCCAGAAAACTGCAGCAAAATTTGTTCCATGTCATGGCTGTGCAAAATATTGCAACTTTTTGGGGCTTTAATGCCCAGTTTGCCACTTTTCCAAAAATTGGATGGAGTTGGGAGTGGACGGTGCAGGGGTGGCACATTTATTATAATCTATGCCACGAAGCTTGTGAGGATTAGGGCTCATGCACACAACCGTATGTACTTTGGGGTCCACAAAACACGAATCCGCAAAAAAAAAAAAAAATGAAATGTGACATCTGTTTTTTTGTAGATCCGTAGTGACAATGCCTGTCCTTGTTCGCAAAAAGGACAAGAATAGGGCATGTTCTATTTTTTTGTGGAACAGACATGCGGACATATGGACATTGAATGAACAGTCATTGAGTCATTTCATGTGCATGAGCCCTTATAATGGAAATCTGCAACCGTTCACTTAATGCTGAAGCATTTTGGCGCACAGACCTGCACAGAGGCGACACAATGATTAAGAGGTGTGCGCCTACTTAACATAGCTGACACCCTCTCAAAATCACAAAATTCTGCAATTTTCTGTGTGCGTCAAAATTTGTGCTTATTTCCACCTGAATTCTGGCGCAGAGGAAATGATAAATTCCCCCAATAATAATTTTTATTGAGTTTTGTATGAAGATATGCTTGATGTTATATAACTGATACCAACAGGGGTGCTTCGTTTTTGCTGGGAGTTGTAGTTTCACAGAAGTTGGAGTGCTGGCAGTTGCTGAACCCTGGTATAGGTCAACAATATCTGATTGGCAGGAGTCTTACACCCCACATTCCTGCTGATCAGTTGTTTTGGGGTAGCGCCAAAATTGCACAGTTCTGTCCATTGTGTAGTGGACTGGGGTGGTTACTGCAGCGCTGCACCCATTCGTTTCAATGAGAGCTAGAGTATGCTGCAGTAACCACCTCCGTCCACTACACAATGGACGGAGCTGTGTAGTTCTGGCGACAACCACCAGCATTGGATCTACTGTAGAACAGCTGATTGGTGGGGATGCAAGGTGACGGACCCCCGCTGATCAGATACTGATGGCTGATGTTGAGGATAGGAATATCAGTTGTTGGCCCCAGCACTCAACCAATTGTGGCTTCGGTGGGTGCCCGTCTCGGCGGTGGTAACCTCCACCTTGGGTAAAGGTAAAAATCTTATTCACAAGTATTCGAGACAGCACTCTGAATGCGTGTTCATTTGTTTTATTTGTGCATATTTAACGCCAGTGGTGCATTGGTAGCCAGATACAACGTTTCGGGCCCTATTAGGGCGCCCTTCGTCAGGCTTAGAGGATAGATGTTGAGGATAGGTCATCAATAGTAAAATCCTGGACAGCTCCCTTAAATCTGCCATACACCTTGTTAACACAGTTAACCATGACCACTTTTTATAGGGGTTGTCTAGGTTCAGAGCTGAATCTGGACATATCCCCTTTTTCACCCAGGCAGCCCCTCTAATATGAGAAAAAATTGCACAGCGCAAGGGTTTTTTCATTAGATCCGGTGACTGTCTAGCAGTGAGCCCAGTGATGTCACCTGCACTAATGGGGGGTCTTTAGCGCTGCCCTAGTCTGTAAAACGGCTAGGGCAGCTCTAAAGCCCGCCCATCAGTGCCAGTGACATCACCGGCAACACTGCTAGGCAGAAGCCTTTGCCTAGCAGTGTAAAAATATAAACAGCCCTTGACCTGCGCAATACAGCGCAGGTCAAGGGAGAGCATCGCAGTATGAAATAGGGGGCTGCCTGAGTGAAAAAGCGGACAACCCCTTTAAGTGGAGAGAGCAAAACAGAATCACAAAGTCACAGATGTTTGCACAAAAAATTATGTGCGCCAAAATCTGTGACTTTTTGACACCTCTAAAGCAGCAAAAATTGTTTGATACATTCCCCCCAAATTGCCAGTCTTAGTATTTTAGTATTAGCATTTTAATAAATTTGTTGCATCTTTCTTGCTGTGGCCAAATCAAATGGTAGACATAGCTATGATCTACGTCAGTTTCTGGCACTAAACCCTGCCCATGCCTAATCAACTTTTTGGAAAAGTGGCATGAGTGAAGGAAAAAGGCCAAAAGCTGCAAATTTTTGCACAAATGAGGCCAGTTTTCTGTCAGTGTTAAATTCCCCCCAAAGTTCTTACAATTTGTTAGGTTATAATTTTAGCAATACGTCCACTGATTAGACCCTTTGGGCCACTTTTAGCAGTCGAAGAACAAACTTAGTATGGGCCCTCCGCCCAGTTTACCAGTACGTGTGCGACAATCACTCCAAGGCAACACAGAATACAAAGCACAACACCCCAGATTTCTGATCAATTTACATTTTATTTATTTTTTATTAAATTAATAAAATTTGAATAAAAAAATTGTAATAAAAAATCTTGCCTTTAGCTTCAGCTTATTTATCATTGCTCATTCTGACCACCATACTGTATGTCTGAATGTATTCACTCCTTCTATTACAAAGTGGTCTGCCTGCAGCCACCACTAGGGGGAGCTCAGTGCATAGGAATTTCTGTAGTTACGATTGACTAAAATGGAGGCTGTAATCATCTGTCTGCACTGAGCTCCCCTAGTGGTGTCTGCATAAAAATGCAGCATTTTCACATCAGAAAGAAGAAGAATCGTCCATCATTGGGCCCCCTTCCCCTTGGGCCCAGTAGCAGTCGTGTCCTCTGCCTCCATTGAAGGTATGCCATCATCTGTGGCAGACTGCATTATAGCTAAACCTTACTTAAGTAAAGTAAGATATCGATGACCTATCCTCCGGATAGGTCATCAATAGCTAATCAGTGGAGGTCTGATTCCCAACACCCAGCCAATCAGCTGTTTGAAGAGGACACGCCCCTCTGGTGGGCCTCTTCCTAGGCCAGTGATGTCACGTTCATTGGTCACATGGCCTAGGTGTAGAGATGAGCGAATCTACTGAATCCTCCATTTTTCCTACTCCGAAGCGAATCCGGATTTATTCAGATTCGCTTTGTATTATTCATAAATGTTCTTAAAATTTTAAACACTAATGCTACATACACTACGTACAAATTCTTCTGCATCAGCGCCAAAAGTTTGGCCGGAGGAACCACCAGGTGAAGGACACATGCGCTGCCTACAAGAGTCACCAGATGGCACCCTCCTTTTCAGGGAGAAGCCACAACTGGAGCCTCTGATCCCTGGATTGCCACCACCACCACCATCACAGTCCTTTCAGCTGTGTCAGCTGACGACATCATCGTTTAGTTTCCAGTCCATGGTAATCCACCAGTACCAACTACCCTGGAAAATGAAGACAGCAGCAACCAGGGGAGCTGGCGGTTCTTGCCTAGGTGCAACCTTGCCTGAACCGCTGCAGCCAGAAGTCCTTACCCCTGCTGTCCCGGCAGGCGTATCTGGAAAAGTGGCTGCAGTGGGTGAAGGTGCAAGTGGCTGCAGCGCTCACCAGTGTAACCACCATCCGGACCCGGTCAAGTCCGACTTCTAGCAGAAGAGGGCAGTGGGGCTCAACCACGGCAGCCAGCTTGGCCTACAGGAGGCAGGAGCGTCCTCTGATGTTATTCAGTAGCAGTTCCAGCAAGGAGGACCTCTGGTCCCTCACCTGAGGAATCCTTCTACTGGCTGATTTAAAGGACACCTCTGGAGGATCTATGGGAGCCACAACATGGACTGCACCTGATGGGTGAGAGCTAGTTGGCACTTGTTTTTAGTTTATGTTGTTTTTATTGCCCCCTGTTTGACTCTCACCCATATGGACATGGCTTGTCAGGACTCCCCCCCCCCCATTCTGCAGAAAATTCCCAGTTGCACCTAAGCGTGCCTATTTTCCTTTTCCCCCCCTTCTCAGGTTACTTGGGAGCCCGCTTTGCAAAAAGTGTTCTCTATTTGCTGCTATTTTTTATTATCCATGTGGATTACACGTTACCTGTTTGGATTACAACTGAATTTTGGACTGTGCTCCAGTGTTTTATGCCAAGCAGCCACGAGGAGAGACTCAAATGTATATCTGAGCCTATTATACTTGCAAATGTGAAATTGATTGCACTAAAATGTTTGCATAATTATGTCGTTGCTGTATTTTAGCAATAATGATTTTACAGGTTCAGGAACGTTCAAGCACTTTAGCCCATTGTGTGTATTCTTTTTCTGGTACTGCAATGTGTCCTATTATGCACTTATTGTATGGTGTTTTTAGTAAATTATGCTCTTAGCCGGATAGCTAACAGTGAGCACCTTACTTCTCTACCTCATATGGACTGCCTCTGCTAAGGACTGTACGCCACGGCCTAGCCTCGTGCGTGCGTATGACGAGTCAATAATACGCTAAGGATTCGTACGCACTTTGTACACTAATGCTTACGCATTCAGTTCAGTAGCGTACTTTTAACAACGCTAAGATTGTATGTATGTAATTTGTGCAGTAATGTTCACAAAATAACGATTATTTTTTAACGCAAATTCGACCAAATAAATTCTTGTCATAAATTTGTCGATTATCCGCCGAAGCAAATTTTTGATGATTCGCTCATCTCTACCTAGGTGCATCTCAGTCCCATTCAAGTGAATGGGCCTGCACTCCAATACCAAGCACAGTCCCTATACAGTGTATGGCACTGTGTCTGGCATGCTTTCAGGAGGCCATAGGGCTCACCGGAGGGACGAGGCCTCTTCAAGCAGCTGATCGGTGTTGATTACTTGATATTGATTACCTGTCATGAGGATAGGCCATCAATATCTTACTCCTGGAAAACTCCTTTAAAAATAATAACAATAACAATAATAATAATAACAATATGTAAAATAAGTAATATAATAAATATGTGCTCCCCCAGGGGCGTAACTACCAAGATGGGGCCCAGTCTTAGTTGGGTTCATCTCTTCTTCTACTGGAGGTAAAAAATTGGTCAGGACTCTACCCTCTAAAGGAAGAACTTTTAGCAAATGAGGCAGTGGAAAAATGGCCCAAGAGTCATTGAAAAGGATTTAGCTGGAAACCTTTCTGTCCTGTGGGAAGGGGGGGGGGCTGTTTTGATCCTTGTTATAGGGCCCTTACTTCTCTAAGATTGCTGGTTTTCTAGAATATGTCTTGAGTGACTGCACTTCTGTGTCTGTTTGCTTTGTCTCTCATTGTCAAGTGTCTCCATATTTCAGAAGTGACTGTGTTTTCTCTCCAGCGATATTTGTATCTATTCCTTTTCTTCTTCCTTTGTGCAGTTAATGACATAACCAAAATATTGTTCTTCTCCTCTTCAGTGTTTTCTTTGTTCAGGACAATTGCTCTTTTGTGGGATTCTTTTTCTCCGTGGCTCTTTGGATGGCTCTCACAAAGCTTCTTTGCTCTTTTGGGTCTTTTGATCTTTTCATGTGAAACAGTGATCTGGCTGGACTGCTTTGGCGAGGTCGTGAAATAAGAAGTTTACAAAGTTGAATTTGCACTGGGTATCGTACGTAATGTGTAGCTCCTCTGAGACTGGCATTATTATTATTGCATTCATGTATATAGTGCCAACATATCCTGCAGTGCTGTACACAGATTGCCATCCCTCCCTGTCCCATTGGGACTCACAATTAGTGATGAGTAAAGTTCTTAAAAATTCAATTTGGCTCCTTCACAGTATTTTACAAAAATACAAATTACTTTGTCACGAAGTGCATTTCTTTGTAAGTAACAGGTGCAATGATCGGGAACAGTGATTGCGCTGTCCCCCGTCATTTAAACCCTCAGATGCAGCGTTCATCACTGATTGCTGCATCTGAGATAAATATTAAGGCCTTTCAGGGGTTGATCAGTCAAAAAAGAAATAATTAAATTGTACTTACCTCATCCATTTGAGTGCAAAGAGGCAGCCGTGGCCATCTTGCTTGAAGATCCTGCGCGAAATCTTGCGCAATGCATGATGACGTCATCAAGCTGGCCAGCATGGTGATGTCATACGTTACCACGCAAGAGATTTTGTGCAGGATCTTCAAGCAAGATGACTGCGGTGGCCTCTGGATAAGGTGAGTATGATTTTTTTTATTTTCACCGCCATTTCAGAGGGGCCTCATGGGGAATCAAATTTTCCCTGAAATTCAGATCGAAGTCCACTTCTGATACTTCGATTCACTCAACACTACTCACAACCTAAACTTTTAATATGTACCCAGGATAAACCCAAGCAAACACGAGGAGAACATACAATACAAACTTCATGCAGACGTTGCCTCTGGTCAGGTTTGAACCCAGTTCCTCAGTGGTGCAAGGCAGCAGAGCTGACCATTGAACATCCATTATCTTACCGTACCTGATGTTTAAAGGAATCATAACAGCAAAGATAATTCATAAACAGTGTCGGACTGAAGTGCCTAGGGCCCACCAGTAAAATTTATTTTAGAAGCCCACCATAATCTATCAAGTTTTTTATATGAACATGATTGAGGTGCTGTACATTGAATATATGTATGTAGTGCAGTAAGTCTACTGTGTTATGTGCCACTTGTGCAGGGGGTGGGAGACTAGGGGCCCACCTTGCTCAGGGGCCCACCAGGCAATTCCCCTGTGGATCATTGTGTTATTTAGCTTGAAACTTAGTTGGATTCAAACCTAGGACCCCAGCGCTGCAAGACACCAGTGTTAACCACTGAGCCACCATGCTGCCCATGTCTTTTTAGGGCAATTGGAGAACTTTCAATTTGGTTTGAGTTTATTTTTACCCAAATCAAATTTACTGACCATATAACGAGAATCAGACCCAAAACGAATTTCAAAATATTCACTCATTTCTAGTGGTGTAGTTAAGGTTTCAATATAGGGGTGTAGTTCTAGTGGAAGCAGGGGAAGCAGCTTCAACTCAGAAGGGACACGCCTAGGAGGAGGACTAAAAGATTTTACTGTCAGGGCCCCCTCAATAGTATACAGTATACAATGACATTATATGCAGAGACAGTATATACAGTGACATGACATACAGTATAAATATGTAGGTAACAGTTAGCTTTGGCAAGCGATTTTTAAACTTTATTTAAAACATGGATCTGAAGTCGGTTTCGGTACCGAGGTACCAGTTGGTACCGAAGCTGACTTTGGATCCATGTTTAAAGTTTAAAAATCAAATCCTGAAGTTATTCACCGAAGTCTAGCAAGAATAGCTGATATATTTGGAGCCCATATATTCGTATGCTCGCTTCGCCCAACACTAATAGCGATCTTAACTAGCCAACGAAGTCAAGGTTGCACGGGAGGAGGTGATTGCAAGGAGGTTGCTGGGAGTTGAGGCCCTGTTCAAAAAATTGCCGTGGGCCCAGTCATTTTTGTTTCCTTTGTCTGGGCTAAAGAACGAGTTAAAGGGGTTGTCCGGGTTCAGAGCTGAACCCGGACATACCCTTATATTCACCCAGGCAGCTCGCCTGAACAGGGCATTGGAGCATCCTATGCTCCGATGCCCTCCTTTGCCCTGCGCTAATTAGTGCAGGGCAAAGGCATTTAGCCCGGTTCCGGTGACGTACCGGGCTCTGCCAGGCGGAGGCTTCCGCCCGGAAGTGAGCCTGGTGACATCACCGGCGCTGATGGGCGGGCTTTAGCGCTGCCCTAGCCAGAAAAAAGGCTAGGGCAGCGCTAAAGCCGGCCCATTACAGCCGGTGACGTCACCGAACTCACTGCAGTGTGTTATGTAAATAAAAGAGCCCTTGCCCTGCGCGATCCAGAGCAGGGCAAGGGAGGGCATTGGAGCATGAGATGCTCCGATGCCCTGTTCAGGCGGGCTGCCTGGGTGAATATAAGGGTATGTCTGGGTTCAGCTCTGAACCCGGACAACTCCTTTAACTACCCTAGCCCTATATCTAAATACTCCGGCCAAGGCAGAGTGGTTTGTTGGTGCCCTCCTTGACCCAACTCCTCCAAAGCATCCCACTAGTACCATTTTAGGATTACTGACAAGTGACATTGTCCTATCCTCACAGAAGTTCCATATGCAGATTGAATTGCTGGATCCATTGTGACGTGACTTGCTAGATCTTTGTGCCATGGAAGTGCAGGTCCCCTGTAAAAAATGAGGGTTACAAATGTACAAAGAAATTCTAGACCTGGTCTAAAGATTGCTGAGCTGTATATACTGTATACAGTCTGTCTAGGAGATGCTAGTGTTACAACCATTATATTACCTTGTTAAAAAGAGTTGGTACTCATTATTAGCCTATATGCTATGGTTCCATGCATGATTCCATGTTTATACTACCAGTGGCGTAACTAGAGTTCTATGGGCCCCAGGGCAAACTTTGGATCAGGCCCCCCACCACCACACACTTTGTCCAGTCGCACCCTCTATGACTGTGATTGTTACACCCCTGGTATCTGGTAATAATAATACCCCCTCCCACTAATGTATCTATAGCGCCCACAGTAATATCCCTATAGTGCCCTTCCACTGCCCCTGTAATGTCCCTCACTGCCCCTAGTAACATCCTTCTCCTGCCTCCAGTAATGTCCCCCACTGCTGTCCCCCATTGCCTCTGTCAAATGTCTTTCACTGCCCCCGGTAATATCTCTCACTGTCCCCGATAATGTCTCTCACTGCCCCCAGTAATGTCCCCCACTGCCCTCGGTAATTTCCCCCACTGCCCCTAGTAATGTCTCTCACTGACACATTGTCACTGTACTTCATGCCGAGCCCTGTCAGAGGGAGATAGATGCTGGAGCACATATGATGCAGGTGAGTTGAGTGCTCTGACAGGGCCCGGCATAAAGTGCAGTGACAATGCTGGGCCCCGCTACATGTGAGCACAGCGGACCCCCTCCCCCATTATGTCCCTGTATACACCACTATTCTAGTTACATGTCGACCTAATCTAGTAATAAATCTGCAAAGAAGGGGACACATATCTGCACGGTGCTGCTGGAAATGCCCACTTGCCCCCATTTCCAAATTCACATCATGACACTCTTCTTGTCACTTCTATCCTTACTTAGGGCATGTTCACATCTGGGTCGGAGGTTCCTTCACAGAGTCTTGCACCCAGAACTTTTTTTCCCACCTAAAAAGCAGACTCCCAAATGGAAAGCGATCGGAACCCATTAGTGGCAGTGGGGTCTGTCTAACTCCATTCAGGTTAAGTTATTTTCATTGTTCATTTTTCAAATCAGCACTCGGATCGGAATGTTTTTATAAGTGCGTGTAATAAGTAATGGGTTATAACCACTGAGGTATCCAATAAAATCTCTCTTTGTAGCGCCACCTGATGTTTGTTCTTTTTCTTATTTCTCTGTCCACCTCGCTGAGGTGGTCACAGATCCTCAGTTTCATTCTCCAACTACCAGAACATGTGGAAAGGACATGCCCCATGAGCCGTGGTAGGGAGAGAGATTTGCAGAACAAAGGACACACCCACTGAGAATGGACACTCCAGGAATTGTGAAATCTCTGAATCCATGTTAGGGTCAGGGCTGATTTTAGCTTTGTTAGAAAAAGATTGTCTTGTATTATATGATTTTCATTTTATATCAAATATAGGAAAACTTCTTTGATCATGTGACTGGAACATTATTACACATTTTAACAAGACAGTAACTTCCTCTCACTTTAAAAACTTGCAAGAAAACAATGTTCCAAGCCATAAATGAGGAGGATCAGCAGAACAAAGTGCAGCCATTGTCTTGCTACTGTTTTTCCACTTTGTGTCCGGGTATATATCATTCATGTTTTATAATCGCCTGCAACAAATGAGCTCCTTCAAAGTGGGACAGCAATTATCTTCTCAGTCCTGAGTCTCTCTGCTCTTTTGTTGGAGGGGATTCCTCTTAAAAAGCTTAACCTGTTTTTCATCTGTGCCTCGTCTGAATACGTCAGGCGGGCTTATCCGCAGACAGTGCGTCTTTAATAACGTCACGGATATGACAATGAGTGCTGTATTTGCTGAACATCAATGTCTCCTGTGTAAGTGCTCCACCCCACCTCTCTAATCCTAAAACCTACTTATCAATTGTGAATGACAGGGTGACATCCCCATCATGTGAACACAATACCTTCCTTCCTTGTCCCACATGATGATCCTGAGGCTGTCCTTACAGATAAGATGAAAATAGGGCAAAACGGATGATTTTGACCAGTTTGGCGAATCATTATTTGAGAAGTATACGCAATTGTTTGCAATGGCCGTCTGCTCAAAATATGATCCAACCCCTAGTTGTCTGAAGCTACAATTGTACGGATTGATCGGCTGAATTTGGCTGCTCAGTTGACATTTTGCGCAAACCCATTCTGTTGCTTTTATTTTTCTTTGCTTTAAAGGGGTTCTCCGGGAATTAAGACAATGAAAATACCTAAATATTACTTTATTATAAATATGTCCCCAAATTCCTTTAATTAGTTATAATGGCTTGTTTTGTCTGGAGAGCAATCATCAGGGGAAATAAAATGGCCACTGTCCTAATAGTACACACAAAACCTGTCCTATAAGTTACTTCACAACACTGAGGTAAAGAGCTGCCGCATCCTCCTCTCTCCTCTGCTTGTCAGGGATTATGATCCTGAATACAGATGATAAGATCTTCAGCTGAATCTCAGTAGGAATGGAGTTCATGAGGAGACATGAAGTACAGAAAGGACGGACAGGACAGACTGTGGTAATGTGGGGCTGTGGTAATGGAGGCTGCATACAAGTGCTGCTGTTCATTAGCCACACCCCACCTCCTCTCATGTATGGCAAGCTTAAATCCAGCTCTTCATCTTGTAGGGTTTAGGGTGCTGCTCACTACTCATCTTTTTCTTAGTGTTTTTTTGACTCTGCGAAAGAAATTAAGTGGTTAGTGAACATGAATTGTGGTAATTGTATTTAATTGTCAAGTATTCTCCATTTTTAAGTTTTATACTTAAAATGTCTTGGGCAGGGGTCCCCAAACTTTTTACACAGGGGGCCAGTTCACTGTCCCTCAGACCGTTGGAGGGCCGGACTATAAAAAAAAAACCATGAACAAATCCCTATACACACTGCACATATCTTATAGTGCTTTGCCTTTCTTCCTACTTCGGCTGTTATTTCACACTGCTTCCGTGGGGCACCGCAGCCGCAGACCGGATGTGCGTCATATGCAGGGGTGCACCTAGCCTTTCTGTTACCTGAGGTGAAAATTGATACAGCTCCCTCCCCCCCCCCCCCCAATACCAAATTCTCAACCTGACCCCCTTCCCTCCTAACATTACGTAAATCACTACAGAACATACCGGCTAATACAGCGCCCCATACCTCTTACATCCAGTGACATCTCCTCTCATATACACTTCTCTTTCCTCATCTTCTCCTCTCAGACCAGACTGCCATGATGATTTTTCAGCCATTTCTCTTCTCTGCAGTTTGACAAAAAAAAAAATCTTAGTTTACTAGTTTTTCATCATCCTCCCATCTTCTGGACAAATCATCCTACCACCCCCAATACTGTGCCGCTTTGCTCCCCAATACTATAATGCCCCCTAGTAGTAATCATTCTCCTTATAATGTGACAGTAGAAAATGCCCCCTAATGTGTGCCAGTACAAAAAATACCCCCTTTTAATGGCATAATCTGCCAATATAAAATACCCCTATATAGTGCCCCCAAATCAATGCCCCCATAGTACTCCTCTCCCCCCTTCCCCATAGTACCTGCCATAATGTGTCAAAGTTAGAGATGAGCGAGCACTAAAATGCTCGGGTGCTCGTTATTTGAGTCGAACTTTTCCCGATGCTCGGGTGCTCGTTTCGAATAACGAACCCCATTGAAGTCAATGGGAGACTCGAGCATTTTTGCGGGGGACCAAGGCTCTGCCTAGGGAAGGCTGGGTGAAAACCTGGAAACATCAGAAAATGATGGAAACACCACGGAAATGGACAGGAAACAGCAGGGGCAGCATGCATGGATGCCTCTGAGGCTGCCTAATCCCACCATTACCCCAAATTCTCAGGCAACAGCCTGGTGGTTACCCTCATGGCAATTGTGCTCACCCAGACCAAGAAAGGCGAGGCACATGCCCATCACATGTTAGGGAAGCACCCAACTAGGTGCAACGAAGGTCCATCACCGCCTGCAGGTGACACCACTGCTCATGCTGGCACTGCAGCTAAAATCAAGTTTAGTATCTGTTCTTATCAGTTGCTGTGCCTGCTGGTGGTATAGTGGTGAGCATAGCTACTTCCCAAGCAGTTGATGCGGGTTCGATTCCCATCTATCGCAGGAGGCAATTCAAAATCAGTACAATATCTAATACGTCCCCCTACCTGGGAAAATTGTTTGGAGAGAGGGCATGTAGGTGGGGGGAAGGAGGTTTCGCTGGAAGAGCCAGAGGAGTGCCCCCTGGGCTAGCGTGTGTGGTGGTGACAACAGCCGGAATGCATTTGGAAATGCTCTAGCATCAGCCGGTGCAGTATCGATTCTTCTCAGTTTAATACCGTATACGTCCCCTATCTTGGGACCCTATATTTAATGGATTTTTCGAACACGGAAAACGGAAAAAGAGCTTGCTCTGGCCAGGGGAGTGTTTTTCCCACTGCAGCTAAGGGGACGTGTCCATGCTCTGCCTATCACAGGTCAGGAGGCAGATAAAAGAAGAACAAAAACAAACATGAGTGCAACTTCTGATACGTCCCCTATCTGGCTAAATTGTTTGTAGAGTGGGCCTGTAGGTGGGGGGGGGGCAGGCTGGGGCAAGGAGGTTTCGCTGGAAGAGCCAGAGGAGTGCCCCCTGGGCTAGCGTGTGTGGTGGTGACAACAGCCAGAATGGATTTTTGAAAACTGTTGCATCAACCGGTACAGTCGTAAATTATGAACTTGATCAAGTGTAGCATGTGTTCTCTGTATTCTTCTCAGTTTAATACCGTATATGGCAGCTATCCGGAAAAATAGTTTGGAGAGAGAGAAAGATAGGAAAAAGACGTCAATTGTTTGGAGAGAGGGCCTGTAGGTGGGGGGCAGGCTGGGGGGAAGGAGGTTTCGCTGGAAGAGCCAGAGGAGTGCCCCCTGGGCTAGCGTGTGTGGTGGTGACAACAGCCGGACTGGATTTGGGAAAACTGTTACTTTAACCGGTACAGTCGTAAATTATGAACTTGATCAAGTGTAGCATGTGTTCTCCGTATTCTTCTCAGTTTAATACCGTATATGGCAGCTATCCGGAAAAATAGTTTGGAGAGAGAGAAAGATAGGAAAAAGACGTCAATTGTTTGGAGAGAGGGCCTATAGGTGGACCTCCGGAAAAATAGTTTGGAGAGAGGGCCTGTAGGTGGACCTCCGGAACAATTGTTTGGAGAGAGAGAGGGCCTGTAGGTGGACCTCCGTTAAAATTGTTTGGACAGAGGGCCTATAGGTGGACCTCTGGAAAAATTGTTTGAATAGAGGGCCTGTAGGGGGCCCTCCTGAAAAATTGTTTGAATAGAGGGCCTGTAGGGGGCCCTCCTGAAAAATTGTTTGAAGAGAGGGCCTGTAGGTGGACCTCTGGAAAAATTGTTTGAATAGAGGGCCTATAGGGGGCCCTCATGAAAAATTGTTTGAAGAGAGGGCCTGTAGGTGGACCTCTGGAAAAATTGTTTGAATAGAGGGCCTGTAGGGGGCCCTCCTGAAAAATAGTTTGAAGAGAGGGCCTGTAGGTGGACCTCTGGAAAAACTGTTTGAATAGAGGGCCTGTAGGGGGCCCTCCTGAAAAATTGTTTGAAGAGAGGGCCTGTAGGGGGCCCTCCTGAAAAATTGTTTGAAGAGAGGGCCTGTAGGTGGACCTCTGGAAAAATTGTTTGAATAGAGGGCCTGTAGGTGGACCTCTTGAAAAATTGTTTGAATAGAGGGCCTGTAGGGGGCCCTCCTGAAAAATTGTTTGAAGAGAGGGCCTGTACGGGGCCCTCCTGAAAAATTGTTTGAAGAGAGGGCCTGTACGGGGCCCTCCTGAAAAATTGTGCTAAAAGAGTGCCAGTTGGACCTCTAGAAAATGGCGTTTTTTGGGTCAGCGTTAGGCAAAGACGATATGGAGGAGGAGGAGGAGAGAAGAGGAGTAGAGAAGAGGAATCGGATACATAAGTTATTTAAATCTTTAGCTGCTTTCCCCCGGAGGAGATTTGAATTCCGGTGAAATCCAGGCTTTGTTCATTTTAATAAGCGTCAGCCTGTCAGCGCTGTCAGTTGACAGGCGTGTACGCTTATCGGTGATGACGCCACCAGCTGCACTGAATACCCGCTCTGACAGCACGCTAGCGGCAGGGCAGGCCAGCACCTCCAAGGCGTACAGCGCCAGTTCAGGCCACGTGTCCAGCTTTGAAACCCAGTAGTTGTATGGAGCAGAGTGATCGCTACGGACGTTGGTATGGTCAGCTAGGTACTCCCTCACCATCTTTCTGTACAGCTCCCCCCTACTCTGCCTAGACTGGGGACAGGTGACAGTGTCTTGCTGGGGTGACATAAAACTGGCAAAGGCCTTGGAGAGCGTTCCCCTGCCAGTGCTGGACAAGCTGCCTGCTCGCCTCCTCTCCCCCGCTACTTGGCCCACAGAACCATGCCCTCTGCCGCTAGCGGCGTCAGATGGGAAGAATTGTTTCAGCTTGTGCACCAGGGCCTGTTGATACCTCTTCACTCTCATACTCCTTTCCTCTGCAGGGATGAGAGTGGAAAGGTTCTGCTTGTACCGTGGGTCCAGGAGAGTGAACACCCAGTAATCGGTGTTGGAAAAAATTCTTCTAACGCGAGGGTCACGGGATAGGCAGCCTAACATGAAGTCTGCCATGTGCGCCAGAGTCCCAATACGCAAGAATTCCCTCTCCTCACTGACCTGACTCTCCATTTCCTCCTCCTCCTCCAAGTCCTCCTCTTCAGCCCATACACGCTCAAGAGTTAAGGACTGAGCACTGGTACCCTCTACTGTCTCGCCGACATTCTCCTCCTCTTCCTCCTCATCCACATCCCCCTCCTCTGATAGGCGCTGAGAAACAGACCGGAGGGTGCTCTGGCTATCAAGCGACGTATCTTCCTCCACCGTCTCTTGTGACAAGCGCAAAGCATCCGACTTGATGCTGAGCAGTGAGTTTTTCAACAGGCAAAGCAGCGGGATTGTGAGGCTGATAATGGCGGCATCGCCGCTGACCATCTGTGTTGACTCCTCAAAGTTGCTCAACACCTGGCAGATATCAGACATCCACGTCCACTCCTCATTGTAGACTTGAGGAATCTGAGAGACCTGACTACCAGTTCTGGTGGAAGATGACATCTGGCAGTCTACAATAGCTCTGCGCTGCTGGTAAACTCTGGATAACATGTTTAATGTGGCATTCCATCTCGTGGGCACGTCGCACAACAGTCGGTGAGCGGGCAGTTGTAGGCGGCGCTGTGCTGCCCTGAGAGTGGCAGCATCTGTGGTGGACTTGCGGAAATGCGCACAGATGCGGCGCACCTTGGTGAGCAAATCAGACAGATTGGGGTATGTCTTGAGGAACCGCTGAACTATTAGATTGAACACGTGGGCCAAGCATGGCACATGTGTCAGTCTGCCGAGTTGCAGAGCCGCCACCAGGTTACGCCCGTTGTCACACACAACCATGCCTGGCTTGAGGTTCAGCGGTGCCAGCCACACATCGGTCTGCGCCGTGATGCCCTGTAACAGCTCTTGGGCGGTGTGCCTTTTGTCACCTAAGCTCAGCAGTTTGAGCACCGCCTGCTGGCGCTTACCCACGGCACTGCTGCTGCGCCTAGAGCTACCGACTGAAGGCGCCGTGCCCACGGATGGTAATTCGGTGGAGGAGGAGGGGTCGGAGGAGGAGGCATAGTACGTCTGAGAGACCGTGACCGAGGTAGGCCCCGCAATCCTCGGTGTGGGCAGTACATGAGCGGCCCCAGGGTCATTCTCGGTCCCAGCCTCCACCAAGTTAACCCAATGTGCCGTCAGTGATATATAGTGTCCCTGCCCGGCAGCACTTGTCCACGTGTCCGTGGTTAGGTGGACCTTCTCAGAAACAGCGTTGGTCAGGGCACGGATGATGTTCTCCGACACGTGCTGGTGTAGGGCTGGGACGGCACATCGGGAAAAATAGTGGCGGCTGGGGACGGAATACCGAGGGTCAGCCACCGCCATGAGATTGCGAAAGGCCTCGGTCTCTACCAGCCTATAGGGCAGCATCTCCAGGCTAAGCAATTTGGAGATGTGGACGTTGAGGGCTTGGGCATGTGGGTGGGTGGAACTGTATTTCATCTTGCGCTCCAGCGTCTGCTGTAAAGACAGCTGAACGCTGCGCTGGAACACATTGGTGGACACTGTGGAGGATCGTTGAGGCAAAGGTGTGGTTTTCCGGCGGGAGGCGCTCATGCCGGGGTCCTGGGCAGGGGGTTGACTAGCAGAGGCAGCAAGTGACGCATGGGGTTGACTAGCAGAGGCAGCGAGTGACACAGGGGAAGGAGCAGTGGTGTGACCCGCAGGAGGTGGTGAACGGCCTTGGTTCCATTGAGTGGGGTGTTTAGCACTCATATGCCTGCGCATGCTGGTGGTGGTTAGGCTAGTAGTGGTGGCACCCCTGCTGATCCTGGTGTGGCACAGGTTGCACACCACAGTCCGTCGGTCATCCTCACTTTCTTTAAAGAACCTCCAGACTTGCGAACATCTAGGTCTCGCCACGGGAGCTTCACTACGTGAAGCAGTTGCTGCTGATGCACCAGCTCTGGCCCTGCTTCTCCCTCTGGCCACACCACTGCCTCTTACAACCTGTTCTGGTGCAGCACTCGCCTCCGCCTCAGAAGCACTGTCTTCACTCGGCATATCAACCCAGCTTGGGTCAGTCACCTCGTCATCCTCCGATTCCTCAGTCTGCTCCCCCCTCGGAATTCCTCCCCTAACAACAACTTCACCACTGTCTGACAACCGTGTCTCCTCATCGTCTGACACCTCTTTACAAACTTCTTCCACTAACTCAACATTGTCATCATCATCACCCACAGACTGCGACAGTTGGAAAACTTGGGCATCGGGAACGAGGTCAGCAGCAACCTGAGAAGTGGTTTGTGACTCTGGGAAGGGTCCAGAAAACAGTTCCTGAGAGTATGCCGGATCACATTCCAAATTTTCCTGGGAGGGGGCAGACTGGGGGGAAGGAGGTTGAGGTGGAGGAGCCAGAGGAGTGCTCCCTTGGGTAACGTGGGTGGATTGCGTGGAAGACTGACTGGTGGACAAATTACTTGAAGCATTGTCCGCAATCCACGAGATCAGCTGTTCGCACTGTTGTGGTTTCAACAGTCCTCTACCACGTGTCCCTGTAAGTTGAGACATGAAGCTAGGGAGTGTAACTCTGCGGCGTTCCACAGCTCCCTCATCAGCAGGTACTGTCTCACCCTGCCCAGGACCACGGCCTCTGCCCCCTGCAGTAATTGAATGCCCACGCCCACGCCCTCGTCCTCGACCCTTAGCCCTGGGGTTCAACATTGTTTGTATATAAGTGTATGATATAAAAAAAAAATTAAACGGGCCTGGTGTACTGAAACCCACAAACTTGTTCAGTCTGGTAGAATTAAGTGACGTACAGAAAGTGTCACCTGGACAGTATATACGGATGGGAGCAAATGTGCTGAACTGTGACACACAGAAAGGTTACACAAAGCTGAGTAAAATGGATTTGTATCACTGAGCTAAAACAACTGAACTAATAATTTTTTTTTTTATATTTTGTTTTTTTGGGAACGTGACGTGCAGGAAATATGGTAGAACTGACTGACACCCTGTTAACGGTGGCTATTTAGTCTGCGACCCAGAGAAAAGTCACACAGAGAGTTTTCTGGATCAAGCAGTAGATGATATTGGTAGCAAATGACTTGGTTGTATTGTGTGACGTACAGAAAGTGTCACCTGGACAGTATATACGGATGGGAGCGAATGTGCTGAACTGTGACACACAGAAAGGTTACACAAAGCTGAGTAAAATGGATTTGTATCACTGAGCTAAAACAACTGAACTAATAATTTTTTTTTTTATATTTTGTTTTTTTGGGAACGTGACGTGCAGGAAATATGGTAGAACTGACTGACACCCTCTTAACGGTGGCTATTTAGTCTGCGACCCAGACAAATGTCACACAGAGAGTTTGTGTGATGTACAGAAAGTGTCACCTGGACAGTATATACGGATGGGAGCGAATGTGTTGAACTGTGACACACAGAAAGGTTACATGCAGCTGAGTAAAATGGATTTGTATCACAGAGCTAAAACAACTGAAATAATAATTTTTTTTTTTTATATTTGGTTTTTTTGGGAACGTGACGTGCATGAAATATGGTAGAACTGACTGACACCCTGTTAACGGTGGTTATTTAGTCTGTGACCCAGACAAATGTCACACAGAGAATTTTCTGGATCAAGCGGTAGATGATATTGGTAGCAAATGACTTGGTTGTATTGTGTGACGTACAGAAAGTGTCACCTGGACAGTATATATGGATTGGAGTGAGTCAGTGCTGAACTGTGACACACAGAATGGTTCCACAGTGCTTTGTGCAATGGATTTGTATCACTGAGATAGAACAAAAAAAAAAAAAACAGGGTTAGATATGGCGATAGCTGCACTACTAGTGCCAGCCAGCCAAGTGACAAAAAAAAATAAAATGTCTTCTAGCCCTTAGAAGGGCTGTTGGGTTCTTTGTGGGTGATTCCTGCCTAACAGACAACTAAATGCAGGCCCTAACACTGTCCCTGAAAGGCAGCAGCTCTATCCCTAACGACATCCAGACGGCATCTGAGCCGAGCGCCGTGGCCAGTCGGTAGTATATTCCAGGGTCACCTGATCAGGCAGCCAACCCCTGCTATCGACATGTAAGGGCCCCACGTGATGCTGGGTGTACTGTAGAGTCTCCTGGCTTGTGATTGGCTGTGTTTTTAGGCGCCAAAAAAGCACGATGCGGAAGTTGCCATTTCCTCGAGCATGGCGAGATACTCGTCCGAGCATCGAGCAGTTACGAGTACCCTAATGCTTCAACGAGCACCAAGCTCGGACGAGCATGTTCGCTCATCTTTAGTCAAAGTATAAAATGCCCATATACAGAGCCCCCCATATAAAATACTCCTTCTTTGTGGCCTCAGTAGATGCCCCCAGTGCCCCCGAATAATGTGCCAGTAAGAAGTGCCCTGCAATAATGTGCCAATTAGAAGTGCCCCCAATAATATGCCAGTAAGTGCTCCCTTAGATGCCCCCATAGTGCCTCCCAATAATATGCCAGTAAATGCCCCCCCTTAGATGACCCCCATATGCCAGTAAGTGCCCCCCTTAGATGCCCCCATAGTGCTCAGAATATGCCAGTAAGTCCTCCCTTAGATGCCCCCATAGTGCTCCCAATATGCCAGTAAGTGCTCCCTTAGATGCCCCCATAGTGCTCAGAATATGCCAGTAAGTCCTCCCTTAGATGCCCCCATAGTGCTCCCAATATGCCAGTAAGTGCTCCCTTAGATGCACCCATAGTGCCCCCAATATGCCAGTAAGTGCTCCCTTAGATGCACCCATAGTGCCCCCAATATGCCAGTAAGTCCTCCCTTAGATGCCCCCATAGTGCCCCCAATATGCCAGTAAGTGCTCCCTTAGATGACCCCATAGTGCCCCCAATATGCCAGTAAGTGCTCCCTTAGATGCACCCATAGTGCCCCCAATATGCCAGTAAGTGCTCCCTTAGATGCCCCCAATATGCCAGTAAGTGCTCCCTTAGATGCCCCCATAGTGCCCCCAATATGCCAGTAAGTGCTCCCTTAGATGCACCCATAGTGCCCCCAATATGCCAGTACGTGCTCCCTTAGATGCCCCCAATATGCCAGTAAGTGCTCCCTTAGATGCCCCCATAGTGCCCCCAATATGCCAGTAAGTGCTCCCTTAGATGCCCCCATAGCGTTCCAATCCAGTATTGTGCCATATAAAAAAATAAACACTTATACTTCCCTCCAGGAGCCTGTCAGTGATGCAATGCAGGCCTCTTCCGGCCTGTGTCCCACGCTATATGGCTCAGACAGCGCGATGAAGTCATCTAACCGCCTGCCCGGCCTCTGATATTTATCGCCGCCACAGCAGTCATCGGCGATAAAGATGACTACGGAGATGAGCGCTTCCACAATGAAAGCGTTCATCTCCCTGTTCCACTGACCACCGATGAAAGAGGTGCCCCTTCCCGAAGTGCGGCAGGTGCCGGATAAACGGCCTCAGGGGGCTGCATACGGCCCACAGTTTGGGGACCCCTGGTTTTGGGTTTATATAACATCCATGAAGAGCATGAATTTTAAGTTGAATTAGGAAATATAGTCTGCTGTTTTCTTAGTGTTCTGTTTTGTAACATTTCAAAGGAACTTTAGACACGACAAATAGGGAGCTGCTCAGAAACTGAGACATTATGAAATATAGAGCGTGCAGTGGGCACCCAGGTGTAATGTCTGATTTGAACCCAGGACCCCAGCGCTGCAAGGCACCAGTGCTAAGTACTGAGCCACAGTGGTGCCCATGATTGCATCCCCTGGCACATGGGGAGAACTTATTAACCAATTTGAATCCCACAGTTTGAGACTTGTCCTAAATTGAAGCAACAACTTGTAAAAAAATGGCATGAAAAACATGTTTCTGAGGGTGGAGTTTTTTTAAGCCACACAATGGGGCAGAATAACTAAGGCCTGTTTAACAGCCTGCCGGAGCTCTCTGGGCATTTGCCTGGTAGCAGGTGGATCTCTGTTGGACCCCCATTATAGTCAATGGGGCCGGCGGGCATTCAGGTAACATCCTGTAGTGCCAAATCCAGAGAGCTCTGCCGGAACAGCCTGCCAGAACTACTGCCAGCAGTGTAAAACAGTCCTGAGCCTGTAGAGTGCATAAATGTTTTCTAGACCTGCCCCAGATTTCTCACAGTGGCTCAGGCTGTGTCTGCTATACACTATGGGACCATGGCCCTTATAAACGGGTGTAGTAATTGGTGATAACTTCACTTTTTACGGACCACAACTGAATAGAAAATAAGTAGATAAATAAAACAGAATTAAAATGTATGGCCTATTTTATGTTTTTGGTGTAAATTAATACATAAATAAAATCCAAATACCCTGCTATGCAATTTTTTATAGACCGAGAGCTGCTACAAAGAGTATTTCGTAAGCCTCATTCAAATATCAGTGTTCCACGGACAGCACACGTCCCCATTCATTTTAATGTGTGCATTAGCACGGATGATGCTCTATTTTGTCCGTGTTCACAGATGCATTATGACCATTATAGTCTATGGGTTCTTGAAAACCGTGGATGCCATCTGTGTTTCATCTATGTTTCACGGATCATTAAGAAGAGATGCTTTGAAAATTATTTTTCAGCTGTTCAGTGTCAGTGAAACAGGGATGACACACGGACAACAAAAAACAGACCCACGGACCCAACACGGATCCTTCACAGACAGCTTCACGGACGTATCACTGACCACCTTTTCACGGATTTTAACATGGACCTGGTACTTCTGTGCATTACATGTGCAGGCCATTGATTTTAATGACCAACCACCATGTAATACCTCACTTCCCCTGCGGTGGCGCTGCAGGTATATTGGACTCTAGCTATGTTTCATCCACAAATTACAGCCGTACGCTATTTTCTCTTTTAGACATTTGTGGTGCTCAAAACGTTCTTCTATTCTTGCTCTCTGGCCATAATTCATAAGAAACTGCTGAAGGAGAAGAAGATGAAGGAGCGCATATAATTGTGGTTCATGCAGAAAGTTAAAAGTTATGCCAAGTACAAAACTGTATCTAAGAACAACATTTCCTTTGTTTTATATCACATTTTTATCATAGACTTTTGGGAACTAGATGATAGCATTCTGAATGTTCGAGCAGCTCGACTGTAGAACGAGAGCATCCTAGGTTGGATGTGACCTTGGCCTTGAAATGTTGCAAAACTTTCAGCTATTAAGACCAAATGAATAATTTTGGAATCTACATGAGAAAGAGAAATCTTCACTACAACACCCGGTGCATCACAAAGAAGATAGAAGTCTTTATAAAGGATGAAAATAACCTGCTGAGGAACATAACTGAAATGCTCAAGAAAGTCAGGAATGCTAAACAAAATCATCAGTGAATTGATTAAATGGGTTCTCCAAGTTAAATTTATTGATGACCTATCCTCAGGATAGGTCATCAATATCAGATCGGCGGGGGTCCAACACCCGGCACCCCTGCCCATCAACTGTTTGAAGAGGAGGCGTGCGCCGTACCAGCGCTGCCTCCTCTTCACTGTTTACATGCTGGCCGTAACAGGGGTAGTGGTGAGTAGGTGTAATTACACCTCACCGCCCCATTCATTTCAATGGGAAGAATCACTCCCATAGATTTTTATGGAAACGAGCCATTCCATTGAAATGAATGGGACGGCTTGGGTGTAATTACACCTACTCACCACTGCGGATGTTACGGCGAGCAGGTAAACAATGAAGAGGAGGCAGCGCTGGTACGGGATAGGTCATCAATAAATTTAACTTGAAGATCCCCTTTAAAGTAAAAATTCAGGCAAAAATTAAGGAGCTAAATATAAATATATAGAGAATATAAATTGTTCCAGTTTATCACAGAAAAAATAGACTAAAGAAACATTGTGAAGGAGCTTCAGAACTAAGTCAGCTCTTTGGCCCCGAGTTTTGGGGTCCTGGCAGTAAATACCACAACGATCAGAAAGTAATGGTTAATCCTAGTGATCCGTCAACACTTTTTGAAATTGCAAAATCCCAACAGAAGGTATGACCACATGAATGGGTCAGAACTGTAACATCTGACACAACCAGAGGATAAGAGAGGCGAGAAAATACCTAACTTTTCTTCTAATCTCAGACACTTTTTTTAAGCTGGACAGTTCTATTTATCTCCTGTATATGTTGTCTATTGACCCTCCCCCCAAAAAAGAGAAACATACATAATATTTTTGTGCTATTCCCCACCCTCTATGCCAGTGATGGCAAACCTTTTATTTTCACGGACCAAGTGCCCACGGCAATTTAACCTGAATACTGAAAAATACTGGCCAAGTTAAGCTGTGGGAGCATGGCTTAAAACAGACCGCAGTAAAAATGAATGCTCACGTTGGAGCCCCCTAGTATTAATATTGCTCCAGTAGTGGCCCCCAGTATTAATAATGCCCCAGTAGTGGCCCAGGGTAATAATAAGGCCCCCATTAATGGCCCCCAGTATTAGTGTTTGCCTTTATAAGTTGTCAAAGACTAGGAGTTGCTGCTCTTTCCTTATACTCACTTCCTGTAATGTTCTCTGATAGCCTATAATAGCATCTTAGAAATACTGGGAGTTGTAGTTCTTATATCCCTCCATGTAATGCCCACTGATGCCCCATAATAACAGTCTGGACATGCTAGGAGTTATAGTTCTCTTCTTTTATATCCTTACACATGTAATGCCATCTGATGCCCCATATTAACAGTCTGCACATGCTGGGAGTTGTAGTTCTCTTATACCACTCTCTCTATAATGTCCACTGATGCTCCATAATAACAGCTTTTTACACAGACATTTTCTCTCACTGACTAGGTAGATTCAGCATTCTGTAGTTTATTACAGTTCCACATGGTTGTAACCCAGCTGGGATCTTTAAAGGCAAATCTGTCTAGCTGTGGTGTAGGGCTGGGCGATTAATCGAATGAATTCGATTAATTCGCCAATTGCAAGCCTCACGATTTTATTTTTTAGGAAAATCGTGAATTTGATTTTTCTAAAATGGCGCCCGACATTTAAAATAAAAAAAATCTCTCACCTGTCCTGCGCCGCGGCTCCGCTCCGGCGTCCGGCGCTCCTCTTCTTTTCCGGGGCTGCGCTGCACTGTCCTGACCGCGTACAGCGTCAGGAGGTAGTGCGCGCACTCTGACCTGAAACTGCACGCAGTCAGGTGACAGTGCAGCGCCGGGAGAAGAAGAGGGGCGCAGGACGTGGAGCGGAGCCGCGGCGCAGGACAGGTGAGAGATTTTTTTTTTTATTATTATTATGATGGTGGCTGATCGGAGGTCTGAAGGGGGCACTTTGGGCTGCTCTGAGGTCTGGAGGTGGCACTTTCGGCTGCTCTGAGGTCTGAAGGGGGCACTTTCGGCTGCTCTGAGGTCTGGAGGGGGCACTTTGGGCTGCTCTGAGGTCTGGAGGGGGCACTTTGGGCTGCTCTGAGGTCTGGAGGGGGCACTTTCGGCTGCTCTGAGGTCTGAAGGGGGCACTTTGGGCTGCTCTGAGGTCTGGAGGGGGCACTTTGGGCTGCTCTGAGGTCTGAAGGGGGCACTTTGGGCTGCTCTGAGGTCTGAAGGGGGCACTTTGGGCTGCTCTGAGGTCTGAAGGGGGCACTTTGGGCTGCTCTGAGGTCTGGAGGGGGCACTTTGGGCTGCTCTGAGGTCTGGAGGGGGCACTTTGGGCTGCTCTGAGGTCTGGAGGGGGCACTTTGGGCTGCTCTGAGGTCTGAAGGGGGCACTTTCGGCTGCTCTGAGGTCTGGAGGGGGCACTTTCGGCTGCTCTGAGGTCTGAAGGGGGCAGTTTCGGCTGCTCTGAGGTCTGGAGGGGGCACTTTGGGCTGCTCTGAGGTCTGGAGGGGGCACTTTGGGCTGCTCTGAGGTCTGAAGGGGGCACTTTGGGCTAATCTGAGGTCTGATGGGGCACAGTGGGCTGATCTGAGGTTTGATGGGGGCACAGTGGGCTGATGTGGGGTCTGATGGGGCACAATGGGCTGATGTGGGGTCTGATGGGGCACAATGGGCTGATGTGGGGTTTGATGGGGCACAATGGGCTGATGTGGGGTCTGATGAGGCATAATGGGCTGATGTGGGGTCTGATGGGGCATAATGGGCTGATCTGAGGTCTGATGGGGGCACAGTGGGCTGATCTGAGGTCAGATGGGGGCACAGTGGGCTGATCTAAGGTCTGATGAGGGCACAGTGGGCTGATCTGAGGTCTGATGGGGGCACTGTGGGCTAATCTGAGGTCTGATGGGGGCACAGTGAGCTGATCTGAGGTCTGATGGGGGCACAGTGGGCTGATCTGAGGTCTGATGGGGGCACAGTGGGCTGATCTGAGGTCTGATGAGGGCACAGTGGGCTGATCTGAGGTCTGATGAGGGCACAGTGGGCTGATCTGAGGTCTGATGAGGGCACAGTGGGCTGATTTGAGGTCTGATGGGGGCACAGTGGGCTGATCTGAGGTCTGATGGGGGCACAGTGGGCTGATCTGAGGTCTGATGGGGGCACAGTGGGCTGATCTGTCTGATGGGGGCACGGTGGGCTGATCTGAGGTCTCATGGGGGCACGATGGGCTGATGTGAGGTCTGGTGGGGCCACAGTAGGCTTTTTTTATTTATTTTTTTATATTTTTACTAACATAAGAAAATCGAGATTTAAATCGTGAATCGTCCAAAATTTTTTAAAAAATTCTAGATTTTTTTTTTGGCCATATCGACCAGCTCTACTGTGGTGCTATAGCAGTGAGGAGGGTGATTTATCTTGATAGATCTAGTATTCTGTGGTCTACTACAGTTCCGCATGGTTGTAACTAGAGATGAGCGAATCATTCAAAATTTTATTCACCGAACATTTGGCAAACTTTTCATAAGATTTGTTTATTCTACGAATCTATTCGACGAATCTGCGTACAAATCATACATTATTATGTGCCGTTTTGCGAACATTCACGCACTAATAATGTACGTGTTTGAACACGTACGCATGAGCGTACAGATTGCGTATGAAAATGACTGGCTTTGCTGCAGAGGAATGGTGGAGCAGGAGGAACGCTCTGAGTCTGACCCCTGACTACATATGGATACTGTATCAGCAGATGACAGCAGATCATCTGGCTGAGACTGAGATGAGCGTGCCATCCACTCCACTACCTCATCCACTTTCTCCTCCACTACAATTTAGCACCTTGGTCGGTTAGCCTGGTGTAACACCGGCCAAGTATTGTGAATACTACAAGTAGAAGCTCTGGCTACAGGTCCTTTGGCACTGCTGCCCTGTGCCACCTTCTCCTTTTTTTAGAGCTTGAGGTCTGGCTGGAACTGGACCCCTTTTGCTTATCCATTCCAGACATTTTTCACTTGACTCTGTGGCCCTGCAGCTGGTCTTTGTCCCTGTATCTCCCTGTCTCTCCCTATCTCTCTCCCTATCTCTCTCCCTGCCTGATTAATTACTAGCCCTGCACTGGCCCTGCACTTGCCCTGCAGTATCCCTGATATGTGTAATATGGATTCCCTGAACAATTACACCCCAATTTCAACAACACAGGTCTCGGTCTTTAGGAACTTCACACACAGTGCTTCTGCTCGTCTCAGCTGTCGCAGCAGAAGTGATGCGTCACTGGCTGACCGAGCCTGAGCCAATTAGAGCAAGCCCTGCCCACTAGGTCAGGTGACCGCTTTCTTCCAGGGCTTTTGCGCACTAATAACAGAAAAAGTTCGCTAAGTAATTGAATTCATACGCAACAGCATATAGAGTAATTTATACATACCATTAGCGTACAATTTATCAGACAAGTACATAGCGAATGCGTAGAAAGCCTTATATTCGGATTCTCTTCGCAGCTGAAAATTTCCAAGATTCGATATCAACGAATCAGCGAATAGATTTGCTCATCTCTAGTTGTAACTAAATCTATTTTGTACTATTAGTAACTAGGACAGGGATCAGTAACCTTCGACGCTCCATCTGCTGTGAGACTACAACTCCCAACATGAAAACTTGCTAAACTGTTCTTCTAACTCCCATAGAAGTGACTGGAACGTTGTAGTTTCTGAACAGCTGGAGTGCCAGAGGTTGCTGATCCCTGAACTAGGAGATGCCTTCCAACAAAATGGCCACTCTTGCTATGTAGACAAGTGTTATCTAGACTAAACTTAACCCCTTCCTTTTATACTTCCTAATGTACTAGGATGAGAGAGGGAGATGAAGGGTGAGGTGACACCGCTGCAGCCTGAGACAACAATGCACTGCTTTTCTATAGTATTTTTCATGATCTACAATAGTGATATCTAACAAAACAAGAGCGAATAAAAAAGACACATAAGTAGATTATGTTACGTTTTGTTGGTTGTTCTTTTTTAGGGTTTGGACTCTGGGTTTAGTAGGACTCTGGGAAAAGCTGATTACCCAGAGGAAACTCATTAAAACTCTGAAAATACAGATGCAGCAAACATTAATTTGTCACTTAGAGAGTGAGAGTCTATCAGCAGTTTTTATAATGCTAAATTGTTGACAGCACTAAGTGGGGGCTGGGGAGAACAGGACAAACAATACCTTTTGTGGATCTTTTCTCATCAGGAGTAGAGAGAACATGAAATCTTATTCTAGCAAATTTAGCTCTCTGAAGTGTCCAGGAGGCAGAGGTACACTGTGAAGAGATCTCTAAATTGAGCCCCTCCCCTCTGCTCTGAGTGAAAGCTGTAATGGTCTCCTGGTTGGATGCTATAGCTGTCATTCAAAGGAGAGGGGAGGACATCAGAAAGAGCTCAATGTAGAGAGCACTTCATAGTGAATCCCTGCCCCCTGGACACTTCAGAGAGCAGAATGTAGCAAAATAAAACTTCATATTCACAATACTCCTGATGAGAAAATATGCACAAAATGTTTGTCCTGCTCTTCCCAGACACTACCTAGTGCTGTCAGCAGTTAGCATGGTCAAAATTGTTGACAGTCACCCTGTAACACTACAAAAACAAATTAAAGTTTGCAACATTTGTACAATCTCCATGCAGTATACAATGTTGGCAGCATTCCCTGTTGTATACACCAACCATACATCAGAGCGCAAATGTACTGTGAACATAGCCTGAAATGTGCAGCACTATAGAATATTAAGTTAATATATTAATTATAAAAATGTAAGGGCTTACCCCATAAAAATATTCAGCATATTTCAAACCAGCACCTGGATCTGAATACTTAAAGGTTATTCTCATCGCAGACTATGGGGGCATATCGGTAGGATATGCCCCCATTGTCTTATAGGTGCGGGTTCCACCATTGGAACCCGCACCTATATTCAGAACGGAGCCCCGAAAGTGTTGAAGGGCGCACTGCGCATGTGCAGCCCCCTCCATTCATTTTCTATGGGACCGCCCAAAATAGCCAAGAGCTGGCTTAGCTATTTCGGTCGGGCCCATAGAAGTGAATGGGAGCGGTGGAAGGTCATGCGCGGTACACTCCCATTCACTTCTATGGGTAGTGCGCTTTGGTGGTGGCTGGACCCAAATTCTCCAGCCACCACTTTGCAGGAACCTGTACCTATAAGAAAATGGGGGCATATCCTAGCGATATACCCCCATTGTCTGAGATGAGACATCCCCTTTAAGTAATTACATGTAATAAAAATTAAAATAAATTCATTTAATATATCACTTGCTGTTTGTTCCTTTCCTTATTTCTCTGTTCTGCTCAGTGGCATCGATCAGGTGGTCACACATGCTCAGTTCCATCCTTCCACTGCCACTAGCCGTATCTACTAATAGAAACTATGACAGGTACAGGAAAAGAGCTGAACACCTCCTGATGAGGGACACACCCTCTAAGCTACCAGATTGAAATAAATCTAGCAGAGCAATTGGAGCAATGAATGGGGAGATCTCTGGATCTATGTGAGGTACAGGGCTGGTTCTAGCTTTATTAGAGATTGTCATGTCCTATATGGCGTCTGATTTTCATGTTTACATTTATCATGGGATAACCCTTTTAAAGGGGTTGTTTGAGTTATGAAAGTTATAGCACTGTAAATCTGATGGACAGCAATATATAACTAAGCTAAACAAGTTTTAGGCAAAATAAATTAAATTTCCTCATTTCCCTGGTTCTCTTCTGGACCTTTTTTCCCACCTGCAATAACAACAATCTCTGCCCTCCCACCCCCCCTGCTCTGCAAAGGCAGTGAATAAGTCTGCCCTGAGTGACATGTCTGCCTGCTAGGATACTCAGCAGCATGTATCTACAAGTCCCAGCTATACAATGACACTGCTGATACACACAGGCTCTTTCCCCTGCCTGTTCTTGTGCAATGCTCTGCAGAATTCCTCCAGCTTGTCAGCTCCTGTGCCCAGCATTTGTCTCCTCACTGCCTGCAGCTACTCAGTAAAGCCTTCTGCCCTGAGTCTGTGCTGCTGAAAGGGTTAAAAGGAGTCTGTCACCTCCATATGCCCATATAAAGCACTTAAATAGCCCCATAGCAGATGTAATCATAAATGTAATGGTACCTTTGTCGCTTTCTTTTGATCTTTAGAAGTTGGAAAAACGTAGTTTAAATCATATGCAAATGATCCGTTGGAAGTGCCCAGAGGCGGCGTGGTGTGGAGCCTGGGCTCCTGTGCTTTTTCACATATTTTCCCTGCCCCAGCCACTGACTCTGCTTGTCCTGCACCTGACTGGGGTCCTCCTTCCCGTGCCTGCGCAGTCTCTCGCAGGGCCGGGGCATGTGCACTGCATGTTTCAGGTTTCGTGCATGCCCCGGCCTGGCGAGAGACTGCTGAGGCACGGGATCTCGCCGGCAGAGAAGGAGGACCCGAGTCAGGTGCAGGGCGGACAGAGGCAGTGGCTGGGGCGGGGAAAATATGTAAAACAGCACAGGAGCCCAGGCTCCACGCCACTAAACGCCGCCTCTGGGCACTTCCAACAGATCATTTGCATATGATTTAAACTATGTTTTTCCAACTTCTAAAGATCAAAAGAAAGCGACAAAGGTACCATTACATTTATGATTACATCTGCTATGGGGCTATTTAAGTGCTTTATATGGGCATATGGAGGTGACAGACTCCCTTCAAAGTTTTTCCTGAAGAATCCAGGGAGAGGGCAGCAGCTGGCAGTGCAGGGGGCGTGGCCAGCACTGTGATGTCTCGTGTACAGACATATCTGCTGTCTCAGGCTTGTGCATAAAACATAATCAGAGCAGGGAGAGAAGCTGACATCATAGGTCATGTGACCCTCAGTGAAATCAGAGTAGGGAGGCACTGCAGATGAAGGAAGTGCATTGTAAAGCCTTTACATTTGCGTACTTAGAAACATACAAGAACAAAAAAATAACTTGGACAACCCCTTTAAAGACAATATAAAATAAATAAATAAATACAAATAAAAAAATACATGATGATAATGCTACTAATAAAAATGAAATAAATAAATAACAATGTCCAAGGGGAAAGTAACATATATTTCCATATTTATTGCCACTAATAATTGATAATAATATTAATATAGTATAGTATTAATATAATAATTGAGTTATTACATTTTTACTCATCGAAACAACAAACAGATACTTCATGTAAAATATGGAAATGACAAGTTTTATTTATAAGTGTACAAAATGCTCTTCCTGAAAAGTCATAGGCACTCTGCAAGAATATCCTTATGTGAACAATGTAGAATCTTTGATACCCATCCAGATTTTGTACTTATATATGTTTTACCTTAGATGGATGCAGACTCTGAAATTTTTGGAAACTTTAACAAAATAAGTGACGTCAAACTAATAAAACTTGCTATTTATTCTATTTCCTGCCCAAAACTTCTTCCTGTAAGTGTAAATAGATCTTAAATCATTTGGTTCGAGAAGGAAACTGAGAATTCCTGCACTAAGTGTAATATTGTATATCATTCAGAGAAATGCTAACTAGTAAGCAGAAACTCATGTTGATGGCAGATTAATAGCTCTTGGCTCATCTGACCTGACCATAAGATTATTTTCATGTCTCCTATAAACCCGTGGGTTAAAAATGCCCATATATACACAAAGACAAGGCCAATTCATGCAAAAGAGTTACCAAATGACCTACCAGTGTGTTTTGAGGTGTTAGAGGAAAATCATGTAAATAAGAGGAGATCATAGAAGCTCATGGCAGATGTTCCTCTCAGGAATCCATGGTGCCGGGAAGTAGTGTTATCACATATTGTTAACACAACTGCTCCCTGTTGCTTACCATGCTTCTGATCCCTAGCATATAAACTTCTGGATATGGTCATGTGCACCGTTGCAACCAATCAGTGGCCTCAGCGTTGGCATGTCACCATGGCCAGTGATAGTTGCAGAAGCACATCGGATCCTCTTTGGATGTCTACAGGTCAAGGAGCAGAAGCATCACAATGAGGAGCAAGCAGTGAAGAGCATTCATTTCTTATTTTAGGTGGAGTTAAAAAATGATCAAAGCTAGACACCCCCTTTAAGTCTGAGGCTGCACTACTGAGAGATTCTGATGAAAGCATTCTGATTACTACAGAGGGTCACAGAGACCTAGTGTGGATGCAAATCCTCGAATATAACATTACGTGTATGCATATCCCAACTGGGTATACAATACCAAAGACATTACTGGTTCAGTATTAGATAGACTTAAGCAAGCGCCACAGACCACTGAACTTATGGAGCCCATGGTAAACATTTTCTCCATGTACCAAGTCAAAGGTCTTTGACTGGTGGCCCAGTCTGATTTTAAAGCAGAAGGAACTCTATGGGTCAGAGGCACAACACGCTCTCTTGGTACCTAGAGCAGGAGTTTCAAAATGTGGACCATCACCCTTGATGAAAAGTGACATTTATTTGTGCCTTTCTGTCCCCCTGTAGTCATCAGTCTTAAAGTTTATCCCATTTCACTACACCCGCCAGCTCTTCCCCATGTGCTCCAATTTTGTCAGGAGTTTACCCAGCTAAGATACTGTGCTGGGAGGGTTGTCATGCTGTCTAGTCAAGGCCCAGCTGGTCGACCTAACATTAAAGGCTAGAACCAAGCTAGGCAGGTTCCTGGCTCAGAATCCAATCCCAGAGCAGGGGGAAGGGGTTAATTATGCTACTCAGTTATTGCCAGTTGCATGTGAGTGCATATAGAGTCCTCACTTCTGTGCTTTGTACCTGAACTGAAGACCTGCTTGTTAAATTTCTGTGTATAAACCTTGGCTAGATTCTGCATTAAACCCTTGTTTGCTGCTTTGCCACTATCGCACTATCCTTCTGGTTCTGATTGTCTACTACTCTTTGCATCCTTGTCATTCTGGTTGGTCTGCTTCTATAGAGTTTACATCAGTTTTCTGATACCTTACTGTACAGATGTAACCTGGGTCTCTAGGAACCAAGTAAATCTGGGCTTGTGGCAGGTTCTGGTGAAGAACCTAGGGTTAGCCTTAGCTTTTTATCAACCAGAATGGTTAAAGGGGTTATCCAACCCCTATATTGACTCTTCTAATACCCGGTCCTCTCATATAGGTTATACTTACCCCGCTCCCTGGCACCTGCGTTGCTTCTGATCCCTGCACACCCGCCGTTGCATCTGTTACGTGGATCAATACATCCGATATGTGTCGCCAATAGCAGGAGGCGATGGGGAAGAGCCTCCCTAGCATTGTGGGGACAAGATCACGGGGATCAGAAATTACGAGGTCGCCAGGGAGCGGGGTAAGTATAACCTATATGAGGGGCCCTGGCATTAGGGGGGTCATTATAGGGGTTGGATAACCCTTTAAGGGAGACTGGTAACTGCTTCTCAGTTTGTTGCCTGTGCTTCCGTATAGTGACCATAGTATTTCATTGCAGATTTGATGTGCAAAGAGATTTAAAGGCAGAGCATTCTTATTTTTGTAGTCCATATATTTTGCCCATCATGCTCAATGGTGCCCTAGGTTGCTGCCTACACCGCCTATATTATTTCCCAGCCCTGAAAAAGGCCTGTAGCCAGTCCTGCTAACAACTGAACCCAAATGTTTGGGAGGAAAATGCACCTTTTATAGTACATTATAGTACATTATAGTAAATTTTTCGTTTAATGGGTGCTCATAAATCTTTATTTGGATCCATACACTAAATATACTCCACCAACATACTGTACTCTCATTTATTTTAGCATTTTGTTCCCATGGATCTGATAAGATTGGTCTTTTTTTTTTCTTTTTGAAAGCATTTATGCTTTTACTGCTAAGTAGCAAGTTGTTTTTTTTTATGAAAATAAAAAACGGTAAAAAGTAAATTCAATTTATGCCTAAAGTTTGTTCAGATGTTTCCGCACCAGTTCATGTGGCATGAAAACCTTTCCTCTTTTACGGAAACATCGTAAAATGTTTTTTTTTCTCTTTATCCCAAGACTCATATGTTTGCAATTTAAAACGTCAAAATTATACCTTCTCAGTCAAGTTCCCACAATGAAAGGGGCATGGCTATTGTTAAAAAAAAAAAAAAAAGACCGGAGAGATAATTGTACTGGATTTATAGAACGCCAAACCCATCCTTGACAGGAAACCCACAGATGATGTGGTGTCCAATTGGGCAGGAGTGACCAAGCCAAACCACAGAGTCTTGACGCTTTAATCATCTCCCTCCTTCTCGAGAGCTGTGCTAGCACAGTCAGCAGGAGCCGATGCCAATGACTTAGCCCAAAGTCCAATCACAGAAGCATAAACTCAGCTGAAAATTGTACAGTGCACATAAGAGCTGGTAACGTCTCCCGTTGTGGTAACATGCGGATATTATTATCCAGCCAGCGTGTGATAACAATAAACCTCTGTGCATAGTACCATAACATATCTTTCTGTTTACTGTGATGTATTTAGCTCAGACAGGCTCTGTACAGTGTATTTATCTGCTTATTCTAAAAATTATACTTAAAAGAGCTGATGGGAACCCCTGATGAAGCTGATCTTTATCCCCATGGGACAACATAGTGTTCCTCCTCATTTTTCTTTCCAGCACACTGTAGGTGTATATTTTTATATTCTTCATGAAATCATGTATTGTTCTTTCTTTTTCCTGGTGCTTGCGTTTGCACATAACTTTTATTGTTGGTTTTATTACCTACTTAAATAGTCTGTGCCACCCTTAAAGGGATATTCCTATCTGAGACAATGGAGGCATATCTCTAGGATATGTCCCCATTGTCTGATAGGTGCATCGAGAATGGAGCTGGGAAAGTGGTGGCTGGAGGACTCCGGTCCGTTCACCACCAAGCGCTCTCCCCATAGACGTGAATGGGAGTGCACTGCACATGACCGATCACCACTCCCATTCATTTCTATGGGGCCAACGGAAATAGCTGAGCCAGCACTCGGCTATTTTTGGTAGCCCCATAGAAATGAACAGACGTCAGCCACACATGCATGGTGCACCCTCCAGGATTTTGCCTTTACGAAATAGGTGTGGGTCCCAGAGGTGGGACCTGCACCTATCAGACAATGGGGGCATATCCTAAGGATATTGCCTAAGATGGGAATACCCCTTTAAATATTAGCTTACTATAGTTCAGCATGAAAAACTAGGTACTTTTGTAATTTACTTATAATTCCAAAAAATCTCCAGTTGTGAGATATTCTATTAACTTCATTATAATGGCCAAGAAGTCCGAGAAGTATTGATTAGAAAAAAAATAGACTCTAGAGGAACAGTCAGCACCAAATGTTCTTTTTTTCTCTTGGCCCTTTGGGGCCCACTATGGAATAAGAGCTTGGGCCCACTGGAGGATTCTTTGGCACTCCCTTAGCACTATATGGTAATGCACCTGCTCTCAGTGTGTCATTTTTGTCCCATAGACATCCATTGTTTTCTTTGCCCTGCTTGGTGTTTTTTTTGTACCAATGTATTTTCCTCATACTACAGGAGGAAGAGACATTACATCTTTTCCTATTAAAAATGCAAGGCATACAAGCCAGGTGGTAAAACTAAAAAAATATATATGAAATCATTGCCAAAATAGATGGCCAAGTCAGAAATTGTGGTGTCTTTTATTAAGAAAAAAATACAAGACTATGTGTGGTAGCACTCTAAAAGGGTGTTTTTGGAATTACATATTGCTGTACCTGTCTGTCTATAGACCCACTCTACCACCTTACTGTTAAGGTGACTACCAAAAAAAATCTAATCAGTTGACCTATTCTATGAGTCTGAAAATGTGCAATCAGTCTTTAGCATTTTTTTAATTTCTTCATTTTTTCTTGGAAGTCAATGGATACTTGAGTGTAGGCTCAAATGAGTTGTCTAATGACGGGAATCCCAGTCCATATGCTCAGTAGGCCATTTAACATCATAGACAGTACCCCACTTAAGACCTCTCTATAAGCAAGACTAGAGAGACATTCACAAATTGTGACTCCCACACTGAGGACCCAGCCCATTGATGTATTACTTAAATTGACCAGCTATATGAATGGACAGCATGTAATACTACATTTGTCCTGCAGAGGCCACTGTAGGGAGACTGCATAGCTGGCGTCAATGATGCTAATCGTGAGCTAGCTATATTTTTAAAAATGTATCTTCATAACACAACCTAAGTCAGTATAAACTGAAAAATGTCTAACAGGGGCTTTAGAAAGGAGTGGAGGGGGGCAAATAACGTTATTCCGCTAGTATGGGATTTTCTAGAATGACTAATACTTATTGAAGTCCTCATGGACATTGAATTTATTCACAAGTTCCATTTTCCATTTGAGGAACAGCTTCTTTACATAATTTTGCCTTTAAACCTGAAGTGTTATAAAATAGGCGGTTTTGCTTCTTTAGGTCAATGAGCCATTAAGCCATATCGCAAACATAGCAATTACCTCCAGAATTTAGAAATTAAAACCAAGTGTGTATATGTTAGTTAGCTTCTACTTTAGCACCAGCAGTCTGAAACAAACAAAAGAGAAATATTGGCCGGTATTTCTAAATTCTGCAGATTCTGTGGTGAACACTTTGCCAGAGAATATCTTGTTCAGTAAACTACGCGGCCTCCGATGTGAAAAACCAGAAAACATATTTCCTTAATAAAATTGGCAGAATTTGGGAACAGTTCTCAATTTATTTTAACTTTTCAGTTATAATAGTGAAATAATCTCTCCATTACGTAAAGGATATATTAAAAACCAAAGTAAAAATATTTACTTTTTTATATTTTTTCTTCCCTTTACTTTCCTAAGTCCCTCTACAATGTGTCATCAGAAAATGGCCTTCTAAAGTTGTAGTCCCCAAAGATCCTCTCTAAAGGATAGTCTTTTAGAGGTACTTCACTGTATAATTATAACAATGAAGCTAATTATTAAGAATGATTAATCCATAACCAACCATTGGTAATCAGGGTTAACCAGGAATTTGAGATTGATGGCCTATCCTCAGGATAGGTCATCAATATCAGATTGGCGGGGGTCTGACTCCTGGGACCCCAGCTAATCAGCTGTTCAAAGAGGCCGCAGCACTATGTGAGTGCTTAGGCCTCTTCCTAGGCCGGTGACTTCACCGTACATCAGTCACCAGGTGCAGTTTAGGCCAATTCAAGTGAATGGGGCCAAGCTGCAATACCAAGCACAACCAATATACAATGTACGGTGCTGTGCTTGATAAGCTGTAGACTGCAGTGCTCACCACTGCTCTGGTGAGTATCAGGACCTCTTTAAACAGCTTATTGGCGGGGGTCCCAGGAGTTGGACCCCTGCAATACTGATACTGATGACCTATCCTGAGAAAAGTCCATGAATGTCAAATGCCTGAATAACTCCTTTAACCATCTTTGAATGTTGACTCTCGTCTGTAGTAAAAACATATACTTGGGGTACAATCTAAATCATGCACTTCTGGCCAAACCGCTATAGATTTTGGTCAATTAGACTTGGCAAGTAAATATACCTACTTCCTTACTCCATTGGTGGACTACATAGACAGTTCCCAAATCATTGAGTTTACATTTCCATAGACGTATAGTTGACTAATAGTCAACACAACCCCGGTCTATAATTCCTATTATTAATCCAGGTACAATGACTTGTAGGACCAGGTCAGCTGAATGTAATACCTTTCACTTAGCGATCCATTGCTTCATTCTGGGGAAAAGGTACTAATCCATATGCAAATGAGCAGTTAAGTGCAATAAGGGTGGGTCCAATCCACTCTGTGCACTTTTGCTCCTCCGTCTTCCTCTGCCAGCCCCTCACTCCAGGGATGTACTCGGAACTTAAAGTGGCCCTGGAAGAAATACTAAAAGTGACCCTGTTTTGTAGTCGGGTACAAACTGATGGAAGGCAGGGTCAGTAATACCATATTGTGGTACATTATACCCCCCCAACAGAGCCAAATACCACAGTCGATCACACATACTGCCAGCAGCACAAAATACATTCCCAAAAACTTCCACTGGCCGGCCATGAGGAGGGCCAAGGTGGCACCCTGTGGATTGGCCCACCCGCTGGGGCTGGCTGGCAAATTTTTATTGCACATGGTATTTATTTATTTTTATAACCAGAAAGTAGCCAACCCCTTTAAGTATTTTATATGACAGATTACATGGGATGGGGCTGGTTTTGGACCCTCCTGCCCCACATGCTACATAGCAATTGTGTGGTCTGCCTCCATTGGTGGTATGCCACTGTGATAAATGGCAACAAACCTATTGTTTAAATCACATTTTTTTGTTAAATTTTTTGTGTTGTTTTTTTTTTTTTTTGTATTTTTCATTTCGTTATCTATATTATTATATATATATTTTTAAAGATATCATGCAGTTTTTGTACTGGTTAATAGGTCTAATAATAGTACATGTACAAGTAACTTTTCAGTAGCCCTCACATTATCACCACAGACAGGATTACAATGACAGATATCACTTATGTATGGATAACACTGGACCCACCATTCACAATAGTGATATTACAGTTTATCTACGCCTTTCTGCATCAGAGCATGCCTACAAAGATCTCCCATAGAAGTCAATGTTGTTCGCTCCAATCAATTGTGTCTATGGCAATTCTTGACATATTTAAGCCCTAGAGCATATTTTCAAAATATAGATAGGGACTTGGAAAATTAAAAAAATATATATTACCGAAAGTCTTTAAAAAAAATAGTCTAACAGAAAAACTTGATTTAAACAATAGGTCATTTTCTGATGAAACATTCCCTTTAAATCATTTAAATCATTAGAAAATTACCTATTGTTTAAATCACGTTTTTGAATTAATTGATTAATTAATTTTTGTATTTTTTTTTAATTTTCCACATCACTATCTTTATTTTGTTAAAAAAAAAAAAAGATTATAATCCTGCAATTTTCATACCGGCCACTAGGGCTAATACTAGGTCATGATTCCCTGTTCTGCATGTTCCCTGTTCTCTGTTTTCAGCAGTCATCTCATTATCACCACAGACAGAATTACAATGACAAGAAACACCTATGTATAGATAACACAGGATCCACCATTCAGATTAGGTGATATCATTGCTCATCTACTCCTTCCTGACCTCTGCACAGGTCACAGATTATGCCTAGAAAACCCTCACATAGAAGTCAATATAGTTTCCTCCTGTCCATTGTGTTTATGGACCATTTGGCTGCTGTCAAAAAGCAGGAAGTCTTAAAGGGATTGTCCCATGAAAATTATTCTACATTTTTCAAAACAGAACCTAGATCTGAATACGTTTGTAATTGAATGTAATTAAAAAATCTTGTATAACCACTGAGCTATTCACAGAAATCTATCTGTATAGCGCCACCTGCTGTTTGCTCTTTTTCAAAATTCTTTGTCCAGCTCCCTGAGATGGAAGCACTGAAATAGCATTGCTACCAGTCTTCCTAATCCAGTCTGGTTTGTAGGAAACTAAGGCTACCCCTAGGTTCACCATGAGTGCCTGCCACCAGGCCGGTTGGCCTTGGCTGTTAGGGGCCCAGATTACATCTGTGGGATAGGTTAGCAGAAAATTGGTGCAAGCTTGCTAGAAGCAGACCTACCAGAATGACCAGGGTACAAAGAGTAGTAGACAGACAGGCTACGAACCAGGAGAGAGACACATAGTCCAAACAGCAAACAAGGGGTTAATCCAGAATCTAGCCACAGTCTGAATACCAAGGGAATCAGTAGAGGCCAATTCTGCAGAATTTTTTGCTGGCTAAACTCCTGACCGTGGTCTTCTGTGATGATAATCAACCACTTACAAACACATATTGATGAATACACAATGCAGGGTGAGTAAATTCTAATATTTTTTTTTGTTTTGTTTTTACATTTTTTATTGCACATGGTATTTTGTATTTCCTGTCTCCACTTTATCTGATTTTATGTTCCTTGCTCTGACCCTGAGCTTGGCATTATTTATCACTTATAAATCTATTTGAATGTCCGTGACCCAGATCTTCCATTACTAACCTTGGCCTGTATGTGAACATTATCTTGTTAGTCAACCCTGGTGGCACCATGGCTACACATATTTATATATTATTTATTCTGGACACATTATATCAGATCTGCCTGCTCAGCATGTTGCTGTTTGTCATACTTCCCATTAAGATAAAAAAAATGTTTACTAGTCACATAGCAGACAGAGAAGTGAGATAAGCACATTATGTTCATCTCGCTCATAAAATGAATTGGCTTCTCAGAAGAAACCTATAAAACTCAAAGAGGAATGTGTGCAGTCAAGACACATGTTTTACAGAAAAGGACATGCAAGATATCACAACCAAGTAATAGTATCTCAGAAATAGCAACATACTGTTAATTTGATTTTACGCCTATTAGTGAATTATATTATTTGTGTGATCCACTCTACTGTCAGCTTCACGTGCCACGGGTACGATTTTGACCAAGCTCTGTTTATCTGTTCCATCCTGGAACCATAATATTGTCCTCATTTGTGAGCCATTCTGGTGGTTAAAATGAATTTCCAATAAAAGTAATAGGGGTTGTTTTCAATATGTTGTATAAGTGGCCATATAATGCAAAGCTATAAGGTTAAATTGCTTTATTACTTACTTAATAGGCTACCTTTTACATTATAATCAAGACTACACCGCCAATTAGGCGAGGTGAGGCGAACATCTCAGGAGGTGTGACCCTGGAGATAAGTGGGAGGTGGCGGCAGCAGGGCCGAGGGAATTGTGGAAGCGCTCATCTTTCTGTATTCAACTGTATCGTCGTCCTCAGGACAGAGATATAGTTGGATGCTGTGGCAGGACACAGCAATGATATCTCCCTTCCCTGTTGCATCGAATAGGCTTCAGGAATGCCTGTAGTCTATCAGAGGCTGGCACAGGTGGCGCAATGACATCATCACCATCGTTCTGCGTGAGCCGGGCAGTGTGGGGCACAGGCCAGAAGAGGGCTGCACAGCACCGCTGACAGCCCCATGGAGGTAAGTATTAGTCTTTATTTTTTGCATTTGGCACCATGCTGTTTCGCCAATATGGGTAAGGGGGAGGAGCACTATAGGGGCATCTACTGGGGGCACCCTATAGGGGTATTTTATACTAGCACACATTGTGGGGGTACTATGGGAACACTGGCTCTACTAGGGGCACTAAAAGGAGGTATTTTCTGTACTGGCACACATTATAAGAATTAGAATTATGACTATGGAGAATATAATTACTTTCATGGGCACTATGGGAGCATTATTATCTCTGGGGGACAGTGAGGAAATTATTACCGTTGGAGTCACTCTAGGGGCATTATTACTAATAAGTACACTCTGGCAGAGAATTATAACTATCAGTGGGACTTTTGAGAGCATTATTACTGTGGGAGGCACCTTGGCACAGTATCAGCTTATCACAATAATTTTTGGGGGTCATTATGTTTATACTATTAGTGTCAGGGGCACTATTTGTTACGCACACTAGGACTGTTTCTGCAGTATAGTATTGGGGAGTGTTGTCTACATCAGAGGAGACATCACTGGATGTAATGTAAGAGGTATGTGATGCTGTATTACCTTGTATGTTTTGTAGAGCTGTATGTGATGTCAGGAGGGTGAAGGGTGGCACCATTTCAATTTTTGCATTAAGCAGCAGAAAGGCTAGGTGCACCCCTGATTACAATCTGCACTTTTCTATTAACCCAACACTCAATCGTTCAATTTACCTCTATGTGAAAACATTGGATTCACAGTGAGGGGCGGAACGAGAACTTCGTGGCCCTGGAAAAAACCTAAAAGGCCCTATGTCGTAGGTGAGTACAAATTGACAGAAGGTGGAGCAACACAAATAGGCCGGGCCAACAAATGCCACAAGTAGGCAGGGACTACAGAAGTAGGTGGGGCCAGCAATACCATAGTGCAGCACAAAATACCGCCCCAGCAAAAGTAAATACCACAGTGCAGCGTAACATACTTGTCACGAGTGGTCTTGCGTCTGGAATCAGACGTTCTGCGCGGCTTTCTAAGTGACAGGTTTGACAGGCTATTCCCTGTGGTTTGGGTGCTGTTCTCCACACCCCTTTCCCTCAGCTGTTGCCGCTGGGCAATTAGCTGTCTCCTACTTACCTCTTCCTCTCCCAGTATCCCTTGCGGTTTATATCTGCTTCATACCTGGTTGAGAGTGGTGTGGATCTCGGCTGAGATCCTGTTGCTGAGTTCTACTTAAAGTTAAGTGTTTTCCCTTCCTTTGGTTATTCCTGTTTGAGTCTCCTGTTCCTCCTTACGCTTGGAGGAACAGGTTACTCTTTTGTGTCATTAGACTGCAGGGTGTTCTAGGGTTTATTCAGATTAGGTTCCTGTGTATGAGCTTTCCTACCACCCGGGTTAGTTCATACTGGTAGCCAGCTAGGGCCTAGTTTTAGGGTCCCCTGCAGGAGGTGACCAGTTCCCTGGTTTTGTCTGTTCCCATCCCTCATACGCTCGGTGTGTCTTTTCCCCCCACACCCGAGCGTGACATTATAAACCGCCACTAACAAAAATTTATGTCATTTTTGTGCTGACATGGATGCTATTGCTACACTGGCTGAAAGGCTGCAGGGACTCAGCTTGGAGGTGGCTGACATCCGCAACCAAATTCAGAGACCACAGGCTGGTGGTTCTGGGGGTGCTGAGTGTCAGGCCTGTTTGGAGCCTAAGGTCCCCCTCCCGGATAGATTTTCTGGGGAATGTGATAATTTTGTTCTATTTAGGGAGGCGTGCAAATTGTATTTCAGACTGCGTCCACATTCTTCTGGTAATGAGGAACAGAAGGTTGGTGTGGTCATCTCGCTGCTTAAAGGGGATGCGCAGTCATGGGCCTTTTCTCTACCGGCCGGATCGCTGTCTCTCCGGTCGGTAGATGAATTTTTCAAGACCCTAGGGATTATCTATGATGACCCGGATCGTATCTCCCTGGCTGAGACCCAGATACGTAACCTTTGTCAGGGTGAGCGGCCGGTTGAGACTTATTGCTCTGAGTTTCGGAGGTGGGCGACCAATACTGAATGGAACGATCCGGCTTTACGTAGCCAATTCTGTCAAGGTTTGTCTGAAAGGCTGAAGGACGCTTTGGCCTTTCAGGAAACCCCTGTGTCTTTGGAAGCCGCTATGTCTCTTGCTGTACGCATGGATAGGCGCCTGAGAGAGCGATCTAGGGGCCCCCGCTCTCAGGACGTACTATCACATAGTGTACCAGCTTCCTATGACACTTTGGGTGAATATTCCCCTAGGTTGATGTCTGGGGATGAACCTATGCAATTAGGGGGAGCCACTCCTGTATCCACCCGTAAACATCTTGGTAATAAAAAGGGAGTGTGTTTTTTCTGTGGTCAGAAAGGACACTTTATCAATGTATGTCCATGCTTCCTATCTCTAAAGGAGAGAAAAGAAAAGGGGGCGTTGAATTCTCATCTCACTCTTGGTGGAGTGGGTAGGGAGACTGAAAATGTGCATTTGTCTTCATCCTGCAGTACCCGTTTTCTCCTGACTGCCGAGGTGGCGCTAGAATCAAAGGTTGTGAAAATTGAGGTGTTTATTGACAGCGGGGCAGGGGTGAACTTGATTGATGCTCAGTTTGTCCGTATGCATGGATTGTCACCAAGTTCTTTGGATAAGAGGATTGCTGTGTTCGCCATTGATTCTGCACCTCTCTCTCAGAAGTGTTTGTCTCAGATGGTGCATGATATCAAATTAAGAGTGGGTGAATTTCATCAGGAGCTTATTTCATGTTTTGTGTTGGAAGGTCTTCCTGCTCCTGTGGTTCTGGGTTTACCGTGGTTAAGCAAACATAATCCGTCCATTGACTGGCATACTAGACAAATTGTGGATTGGGGCGATTATTGTGTTGACAATTGCCTTAATACATCTTTTTCTGCTTTAACCACTAAGACTCTTCCTTCTTTTATATCGGATTTCTCTGATGTATTTTCTGAAGGTGGATGTCAGGATTTACCCCCTCACCGGGAATACGATTGTCCTATCAATCTTATCCCTGGAACAAGATTGCCTAAATCTAGGCTGTATAACCTTTCTGGACCTGAGAGAACGGCCATGAAGGAATATATTGCTGAGAGTTTGGCCAAAGGACATATTAGGCCTTCCAAATCTCCTGTGGCAGCAGGGTTCTTTTTTGTTAAAAAAAAGGACGGATCCCTTAGGCCATGTCTGGATTTCCGTGAACTCAATAGGATTACTGTCCGTGATCCGTACCCCCTTCCTTTGATTCCTGACTTGTTTAACCAGATTGTGGATGCCAAGGTGTTCTCCAAGTTGGACTTAAGGGGGGCATATAATCTGGTCAGGATCAAGGAAGGGGATGAATGGAAGACGGCCTTTAACACTCCTGAGGGCCACTTTGAGAACCTGGTCATGCCTTTTGGGTTGACCAATGCTCCTGCTGTCTTCCAGCATTTTGTTAATGACATTTTTCATCATCTTGTGGGGAGGTTTGTAGTCGTGTATTTGGATGACATACTAATCTATTCTCCAGATATTGTGACACATCAGGATCACGTGAGGCAGGTGTTGCAAATCTTAAGAGATAACAAGTTGTATGCAAAATTAGAGAAATGTGCTTTTGCTGTACATGAGGTGCAATTCTTAGGATACCTGCTTTCATCTTCAGGTTTTCGTATGGATCCAGAGAAGGTCTGTGCTGTTCTGAACTGAGACCGACCTGAAAATCTGAAGGCTCTTATGCGATTTTTGGGGTTCACCAACTATTACCGAAAATTTATTAAGAACTATTCGACTATAGTTAAACCCTTAACTGACATGACTAAGAAAGGGACGGATGTCTCTGTGTGGTCTGATGCAGCGTTGCAAGCCTTCTCCGCTGTTAAGGAGTGCTTTTCCTCTGCCCCTATATTGGTGCAGCCAGATGTGTCACAACCTTTCATTGTGGAGGTTGACGCATCCGATGTGGGGGTAGGAGCTGTGTTATCACAGGGCCCGTCACCTGGTAAATGGCGCCCATGTGCTTTTTTTTCGAAGAAACTCTCTGTGGCGGAGAGAAATTATGATGTGGGTAACCGAGAGTTACTGGCCATTAAGTTGGCTTTTGAGGAATGGCGTCATTGGTTGGAAGGGGCGAACCATCCAATCACGGTATTCACTGATCACAAAAATCTGGCTTACCTGGAGTCGGCTAGACGACTTAATCCGAGGCAGGCCAGATGGTCTTTGTTCTTCACCAGATTCAATTTCATTGTCACATACCGTCCTGGGGTTAAGAATGTGAAGGCGGATGCCTTGTCACGTAGTTTTCCCGGGGGTGGTGATTTTGAAGATCCTAGCCCTATACTGTCTGAAGGAGTGGTGATATCCGCTCTTTACCCTGATCTTGAGGCTAAAGTGCTTGAGGCCCAGGGAGATGCGCCGGAGTCTTGCCCTCCCGGGAAGTTGTTTCTTCCTTCTGATTTGCGTTATAAGGTTTTTGAGGAGCATCATTCTTCGGTGCTTGCGGGACACCCTGGGAGTAAATCCACTGTCGACCTCATCTCTCGTAGATTCTGGTGGCCAGGTCTGCGTAAGTGTGTTGAGGAATATGTGTCAGCCTGTAGTGTCTGCGCACGCTCTAAGGTGACACATACTCGTCCCTCTGGACCCCTACTTCCATTACCCATCCCGTCCAGACCATGGACTCACCTATCCATGGACTTCATCACTGATCTGCCTGAGTCGTCTGGTAAGACAGTTATTCTGGTGGTTGTAGATCGTTTTAGTAAAATGGCGCACTTTATTGCATTACCCGGACTCCCCAATGCTAAAACTCTTGCACAAGTGTTTGTTGACAATATTGTGAAACTTCATGGCATTCCCACTGACGTTGTCTCTGATCGTGGGACTCAGTTTGTGTCCAGATTCTGGAGGGCGTTCTGTACTCGGCTCGGGGTACAACTGTCTTTCTCCTCTGCCTTTCATCCCCAGACGAATGGACAGACTGAGCGTACCAATCAGAATCTGGAGACTTATTTGAGATGCTTTGTCTCTGAGAACCAGGAGGAGTGGTCCTCGTTTTTGTCTCTGGCTGAGTTTGCCATAAATAATCGCAGACAGGACTCCACTGGTAAGTCACCATTTTTTGGTGCATACGGATTTCACCCGCAGTTTGGCACATTTTGTGGTTCTGATACTTCTGGTATTCCTGAGGAAGAACGTTTTTCGTCATCATTGTCTTCCATATGGCGAAAGATTCGGAGTAGCTTGATGGATATGGGTAACAGGTACAAACGTGTGGCTGACAGGAGACGCATGAATGGTCCGGACCTAAATGTGGGTGATTCTGTGTGGCTGTCTACTAGGAACATTAAGTTGAAAGTTCCTTCATGGAAGTTGGGTCCAAGATTTATTGGCCCATATAAAATCACGGCCATTATTAATCCTGTAGCATTTCGTCTTGAACTTCCGCAGGCCCTGAAAATCCATAATGTGTTTCACAGATGTTTGTTGAAGAGGTATGTTGAACCTCTGGAGCCATCTCCCTTGCCACCCGCGCCTGTCTTGGTGGATGGTAATTTGGAATTTCAGATTGTCAAGATCATTGATTCTCGAGTTCTTCGTGGGACCCTTCAATATCTGGTTCATTGGAAGGGTTATGGTCCTGAGGAGAGGTCATGGGTACTGGCATCTGACGTGAATGCCAGTCGTTTGGTAAAAGCCTTTCACAGATGTCACCCTGATAAAGTTGGTCCTGGGTGCCCGGAGGTCACCCGTAAAAGGGGGGGTAATGTCACGAGTGGTCTTGCGTCTGGAATCAGACGTTCTGCGCGGCTTTCTAAGTGACAGGTTTGACAGGCTATTCCCTGTGGTTTGGGTGCTGTTCTCCACACCCCTTTCCCTCAGCTGTTGCCGCTGGGCAATTAGCTGTCTCCTACTTACCTCTTCCTCTCCCAGTATCCCTTGCGGTTTATATCTGCTTCATACCTGGTTGAGAGTGGTGTGGATCTCGGCTGAGATCCTGTTGCTGAGTTCTACTTAAAGTTAAGTGTTTTCCCTTCCTTTGGTTATTCCTGTTTGAGTCTCCTGTTCCTCCTTACGCTTGGAGGAACAGGTTACTCTTTTGTGTCATTAGACTGCAGGGTGTTCTAGGGTTTATTCAGATTAGGTTCCTGTGTATGAGCTTTCCTACCACCCGGGTTAGTTCATACTGGTAGCCAGCTAGGGCCTAGTTTTAGGGTCCCCTGCAGGAGGTGACCAGTTCCCTGGTTTTGTCTGTTCCCATCCCTCATACGCTCGGTGTGGCTTTTCCCCCCACACCCGAGCGTGACAATACTGCCCTATCACTATACTGAGGACGGTGATACAGGTGAATACAGAAGGGCATTTGGTTATTGGTCAGGTCCATAAGAACTTGATGCTCATAGCATTAATTAATGCTGAGGGCACCAGATTGTTATATATCTGGACAGCGGCCATGAGGAAGGCTCGGGTAGCGCCATGGGCATTAGCCCACTGGGAATTTTCCCCTGTAAGATCTAGGGCCAGTCTGCCACTGTTCACACATGATAATAATTTAAAATAATATATTCTATTTTCTTGTTCTATTAATACCCTTAAGTGTAACCCATCTTCAAATCTATTCACATTTTTATTGTTGTAGTGTCTTCTGCTTAAAGGAGTTCTACCATGATTAATGTAAAACATGAAAATTAGACATCATATAGTGAATGACAATACCTTTCTAACAAAGCTAGAACCAGCCCTGTACCTCACATGAATCCAGAGATCTCCACATTCATTGCTCTGCTAGATTTATATCAAGCTGAAAGCTCCAGGGGAGTGTATTTTCTGCTGCAACTGAGGGGGCGTGTCTCAGCTCTCCCTATCACTGCTCATTAGACAGTTGAGGGATGATACTGAGCATGTGCGTCCATCTCAGTGAGCTGGACAAACAAATAATTAAAATGTCAGAGTAGGTGGCGCTATACAGATATGTTTTATTGAATAACTCAGTGGCTATGCTAAATTTTTAATTATATGTAATTACAAAAGTGTTCAGATTAAGTTGCTGATTTGAAAACTGTAGAATATTTTTTGTGGGACGCCCCCTTTAATATTGCTAAATCTAGTCTAGCAGGGACCAATTACTGCAAGGGACTTTTTAAAGGTGGTATATATGTGGAGTTTACTGAATAATATCATTGCCATAATCTCTATAGGCATAAAAGCAACATAAGATAACAGCCAGCTATGATGATGGGTTGATTCTAATGCAGTCATGAAACATTCTTATGTCAAGGTAAAGTCTTAAGAAAATGAACTGAGAAGGTTAAAGGGTTATTAAGTCACACAAACGGGTGTAGGTATAAGTGTACATAAAGAGCATAACACGCCTGCTGAGAATATAGACCAAAAAAAGATTGTCTACTGTACAATTATTTAAGGTGGATGAGTTAAATATAAGGCGAGGGAATCTGTCCTTTGGCGCACCCAGTCGTTGTGTTCCCCCACCCTCACACAGTTAATAATTGTCTTCAAGATCTCATGATTTTATCTTTGCTTCGGAAGGCGCCTCTCCTTTTTTTTTCTCACAAAATGTGTATTTTTCAACAAAAACGGCTTTTCAGGAAGCCTAATTTTATATGCCAGGCTCACCACTGTGCTATTTGCTTATTTAATTACTAGATATGGTATAATGTGTAAGCCACAAAGTTAATCTTGCGTGGGCATGTATGGGGAAGACTGACACTTTCAGCATGCAATTAGGTCTACTCTTAGAAAGTCACGATTTATTCAAAGAATGTCAACGGTAAACTAATTATTAGTTAGAATATAGTAGGCTCAGTATATGAAAGCACGTATTAAAATGTTCCCAGATGATTATCTGTAGTAAAAAAAAGAAATACACGCCCAATTAAAATTTATATATATATATATATATATATATATATATATATATATATATGCTAAAATATTAGCTACAGTATGTCTTGCAATGTCCCAATGGAAACGCGTGAGCCTGGCATTTCACGTCATTTGAGGTTTTGCTCTTCCTTGTAGTTAGGATCTGACTCCCCTTCCAAGTTACAGCTTTGCCCACTGCTCGCTTTCCTTCTAATCACAAAAATTGTCTGTCCATCGCCAAAAATAGTAAGGGTAACTTCACGGCTATAACACAGGATTCTGTATGTTTTTCCCGTATCTGTCTGTAGGAACAGACCAGTGCAGAAGCAGCATATAGTGCACACTCTGGGGGAGATTAATCAAAACTGGTGTAAAGGAAAACTGGCTTAGTTGCTCATAACAGCCAATCAGATTCAACCTTTCATTTTCCAAAAGAGCTCTGAGAAATGAAAGGATGAATTTGATTGGTTGCTATGGGCAACTAAGCCAGTTTTCCTTTACACCAGTTCTGATAAATTTCCCCCTGTGTGCTTTCTCTGCCTGGCAAAAGTGGACTGTGACTGCCTCTGCAGGGAGAGACTGCCACCATCTTATGGACAGGACCTTCATGTGAACAGCACAAAAGACATTGTAAACAAGGGGGCATAGCTTGCAAAATATAGAATATGGTGCAGAATTTCAACACAAACTATATTAGTAAGTACTATATAATCATCTCACAAACACATTGGTCAACAATAACCAGAAAGTAGCCAACCCCTTTAAGTATTTTATCTGACAGATTACATGGGATGGGGCTGGTTTTGGACCCTCCTGCCCCACATGTTACATAGCAATTGTGTGGTCTGCCTCCATTGGTGGTATGCCACTGTGATAAATGGCAGTTTGTCATCAGAAAATAACCTGTTTAAATAACATTTTTTTTTCTATGTTGTTATCTATATTTTTAAAGATATCATGCAGTTTTTGCACTGGTCAATAGGTCTAATAATAGTACATGTACAAGTAACTTTTCAGTAGCCCTCACATTATCACCACAGGCAGGATTACAATGACAGATATCACTAATGTATGGATAACACTGGACCCACCATTCACAATAGTGATATTACAGTTTATCTACGCCTTTCTGCATCAGAGCATGCCTACAAAGATCTCCCATAGAAGTCAATGTGGTTTGCTCCAATCAATTGTGTCTATGGCAATTCTTGACATATTTAAGCCCTAGAGCATATTTTTAAAATATAGATAGGGACTTGGAAAATTAAAAATATATATATATTACCGAAAGTCTTTAAAAAAAATAGTCTAACAGGAAAACTTGATTTAAACAATAGGTCATTTTCTGATGAAACACTCCCTTTAAATCATTTAAATAATTAGAAAATTACCTATTGTTTAAATCACGTTTTTGAATTTAACATTTTTTTTTTAATTTTTAATTTTTTTTTAATTTTCCACATCACTATCTTTATTTTGTTAAAAAAATGATTATAATTCTGCAATTTTCATACCGGCCACTAGGGCTAATAATAGTGATATTAGGTCATGATTCCCTGTTCTGCACAGGTATCTTTTCAGCAGTCATCTCATTATCACCACAGACAAAATTACAATGACAAGAAACACCTATGTATAGATAACACAGGATCCACCATTCAGATTAGGAGATATCATTGCTTATCTACTCCTTCCTGATCTCTGCACAGGTCACAGATCATACCTAGAAAACCCTCCCATAGAAGTCAATAGAGTCCTCTCCTGTCCATTGTGTTTATGGACCATTTGGCTGCTGTCAAAAAGCAGGAAGTCTTAAAGGGATTGTCCCATGAAAAATATTCTACATTTTTCAAAACAGAACCTAGATCTGAATATGTTTGTAATTGAATGTAATTAAAAAAATTTGTATAACCACTGAGCTATTCACAGAAATCTATCTGTATAGCGCCACCTGCTGTTTGCTCTTTTTCAAAATTCTTTGTCCAGCTCCCTGAGATGGAAGCACACGCTCACTTCCATCCTTCAACTGCCACCAGCTGCATAAGAAAAGACACGCCCCTGCCCCAAGAGAGGACATGCCTCCTGAGTTGCCAACTTAAAACAAATCTAGCAGAGCAATAGGAGCAGTGAATGTGGAGATCTCTGGATCCATGTGAGGTACAGGGCTGGTTCTAGCTTTGTTAGAAAGAGATTGCCATGTACTATATGATGTGTGATTTTCATTTTTTACATTATTCATGGGATAACTCCTTTAACATATTTTAGACCTAGTGGCCAGTGTTATTTATTTATTTATTTATTTATTTATTTATTTTTAATAGATTGTTGTATGGAAAAATAGCTGTATGGAAAAATTAAATTTTTTAAAAAATAATCAAAACTTCTTTAAAAAAAAGTGTTTAACATAAAAACATGATTTAAACAATATGTTTTCTGATGACACATCCCCTTTAAGAAATCTTAAAAAAGATTTTTGCTCTGTTATGATGAATTTTGGTGAATAAACACACTTGATTTTTTTGGAACTGAAGGAGTGCTACAGATCATTTGTGGATTTATCTCTGGGACCATAAAGCCAAGGTCCGACACTGCTTTCACCCACAGGTCTACCTGAGGATTACCCCCTATGGATGGAATACACTTATTTAAGTAACAGCGCTGCTCCAATATGAGAAAATACAGATGTAACCATCGTTATTTTGACTACCTTAAAGGGGTTATCCCATGACTAATGTAGAAAATATATAGGACATGACAACCTCTTTCTAACAAAGCTTGGACCTCACATGGATCCAGAGATCTTCTCATTCATTGCTCTGCAAGATTTATATCAAGCTGACAGCTCAAGGGGAGTGTCTTTTCTGCTGCAGCTCAGGGGACGTGTCCATGCTCTGCCTATCACAGCTCAGTTGAAGGATGAAACTGAGCATGTGCGGCCTTCTCAGTGAGCAGGAAAAAGAAATAAGGAAAAGAACAAACAGCAGGTGGCGCTATTCAGATACATTATATTCAATAACTCACTGACTATGCTAAATTTTTAATAACGTACATTATGTTATTCGGATCCAGGTAATAGTTTGAAAACTGTAGAAAATTTTTTGGTGGACAACCCCTTTAATGTAATAACACAACAAAAACACATTACGGTAACACCACCAATCATGTTAAATTGACCATCCTGGTACCTCTGGTGTAAGCATAATGCTTGCTTCTTCTGTAAGTCCAGATTCCACGTACTGTTTGCGAGTAAACACAGCAATGTTTTCTCCTGTCCCTGATGCTCTTTTATTACATTTTTAATTTCAGATTCTTAAGGCTTTAAAGAAGCGGCTGGCATTAAGTCATTTCATACCCGCCTTGCAAATGATCTTTGTTTCATGATTTTATGATGGCTTCTGAGCCAAGAAGGAATATTTTAGTTATGGGGACAGGGAGGTAAAGCAAAGAAATATTTTGCGCTGATTTCTCTACACATCTGTGGAAGAGAGAGAGGACAGTGTTTTAACTACCTTACTGTCTATACTAGAAGAGGATTAACACCTTAAATAGCCATGGAAAGTCTGATTCAAACCAACACCTACAAGACTCGGGCCATTCACTTGTTCCATGGCTGAATAGAAATGCAGTCTTTCAATACATTTCATTAATTCAATATTTTTATGTCATTTTCCTGCACATTTGTGTTTTGATCTGTGTCTAAGATAAATAACAAACACGACGCGTTTCTGAAAAAGGCCCATATTTCCACAGCGCGGCCAGCGACAGCTCTTAACTGTGACATGATTTGCTTCATGGAAACTGTGCCTGCTACTTTTGTCACTTGTGTTTGTAAAATACGGTTTCTGTCTCGGCTCAGGCCATTAATTCTACCTGTCCTGAGGTTTAGACTGGTGTCATTTTTTTCATAATTTTAAAGGTTTTTATAAATGATTTAATTGTGAAATTGAATTTAATGGAGTTTATTAAGTGTTCGAGCTGGGAAGTACATGTACTGTGGTAAGGAGGAAAGGATTTAGAAGGAAGGAGAGTTAGGTATAGTAAAATACATTTGAAAGATTTCCACCGTGAACATGCAGATAAATAGGTGATAGATAAACTGGAGATGATAGATAGATAGATAGATAGATAGATAGATAGATAGATAGATAGATAGATAGATAGATATGAGATGGATAGAGAGACATGATCGATAGATAGATAGATAGATAGATAGATAGATAGATAGATATGAGATGGATAGAGAGACATGATCGATAGATAGATAGATAGATAGATAGATAGATAGATAGATAGATAGACAGATAGATGTAAATAGTACCAATAAAAATTACAGCTCACTATGGAGAAAAACAAGCCCTTACACTGCTCTGCGGATAGAAATATAAAAAGTTATGGGTGTCAGAATATAGCGAAGAAAAATATTAATTATTCAATGGTTTTATTCTTTTACAATAATAATATAATGCACACTCCGCACCAAACACACCAGAATACAAATATCTGCTGTTCTTTCATTCAGGGAACAAGCTACTGTACCTTCTGTTGCAGCCAAATATTTTACATTTGTTACTCATTAGTCTCAAACACCGGCTTCCATTTTTCTGCTCCCCAGTTCCTATGTTTTCATAGGAACATATGTTTTTATATGTAGCTGAGATGCTTGGTCTTGTTTCCATATCGAAGGTATGGCTTTCTGGATGCAATTCTTCCTTGAACACCACTTGTTCCCAGCCTTCTAGGAACAGTAGATGGATGTACCTGGGCCTCACTGGCTTCAGCCAGTTGTGAGCTGACTGGACATATTCTGATTGTGAAGGGAAGTGTCTTTCATCTGCTGCACTAAACTTTCAGCAACTGGATAAGGATTTGGTCAGGCTCAGGATCAATGGTGTACTCAGCATCAAGTCTGTCTGGGTTTACATGAAGAGACAGAAGGATCGGATTCTGAACAAGCCTACATCCCCAGAAGATCAGTGGTTAGACCTCAGATCAGACCCCTAATGTTAATCAGATCTCAGCTCAGAGCCCCAATCAGATCGCCAATGTTTATAAGACCCTCAATCAGACCTCAGATCAGACCCCCAATGTTAATAAGACCCCAATAACGCCTCAGATCAGACCCCCAATCAGACCTCAGATCAGAGCCCCAATATGAAGAACCCCCCTATTCAGACCTCAGATGAGACCCCCCAATGTGAATGACCCCCAGACCTCACATAACAGACCCATTCAGACCAAGGATCAGACCACAGAGTGTCCCCACGCTGTGCACAGTCACAGCATAGCCGATGGCAGAGGACCAAGAAGCGGTGAGTACAGAGCCTGGGGAGCACTGCATTCATTCACTGCTTCCCGGTCATCCGGTACTAATGAGTGCTTTCATTAGTATTCACCCCATAAGACGCACTGACATTTTCCCCATATTTTTTGGGGGGGGAATGCGACTTTCATCATTGATCATTATTATTAAGGTCTATAATAAAAAATAAATAAATAAAATCATGCATACCTCATCCATTTGATCGCGAAAAGCCTGCCGACGCCATCTTGATTGAAGATCCAGTGCGAAATCTCGCACTGCGCATGATGACGTAATCACCTAGGCCGACATCATACGGCACAATGCACAAGATTTCGCGCGGGATCTTCAGTCAAGATGACGGCAGCGGGTTGTTTACGGTCAAACGGATGAGGTGAGTATGATTTTTTTTACCCCATTTAAGGAAAAAGCAATTCGTACAAGTAAATTTGGCTTCGCAGCGAATCAAATTTTCCCTGAAATTCGGATTGAAGTCTTCTTCGGACAACAATCAACAGTATCCAGCACCATTCACTGTGATAAATTTGGCACAATTTACTGTCTAATAGTAGACTGTCTTACGTTTAGACTTTATTAGTAAATGTGGCCCTCTGTGTATATTTTGCTTTTATTTACCCATGGTTCCTCATGGTAATTGACATGTTTGAAAATACATAACACATAAAAGCAGGGTGATTATATTACTGTAACATATAAGACAAGAAATATTAAAGGGGTGATCCAAGACTATATAACTCCCCCTTCATGTGCCGGGCTCCTCACGGTGATTATACTTACCTCGGTTCCCGCTCCCTGTGCCGCTCCTTGTCCCCATACTGCTGCTTCTCCCTGTGCAGGGATGATAACATCCGGTGACGGGGGGGGGGGAGCAGCCAATGGCAGACGGGAATGGGGACGCTAGGGAGGCTTGTCCCCATCTGCCATTGGCTGCTCCCCCCGTCACCGGATGTGGCGGCCTTCCCCCAGGGCCCGCTAAGTATGTTGATATGCATGTCCCAGGTGTAGAAATGCCGAGTTATATATTTGTGGCCTAAATGTCTCTATTATGGTGTGTCACGATGCTCCTACCTGGATACGGCTGGACCCCAGGCTTTGGCTTCAAAGCAATAAATAGGGCAATAATTAAGGGATGTAGGAATAAACAGAATGGCATGGAAAAGTCCATTCTGAGAAACTACAGCTCTGCCTTGCTTGCTGCCACCTGCTGGTTAATCAGGTACATTACATATTATAAACAGTTGCATAACATTAGTATTAAGTATACACAGTGTGTAGGATTTGGAATAAAACGCATAGATGACATTGTTTTAGCACATAAAAGATAGTAGCGAGGTGCAGGAGTGGTAACACCATGAGGGGCCCAGCACATGAAGTGGGGGTGGTTGGGGTGGGGGGGTGGGGGTTATATAGTCTTGGATAACCCTTTCAAGCTAGCTTTGTGTGGCTTGCCACTAGAGGGAGCTGCACATGTCAGTAAATGCTATAGAGCCCAGGTTCTTGACCTGTAGTACGTGTACCCCAAGGGACACACCCCATGTCTCTAGCACTGTTCTGATTATGTGAGATCATAACCTTGGAGACTTGATGACAATTATTTCAATAGGTTTACTTGGCATGCTGAGCATCACTGGTCCAATTGAACAGCCACAAACCAAATCTAATGCTTAAAATACATGAAAATAAAAGCAATGAGAATAGACAAGGAGAAGTACAGTCTACTTCCTGATATATTATTAGCTCTTGGTAGAAATATAATACGTTCCCTCAAAAAGCCAAACTGGCTCTCCACATGGACACCAGCTCTGGTCACCACAAGTCGGAAAAGCTACTTCCATCAGTTAAATTTACATATGCGTTTTTCATTACTCTGTTCCCTTTACTGCAAAGCCAAGATTCCATACAAGAGAAAATATTAAGAAAACCCTATTTAACATTAGGCCGATCGCTAGTCTTTTGCATCGTGTATCCCAGGTGAAACACTTGATGAAGGGAAAATGGTGACTAATTCTACAGCCTAACTGCAGAAACACAAGAGAGGTTTATGAGCATTAAAGAGGTATTCCAATAATTTGAGCTTATCCCTTATCCACAGTGTAGGGTATAACTATTACATCAGTGAGGGTCAGGGGCAGATTGGTCATAGACCTTAAAGGGAAAATTCACGGTGGGCCGATGCACAGGGGGCTGCCTGAGTCCTCCTCACGGCAGGCCAGTGGGAGTTTTTGGGGATATGTTTTGTGCTGCTGGCGGTATTTTGTGATGGACTGTGGTATTTGGCTCTGTTGGGGCGGTATAATATACCACAATATGGTATTGCTGGCCCTGTCTTCCATCAATTTGGACCAGACTACAAAACGGGGCCACTTTTTGTATTTTTTCCAGGGCCACTTTAAGTTCCCAGTACTCCCCTGGTGAGGGTCCTACTACTGGGACCCCCACTGGTCATGTAATTGGTGGTCCCATACCCCACAGCTCCCTCAAAATGAACGTCGCTGCTCCATATGGAATCAATGAGAAGTAGGCGTGCGCTGTAGGCGGCAGTCTCCTAGAGGTGACTAGAGCAGCAGTATGCTCCCCAGCAGTAGGACCCCACACCAATTTAATAGCATCCCCTATACTGTAGATAGGGGATAACTTCAAAATATTAGAGTACCCTTTATATACAGTCATGGCCAAAAGTTTTGAGAATGACACAAATATTATATTTTCGCATGATCTGCTGCCCTCTGGTTTTTATGTGTGTTTGTCAGATGTTTTTATCACATATAGAAATATAATTGCAATCATATTATGAGTAACAAAAGCTTATATTGACAGTTAGAATGAGTTAATGCAGCAAGTCAATATTTGCAGTGTTGACCCTTCTTCTTCAGGACCTCTGCAATTCTCCCTGGCATGCTCTCAATCAACTCCTGGACCAAATCCTGACTGATAGCAGTCCATTCTTGCACAATCAATGCTTACATTTTGTCAGAATTTGTAGGTTTTTGTTTGTCCACCCGTCTCTTGATGATTGACCACAAGTTCTCAATGGGATTAAGATCTGGGGAGTTTCCAGGCCATGGACCCAAAATCTCTATGTTTTGTTCCCTGAGCCATTTAGTTATCACCTTTGCTTTATGGCAAGGTGCTCCATCATGCTGGAAAAGGCATTGTTGACCAAACTGCTCTTGGACGGTTGGGAGAAGTTGCTCTCGGAGGACATTCTGGTACCATTCTTTATTCATGGCTGTGTTTTTAGGCAAGACTGTGAGAGAGCCGATTCCCTTGGCTGAGAAGCAACCCCACACATGAATGGTTTCAGGATGCTTTACAGTTGGCATGAGACAAGACTGGTGGTAGCGCTCACCTCGTCTTCTCCGAATAAGCTGTTTTCCAGATGTCCCAAACAATCGAAAAGGGGATTCATCAGAGAAAATGACTTTACCCCAGTCCTTAGCAGTCCACTCCCTGTACCTTTTGCAGAATATCAGTCTGTCCCTGATGTTTTTTCTGGAGAGAAGTGGCTTCTTTGCTGCCCTCCTTGAGACCAGGCCTTGCTCCAAGAGTCTCCGCCTCACAGTGCGTGCAGATGCACTCACACCTGCCTGCTGCCATTCCTGAGCAAGCTCTGCACTGCTGGTAGCCCGATCCCGCAGCTGAAACACTTTTAAGAGACGGTCCTGGCGCTTGCTGGTCTTTCTTGGGCGCCCTGGAGCCTTTTTGGCAACAATGGAACCTCTCTCCTTGAAGTTCTTGATGATGCGATAGATTGTTGACTGAGGTGCAATCTTTCTAGCTGCGATACTCTTCCCTGTTAGGCCGTTTTTGTGCAGTGCAATGATGACTGCATGTGTTTCTTTAGAGATAACCATGGTTAACAGAAGAGAAACAATGATGCCAAGCACCAGCCTCCTTTTAAACTGTCCAGTGGTGTCATTCTTACTTAATCATGACAGATTGATCTCCAGCCCTGTCCTCATCAACACCCACACCTGTGTTAATGGAGCAATCACTGAAACGATGTTAGCTGGTCCTTTTAAGGCAGGGCTGCAATGATGTTGAAATGTGTTTTGGGGGATAAAGTTCATTTTCTAGGCAAATATTGACTTTGCAAGTAATTGCTGTTAAGCTGATCACTCTTTATAACATTCTGGAGTATATGCAAATTGCCATTATAAAAACTGAAGCAGTAGACTTTGTAAAAATTAATATTTGTATCATTCTCAAAACTTTTGGCCATGACTGTATACAGTGGCGTAGCTAGAAATGACTGGGCCACACAGCAAATTTGTTAATGCCCCCCCAGAAACTTCTTCACAACCCCCTCCTCCCATGCAACCCCCACTTCTGCTAGTCAAGCCACGAGGCCTGGCAAGCGCTTCGGCCATTTCCTACAGTGTTTCTGTATATAATGTCATTGCATAGTACTGTTGAGGGGCCCCGACAATAAAATCTTTCAGTCCTCATCCTGGGTGGGGACCTTCTGAGTTCGGGCCCAAAAAGCTTCTCCTATAACTACGCCCTGGATATACAGTATATAAATAATTTTTTTTTTTTAGTCCATTCACTGTTCAGGTGTATAAGGCTGGACTGCAATACCAGAGACAGCCCATGGACTGATGTGGCGCTGTTTTTCTTCTGATCCTGGATAACCCTTTAGATCTGAAAAATAGACGTTTACTGGCTGTCTATCTATAAATTATAGAGATCGTTTGGATGTATTGTTTTAAAGGTATCCTCGGAGCAGCTCAGCCTTAGGAAAGCTTTACAGGATGACCTGAGAGAGGCATGCAGATTTGGGTGCACCCTCCTTCTTGAAACAGGAGCAGATCATTAATATGCCTCCAGCCAGAAACCAATTAAGTAGTCTGTAAATGCCGTAATTTAGCGCTTGACAATCTCTACAGAACAACAGGTTTGCTGGAAAAAAAAATGTCAAATTTGAAAAGTGAAGAATGGCTCAATGTTTCCAAAACAGACGGTGACAACGTCAAGTAGCTGGGTAGCATCGAGTTCTAAACTACATACGGATTAGCTGTCATTCCCATAGCTAACCTTATTAACTATTCATTTAAATAGGGTTTAACATTGTTTTGGAAATGTTTTCCCGAACATGACAACGAGAGCGTAGTCCAAGGTAGTATGAACAGAAAAAAGGAATACGCGTTCAGCAGATGTGTTCAAGCTTGAGAAACATCTTCCAGAAAGTGAAGAAAAAAGGTTGGTCTGCACCTGGTAGATTGAAATATGGCATATTAGGGTCTTAAAGGGGTTGCCCAGCTTTTACTAAGTAATGGCATATCGCTAGCAGATCAGTGGTCCAACACCCTACACTCTCATGATCTTATGTTTTGGTGTAACTCCGACACTGGATTGACTTCAATGGAAGCGACGCTGTAGTAGCAAGTTCCCTCCATTACACGGCTGATAGTGCCGTGCAGAATTGGCACCCAGAACTGCACCCAAACAATTGGTCTGAAGTGAGGCAGGCTGTTGGACCCCTGCTGATCAGCTAGTTACGGCCAGGGTTGGACCGTGTCCTCCAGTGGGCCCAATAATGGACCACTAATAAAACATATATATATATATATATATATATATATATATATATATAAAACATATATATACAGAGGGTGGACCCTCAGAATGATTTCCTCTGGTGGGTCCAAGGGACTTCAGTCCAACAATGGTTATGGCCTACCCAGAAGCAAAGCTGGACGACCCCCTTAAGACCCTTTAAAAGGGTCACATTTTGGAAGACTCATGATGCCCATGTACAGATGTAGGAATCATCATCTGTCCAAATGCTATATGCGGTCTGAACTACATGACTGGTCAATCATTTGATCAGACTCCATGTAACACTTTTCCCCTGCAGTGGCTAGAAAGGTCTTCTCTCTTTGAAATCTGCCCCGATCCCCATACGTTCGGGGTTGTAAATGGTAAGCAAACCCTTTAAAGCTATACCGTGAGGACGCACACCCTGTTGTGTGTAATAACCCATTGCTATAGGTGTACATGAAGAGCTTTGGGCAGATCATCTCCTGGTAAACTGATGGAGTGGCCATAAATGCTTGAATAATGGGTCGACCAACCAAATAGATTCTCTGCATGTTGGTAATCTTTCCATTTTCTATATGGAATATACAGGAATCAGGAGAAGGCCCTGGTTGATTTAGTCTTGGGGGCCAGGATCTTTATCTTATGTCCCTACTGCTACCTATTGCTAATCTTAAAAAGGACCTTTCACAGGTCCTGATATTACAACATAAATACCTGCCACTATAGAGTATATTGATGAGATGTGATATCGCTTATTTTTTTCCCGTGGGCTGCTCCGTTCCCCCACTGTGCCTCCCGTTCTGGTTTCCCATCTGGCATGTAAATCCATACCATCGGTACAGGGAGGAGTAGATGGCCAAGTTTCTCACAGGGCATTGGAAGAACCAATATTGTGTGGAAGGCAAAGGGTGGTCACACCAAATATTGATCTGATTGACAGTACAGATGTAGCAGGGTTAACACACAAACCCTTAACTCAAATTTCTTAACTCATCGCGTTATCTTGATACAAAATCCATTGGAAATCAATAGAAGGTGTTTGCATACCGTATATATCTCTCTTTTATTTATTCACTTTCTATTTTGTTTATTGATAAAAATAAGCTATTAACACTTTTATTTTTCTAAACATTCTTTCTTATCTTGCTTATTTTTTCCATATTTGCCAAAAACTTTTACACAGAACTGTATATATGCATTTTTTTATACGTCTATTGGATTCAGTAACATTTCTGCAGATACAGATTGACTATAAAACAAAAGCGAAAAACTCACAGTGTTTGTTCAGAATTCAGACAGATAATAAGCCAGGAAGCTGGGTGTAAGAATAACATCTTATAACCCAGCAATTACCAAACTGGCACCTATAAATTGCAGGTTCTAACATCAAATAAAAATGCAAAAAATACTTATTTTGTATCAGAAATGCAAAAACAGCTAAAAGAAATAATACTCTGAGCCATTCCTCTTGCTTCCTGTTATTTTCTCTCCATATAATTTTCAAATTATAGGTTTACGTCAAGAGAATAATTAAGTCAAGTATGACTTTCCTTAGAAAAGTCTGTTTCTGTGCACCAATTATGGAACAAGAGACTATATAAAATGTCTGTATTTTTTACTTGTTCTATGAAGATGATACAAAGCTATTATGCAACAGATACACAACGTGGAGACTTTGGTATAATGTAACCTACAGTAGCCTCTAATACCTTTGTGCCAGGGCGTACCTACTGTAGGGGGAAACCCATATCAGAAATTAAAGATAGGCCTTCTTGTGGTTGACACAGCTCTACTAATAACCAATACTTGTAATACTCTTCCAAGAACATTAGGCTAATTTCCCATGCTATTTTTGTTTCCTAACATTGCACAGCCTATCTGGATTGGGCCAGGGCCACTTTCTTGAAGGCCCCATAGCAGCTGTATGGTTTGTCTTTATTGTAAGTATAACCTTGCTGTGCCCCCTACAGAGCAATTTTGAAGAATGGCAACTTGCCAACAAACTAACATCACCATGCATGGTCTGCTCTAAACTTAGAGTAGAGATTTAACACACATGTTGTTATTAGAAGAAGTGATGTCTTGTTTTGAACTTTGAAATATATATATATATATATATTTGAAATGGTCTATTGGATAGAGTCCAGTGCAATACATGGCATCAGTGGTGAGTAGTGGTCAGTCAGTACACTGCACTGGGCACCAGCACTGGGATTAATATTGTAAAAGATTTGTGTCTGTGATTGTAAGTTATGTTATGTAAATTGGAGTGATAAACATTGATAAAAATTGAGTACTAAAGCTTTCAATATTGCTGTGCTGCAGCACTCACCGAAAATGACACATTACACTGACTCCTGTCCTGTCGGTAATACCTATCTCTGTCAATGAATTTCTATCTAATTAGTTGTTAAGCCCTGCGGAATATGTCAGTGCTCTATAAGTGCATACAATAAATCAATAAATAAATATAGTCTCACTAAAACTCTCCCTAACACTAAACTGACTGAAATCTGTGTTTAAAGATAAGATCTCTTTTCTCTCTCTCTTTCTCAGACATCCTATCACAGCAATTTACAAGCCCAGAAAACACACGCATTTCCTAGTTGGGATCGTACCTATGAAACGTTTCATTATAGTCTCTCCTGATTGGCTGAGGCTGACTACAAGGTATTATGGGCAAGCCCACAGTCCAAGGCGCGTGGCCCTCCTTATTCATTTACCATAAAGTAATATTATTTGGAACTGTAAGGTGGAGACTTATCAAGAACGCTCTTTCCCTGCCTGTCTTGATATGCCTAGTCATAAATTAGACGCATCCTCCTGGAGTCCATGTACTTAAAAGGAAATCTACTACAGCTCAGAGCTGCCATAGATTTCTGGCTTCATTTGCACCAGAAAACTAGAAAAAATAAAATTAAATTTGTAGGGGCGACTGGTCATGTCCCCTTCCTGCCCTTGCCATGCCCCATTTAGGGAAAGTGACAAGGGTGGTATATGATCTGAGACAGCAAACACATATGGGTCATTTATTAAGATCGCATTTTAGACGCCGTTCTTAATACCCCTTGCACTGGCGCATGATGCGCTTAAGTCATGTAGAGGCGCCAGCCTCTGCATAACAGGCGCATTCACTGTCGGCCTAAATCTACGTCGGCTCCCTTGCTGGCGTAGATTTAGATAATTTTCTATGGCTAAATCAGTCATAGAAAATGATAAATGAGATAACCCAGCTAGCCCTCTCCTTCCCCTCCTGCCACGCCCCCTTTTTAAGACCTGGCTTGAGCTGGGAAAAGTCGCAGATTTGCCCGCAAATCTCCTTTGCGACCGAATTTGTGACAGATATACAACAAAAATTGGTGTGTATCTAATAGTAAATGCCCTCCCATAGTTTGCAACTTTTAAATGCCACTTTCCATGTGCACGGGAGATGATAAATCTCCCCCTAAATCTTACAGGGGTTGTCCGAGCTTTTTAATATTGATGACCTATCCTCAGGATAGGTCATCAACATCAGATCGGCGGGGGTCCGACACCCAGCACCCCCAACGATCAGCTGTACGGGGAGATGGCGCGCTAAGCGCATGTGTCGTCTCCCTTCTCTCTTCCTGTCCGCAGCTGTATGTCTATGGGAGAGGGCAGGAAGAGAGAGGGGAGACGGCACGTGCACATAGCGCGCCATCTCCCCGTACAGCTGATCGGCGGACCCCCGCTGATCTGATATTGATGACCTATCCTGAGGATAGGTCTTCAATATTAAAGAGCCCGGACAACCTCTTTAACTATATGGCATTGTTATATAACATGGTTGAACTGATTTATTTCTTATGTATATTTGGACAGGTAAAAATAAACACGTACTACAGAAAATATTTCAGAAATCATTGACCAAAAATGCCCTTCTCTATCCTCAGATGTCTTGTGATGTCATGCATTCCTGTTTTTTTTTTTTTAATTAAGGTACATGAATAAGGCATGAACACAATTTAAAGAAGACCCGTCACTACTCCTGACATCTCTGTATAAATAACTACTAATCCCTATAAGATAACACATCTGGAGCGTCTTTTCTTAAACCTCTACATTTTTCTAGAAATTAGAAATCTATGAATACATTGAACACTGTGGGGCTGGTGTCCCCTCCCCCTTCCCCAACTAGTAACACCCAGTCCTTAGAAAATATGATCTATCATTCTTAGTTTTTGAGAAACACACGTATTTACTAAAACAGACATGTCAGGAGATGTTATAAGTGTGTTCTGTTAGCAGATGTACATATTGAGCAGTAGGTCTATACTTAGCTTTCTTTACCATAGATTTTATACTTCCAGGAAGATTCATCTCTGCAAAGACGTTTCTGAACGTGGTTCCAGAGATTGCACACAGATAATGCCTCTGCAAGAGCAGAGAGCCAGATGTCAAAAACAGCCAGGTCCCCATCAAGAAGGCAGAGACACCGGGTGCCATTTATCAAAACCGTTATGCCAGTTTTTGTGCAAATTTATGTGTCTTTTTGTGAGCTTCTTGCGCCAATTTCACAAGTGCAGTGATAATATCAGGTTACTTGAGTAGATTGCTTTTAAGTCACAGTCGCAACTCCACGTCAGACATCCCCCAGGCGTACTTTCACTGAAATAGGTGCATCAGCATTGCACTTGCTCCAAATTTATAAAAACTATGTGCTATGTTCATAAATTTGGCAAGGGTGGGAAGAGCAAAACCAATAAAAAAAACTAACTTCGAAAACACCTACAGTGATATATTCCCGCATTGTATTACTATCCTGTCCTCCCGCATCACTTATGCATACAGATCAGGAAGTAGCAATTCCACTTCCTGCAATGGTCCTAGCGACCATATGATCTTTTGATGCTTTCTTTTGTTTTTTACACTATTTAAGGTAAATTTGATTCGCTACCACGAAGCACAAGGAAATTCGGCTTTCCAGCAAATGAAATTTATCCTGAAATTCGGATCGAATTCAACTTCATCGGGTTTGATTCGCTCAACACTAATTATAAATATAAATCAGATTTTACGCAAAGGGCTTCACTCACCAAGTGTAAGCAAAAGGTTGAACTTTTGGCCAGTATATGTTGGCTCTTCATTTTTTTTTTTTTGCAGTAAAAAATACAGTAATACAGTAAAAAAAAAAATGCATACCCCATAGTATGTTTTATTCTTAACTGTGCAGTATGGGCAGTGCGGGAACGGTGAGTAATTCTAGCGCTAGGAATGCCATACTCACTCTCCTGTTGCCAGAAGGAAAGTGCTCATTAGTTAAATTAGAAAGTTCAAAGTTATTATTTTTTATTAAAGTAAACGTGTGCCCACCTTTAGGGGTAGTGGGGTGGTGCCCAAGGCTGGTTCCTACCCTCTCCTACCCATCATCCCAGCCCTGGATATGCTATGAATATCTGATAGATGTGGGTCCCATCTCTAGGACCTACACCCAGGGCCGCTTCTGCCATGAGGCGAGATGAGGATCTCGCCTCAGGTGGCAATTTTCTGTATTTTTGAGGGGTGGCATCCACACAGCAGTTAAATACTGCTGGTGGATGCCGCATGGTGTTTTCTTTAAGCAGCGCCTCCCCTCTCCCCCCCAAACCCTCTGGAGCGCAGGGAGCTCACTCACTCACCGCTCAGCTCCCGGCGCTCCTCCCCCTCCTTCAGCCCGCAGCGCTCTCAATGGTGAACCAGAGAGATTTTGCGCTGCACGTGTGGGCGGAGCCTACAGCACGAGAATCTGCATAAGCTCCGCCAACACAGCCTGCAGAGCAATCTGGGTCTCCAGGAAAGAGAGGACTGAAGGAATGGGACAAGGTGAGTAGGTGCTGTGTTTTGTTTGGCTTTTTAACAGAGAGGGCACAGATGGCATACAAAGGGCGCACAGTGGAGAGGGCATTAATAGTACAAAGGGAGCACAGTGGGCATTTCCACTACAAATGGGGCACAGAGAGGGCATTAATACTAAAAAGGGGGCACAGTGGGCATTACTACTATAAGGTGGGCACAGTGGGCACTACTACTACAAAGGGGGCACAGAGGGCATTGCCATTACAAGGGGGCACAGTGGGCATTACTACCATAAGGGGGGCACAGTGGGCATTACTACCATAAGGGGGCACAGATGGGCATTACTACTACAAAGGGGCATAAATGGCATTATTAGTACAAAGGGGGCACAGAGGTCATTACTACCATAAAGGGGCACAGAGGCCATTACTGCTATAAAGGGGCACAAAGAACATTACTACTATAAAGGGGCACAGAGGGCATTACTACTACAAAGGGCCACAGAGGGCATTACTACTATAAAGGGGGCACAGAGGGCATTACTACTATAAAGGGGTCACAGAGGGCATTGCTACTATAAAATCGAATAGAGGGCATTACTACTATGAAGGGGGCACAGAAGGTATTACTACTATAAAAGGGGCACAGAGAGGATTGCTACTATAAAGGGGTTACAGAGGGAATTGCTACTATAAAGGGGGCACAGAGGGCATCGCCACTATAAAGGAGTCGCAGAGGGCATTACTACTATAAAGGGGGCACAGAGGGCATTACTATTATAAAGGGGCCACAGAGGGAATTACTACTATAAAGGGAGCAGAGGGCATTACTACTATAAAATCGAATAGAGGGCATTACTACTATGAAGGGGGCACAGAAGGTATTACTACTATAAAAGGGGCACTGATGGCATTGCTACTATAAAAGCGCACAGAGGGCATTACAACTATAAAGGGGACACAGAGGGCATTACTACTATAAAGGGCACACAGAGGGCTTTACTACTGTGAAAGGGTACAATTGGCATTACTACTGTGAAGGGGGCCCAGAGTGCATCACTAATGTGAAGGGGGCACAAAGAGGCCATTACTGCTGTGAGGGGGGCACAAAGAGGGTATTTCCACTGTGAAAGGGCCACAAATGTGTCTGCCCCTGTGTGTGTGTGCCTATGTGTGTGTCACCATCACTATGCCCACAGTGTTCCTATGTCTTGACACAGCTGCATTAAGACGTTCTGTGCGGGGCAAGAAGAAGAAGAAGAACGAAGAGAAGCCAGGGCCGCCAGCATGGAGTCCGTGGGAGAGCCACAGGGAGGCACACTAAGGAGGCAGGTAACACTACCACAAGATCAAGACTAGTGTTATCTGTGGTTTTACATAGGACTGCAGGTAACATCTACTACATGATCTGTACTCAGAACGTTATCATTGTGTTACCTATGGTGTTACATAGGACTGCAGGTGATATCAATAATATTATCTGTACTTGTACCACCCCAGATCTGGCAGGACAGTCTTGGAGTTCGGTGGCTACTTGCCTTTCATACTATTTGTTAATGGGAGGGGGCACCATTCAAATTTTTGCCTCAGGCAGCAGAAGAGCTAGAATCGGCCCTACCTACACCTATTACCACAGCCTTGTCAGCTATCTTAAGACACCGTTAGAAATGAAAGGAGAGAACCATGTGTGTGCGGCAACCCGTCACTTCACAGCAGCTTTGGGATGGGGAATGAGTGGACCCCATATCTGGAGACAGGTGCATATCTGGGCGATGGGATGACCTGCATTTATCAGACATATAAGGCATATGCTTTGTCTAAGATGGGGGAATATTTGGGTTGCTCTACACTAGTGTTGAGCAAACCTGTGTTTCAAGTTCGGTGTACAAAGTTCAGGTTCGGGTTATCTAAGAATTCTGCTATTGATTCCGCTACCACGGACCATAACTGATGGTCCCTGGTAGTGGAATCCATAATGGACTTCTTAGATAACCCGAACTTTGCACACAGAACTTAAAACACGAGTTCGCTCATCCCTACTCTACACATGATTGATTTCATGAAGGTCCGGGGTAGGGTTCCCTTTATAATGTCCATATGTCCTAAAGTCCTCGGTGAATAATGTCAGTATTTCATTACAGCACTTTCTTTCAGCAGGTTAAGTAATGTAAGTTTCCTGTTTACGGAGAAGAAAATACTGATATGACTGCACCGCACGAAAGTCAAAAATATTAATGACATGGTCAGAATAAAAAGCACAGAAGCATCTGCGTCCGGCCCCTGTGTTTACTCAGGGAGCCACCACATTCCTCCACTGTCTACATTTCAATCCTACAGGAGGCACAAAAATGATTTAGCCCATATCCATAATATTTAGATTTTCCCTGCTGTGTATTGGTAATGGCTTAACCCAAGCTCGGTTATTACACGTCTGTTACAGTAAAAAAAGCAACTTAATATAAATGTGAAGTAATAGAGTTTTATATGTGGAAGCTATATCTCGTTTATTAGCACGCCCGCTGAGCCGTGTCTGCTTTGTCTACCTGATCTGGCATTCTTTTTATTGTCTATAACTTTGCAGAAGTCAACACTCAATAAGCTGTTTATATAGATCGTTGTGTGTTTTGCCTGTTTGTAGCTGAATTTCAGGTTTTAGATTGGCCTGCTTTTTTCTCGTTTTTTTTATAGGCCGTATTTCAAAAAATATCGGCCTGCCTTTAATTTCCCAAACGTAAAATATATCTTACCTCTTACATTTAAGGGGTTCTGTACCTTTTTATTACTAATGATCTATCCTTTAGATAGATAATCAGCATCTAAAATGTGGGAGTCCGACACCCGGGACCCCCACCGATCAGCTGTTTGAGAAGGCACCAGCGCTCACAGTACCGCCGTGGCCTTCTCGCTGTTTCCCACAGGACTATGACATCACAACTACTATCACTGGGCTGCGCTTAGTCCAGCCCCATTCACTTCAATGGGGCTGAGCCGCGCTCAAGCAAGTGATAATAGTTGTGACGTCAATGGGCCTGCGGGAAACAGCAAGAGGGCTGCAGCGCTACTGTGAGCGCTGGTGCCTTCTCAAACAGATGATCGGTGGGGGTCCCGGGTTGTCCCGGGGTGCAGACCTGGGAATAGGCCTGTGCACTCCTTCTACACAGCCCAGCGGCACAATGTGTGACAGCATCCTGCAGGCTGCTGGGGAGCGCGGGAATGCTGTGATGATCATCGGAGGAACTACAGTAGGTTAGTATTTACGTTTTTTCCTCCTGTAAAGGGGGCACACCTGAGCATAACTACTGTAAAGGGAGTACGTCTGGGCATAACTACTTTGAAAGAGGCACTTATCTGGGGATAACTACTGTGAAGAGGACACATATCTGAGCACAACTACTGTGTGGTGACATAAAGGGGGAATAATTACTATGTGGGGGCATTAAGGGGACTGGGAGGGATTGGGTGTGTATAGTTATGCTTTGGTCGGAGCTAAAGGCGTGGCCTATTATGGAAAAATTTTCCACAGCACGCTACGCATAGTGTCCCTTTATGATTTTCAAAAGTAGGGAGGTATGAATATACTGGCAGCAATAAGATTAAAATTGTAAAAGATTTGTGTCTGTGATTGTGAATTCTGTGATATACATTGAGGTGATACACATTAATAAAAAAAATATGAAAAATTAGTGGTATAGCTTTAAATGCTGCTTCAGGACTCACTGAAAATGGCTGGCAGTCTGACTGAGTTACACAGTGACTACACTGACTCCTGCCTGTAAAACCTCCCTCCCTGTTTGTCAATTAATTAAATCTAATTAAGGTCAACTTTTTCAGTAAGGCTACTTTCACACTGGCGGCAGGCCTGATCCGGCAGGTGAAGGGTGCTGCCGGATCAGGCCTGCCGCAGTGACATGTGTGGAGCCGGAACCGCGCTCCGGCCCCACACATGTCACACAGTACATACATACACATAAACATACACACACATATAGACATACAAACAAACATACATACTTACATGCTCCCCGGCAGGTCTTCGGAGCGTCAGGACGGCTCACACAGGTCACGATTCCCCACAGCGCCCTCTGCTGGGCGCCTGGTGGAATCGTCATCTGACGATTCCACCAGGCGCCCAGCAGAGGGCGCTGTGGGGAATCGTGACCTGTGTGAGCCGACCTGACGCTCCGAAGACCTGCCGGGGAGCATGTAAGTATGTATGTGTGTTTGTATGTCTTTATGTGTGTGTATGTTTATGTCTGTATGTGTCTATGTGTACCCGGATCCGTAATGGACTCCATTGAAAGTCAATGGAGGACGGATCCGGTTACCATTATGGTCACACCAGACGGATCCACCCCCATTGACTTGCATTGGGGGTCATTCCGGATCCGTCTTGGTGCGGATGCCTGGACCGGAGAGCAAACCGCAGCATGCTGCGGTTTGTTCTCCGGTCTGAAGACGGAACGGAATGCTTTCAGGAGCATTCCGTTGTCTTCAGTTCAGTTTTGTCCCCATTGACAATGAATGGGGACAAAACTGAAGCGTTTTATTCCGGTATTGAGCCCCTATGACGGAACTCAATACCGGAATTTTAAAACGCTAGTGTGAAAGTAGCCTTATTTGGTCAGTGATTTCCATCAGTTATTCTGAGCAAAAGCCAGATGCTGGTCAAAAACACAAAGAATAGGTGATGATTTTTCTGTTATATCTCTATGTAGGCTTCACTACTGGTTTTTGCTCACAATAACTGATGGAACTTGGCCTAACTTTATTGTCTCACTAAAGTTTCCCTAACACTAAACTAGCTTAGTACTGTGTTTAATGATATACTTCCTTTTCTATCTTTCTGTCCAGGGGCGGATTGGTCATAGACCTTACAGGGAAATTTCCCGGTGGGCCGATGCCCAGGAGGCCACCTGAGCCCTCCTCACAGCCAGCCAGTGGAAGTTTTTGAGGATGTATATTGTGCTGCTGGGGCGGGGGCACAATATACTGTGGTATTTGACTGTGGTAAAATGTGCCACAATATGGTATTTCTGGCCCCACCTACTTGTGCTGTCCCTCTTTGATTCTTAAATGAATGAATGAATGCATGAATGTGCATTAATACATTTACTAAATTGCTCAATACTAAAGTGCCTTTATAGTTTCTACCTATATATTAGACCATAACTTCATTATTTTATTTAATTTGGACCTTAAAATATCTATAATCTGATGATTTATGTGCTAATATTTAAATGGATATTGAAGCACAAGAAAAAAATTTGCCCCAAGGGCTCCACATGTAATAAAATGAAGGAACTTATATTAACTTAACCGATCCCCAGGTGCTGTCAGTACTTATGCTTTGGGCGGAGTTAAAGGCGTTACCTAGTATGAAAAAAACTGCCATGATGCGCACCGAACATATTGTCCCTCTTTGCAATTTTCAAAAGTTGTTCGTTATGTGTCAGTGTAGTCTCTCCTGATTTGTGATCCTCCTTTTTCCCTGCCGTGCTGTTCTGCGTTTTTTTCTGTAAAATGGAGTATGCCATCCTGAGTTATTTGTCCAAAACGAATCGCAAAAGTTTTGGATTCCAATTTTTTTGGGAAATTCCTAATAAATGTTATTTATTTACAATCTATTCACTCATCCAAAGGCCCACAATTACTAATGTGTCTGCTCCTAAAATCCATGTAAAAAGTGGCGCAATTTAGTGCAGTTCTGGTTCAGTTTTAGTGCAATTTGGTGCAACTAGGTGTGAGGTTAAACAGAAAGAAGTGGAGCTTCTATGTGAAAGGAGCATAGCCTAAGATGCAACATTTTGTATCAAAATTGACGTAAAATTCTGTCTCAGAGTAAAGCCTCATTAACGTGTACCAGCCGGGCCCGCAGACACATTCACTTAAGTGGGGTTGGCAATCCGCATCCAACGGTCCGCACCGCAAGAAAAGTAGTGCATGCACTACTTTTTTGCGGTGCGGAAGAATGGACAGAAACCCCACTGAAGCACTCCATGGTGGTTCTGTGGGGTTCCATGCCTCCATTCCGCACCAACCTTCCAGATTGAGGACCCATTCAAGTGAATGGATCAGCCTCCGTGATGCAGGGTGCACTCAGCCGGTGCCCGTGTATTGCGGACGCGCTTTTTGCGGACCACAATACGGCCACAGCCGGGCAACGGCTGTGTGCATGAAGCCTAAGTCAACCAGTGGTTTGTATAGACCTAGACAAAAGTATTAGTGTTGAGCGAGCACCTGGGTGCTCGTATGCTCGGGTGCTCTGGCCGAGCACTAGGGGGTGCTCGAGTGCTCGGCCGAGCACCCGAGCATAATGTAAGTCAATGGGACTAAACCAGGCACCCCCTGCTCGGAAGAGCGGGCGGTGCCTGGTTTACACGGGTGCCCCAATTAAAAAAAAACGGTGCCTACATATTCCAATAGCCCTTAAAAGGGCTTTTGGTTGTTTTTTAAAATAAATACTTTCCCTGACTAGCCAATTCTGTCCCTACACTATCTGTCCCTCCTTGTAGCAGCTCTCCCTGACTAAGACTGGCCGGTCAATTAATTAGCGTGCGGGGAGGGGACTCAAGCATGGCGCTCGAGTACACCCGGTGTTCGGCTGAACATCGAGTGGGCCCGAGCGCCAGCATGCTCGCTCATCAATAAAAAGTATCTATCTCTGCACCAAATTTTCAGCCAAATTTGATAAATCTGGTGCAGGTCTAGACAGCCAGTCTAAGGTTTCTCCATCTACAGGATTAGTAAATCTGGGCCAAACCTATTAAAATGTTGCAGAACATTTCGTTTATACAGAGATGAAGCGTTATTTTCATGAAACCAGAAAAATGCTTCAAGGATGATCTCTATTACTGCTGTACTCTGACATCATGCATTTTTGGGTGTATCCTGTAAACAAGTTGTGCTGCTCCTGCGTTCCTATACAAGGCGTATTTTCCAACTTCACTCAATGAACCAAAACTACATACGCTGCTTGTGTAAATAATTCAAAATAAAACTCCCAGTCAATCCAGAATTGTGATGTGCATCGGATGTGTAATAAAATCGGCTTCTGAAGTTAGAAATGTCTCATGTTTGTTTAATATTTGAAACCCTGGGGAATAACTTCAGAAGCAGAAGATGACATTTCACAGAATATACAGTATGTAAACTCCTTTTAAGACACTGCATGGTAATTCGTTTTCCATATTACAAGCACTAGTATTTTGGGAACTGTGTAAGAACATTTCGGGATTTTTATTTGAGGAGGTCCAAAATAAATATGTGACATAATTTACAGTGGTTCACGCAGCTTTCCTGAGCAAGACATTTACCAAAAGGAATATATTGGTAACATGGCATGGAATGAGCATGAATGGATCAGTGAACCATGGCTTCCTCCATTCATTATACTGACGTTAACAGATTAATCGGGGTCACAACAGCCAGACTTCAGACACCTGGAAAACAAGATACTTCTTACAAGGTTTCTAAGACTATCCTGGAGTGTAGCTATAGGCAGTGCAGAAGCAGCTGTCGAGCATGACCACCGGTGGTGCCTGAGGAGGCCAAAAATGGCTCTACCTCTTAAGATAGTAGTAGTAGTTATGGAGCCAGTCACAGTTTTTTCTGGGCCCCAGAAGCAGGGGCGTAACCAGGGCAGTTTCTAGAGAATTTTGCCAACAGGGCAAAAAATACAAAAGCGCCCCCCCCAATCACGTTTAAAGTGACTTTACTTTCTAATGAAGAGATTAACACATTTTAAATGAATCAGTCACCCAACGTACACCCAATGACTTACAGGCGACGTCTCCCCAGATTTCAGTTTCTTCACTTTTCTTTTCTCTTCAGTTTGGTCCAGAAGCTCATGCGCAGACGTCTTTGGTCAGGGGTGCGTAGCCCCCTCTGCCACATAAAGAGACACCACTATTAATAAATGGCACAGAGTAGAGGAGGTCTGTTACAGATTCTGCATTAGGGACCAGGGAATTCAACTTATACCTTATGGCTTGTTGTTTCTGCAGTCTGCCACGACCCTCTATGGCAAATAACCCCCCTATATAGCTGCCCCCTTTAACACTGCCACCCTGTATGTCCACCAATACTATGCCCGCTGCTGCCCCACGTGCCTACATTAGTTTACTTTCCAACTGATGAGAACGTGATAAAATAATAAAAGTAGTAAAACTTTTTTGATCCCACCGTCAGGGGCTGGCTGGCAAATTTTAGCCTGGGTGGCAAGCACACAGCACTGGCCCATGTGTAGCGGCCCACCCTTAACCTGTTTAACTCCGCCTACCATAAAGCCGGTATAGGTAAATGGGCTTTAAATGGTTAAAAGGCGGCAGATTTACCAACCCCTGAGCTGAAGAGACTCCATTGAGTACAATAGGGTCTGCTCAGGATGCTGCTCCTTTACCAAACAAAAAAGTCTTGCATGCAGAACTTTTCTGCCCGGTCTTTTTAACAGAATCTGTGACCCAAGCGCAAATGTGAATGGATAGTATTAGACGTATAGCATCAGATGTATGTTTAACACACAAATACAGAGCAAGATCACTACATACACACAGCACCAGAACCAAACCTAGAGGTCAAACACAGCACCAGAACCAAGTTCACTGCATGAATACAGCACCAGAACCAAACCCATAAGTCAAAAACAGCACCAGAACCAAGTTCTCTACATAAATATAGCACCAGAGCCAAGTTCTCTACATAAATACAGCACCGGAACCAGGTTCTCTACATAAATACATCACCCGAACCAAGTTCTCTACATGAATACAGCACCAGAGCCAAGTTCTCTACATAAATACAGCACCAGAACCAAACCTAGAAGTCAAACACAGCACCAGAACCAAGTTCACTGCATGAATTCAACACCAGAACCAGGCCCATACGTCAAATACAGCAACAAAATCAACAAGAAATATAGCACCATAACTAAACCCATAAGTCAAATACAGCACCAGAACCTAGTTGAATACATAAATACAGCACCAAAACCAAGTTCTCTACACAAATACATCAGCAGAACCAAGTTCTCTACATAAATACATTACCAGAACGAATTTCTTTACATAAATACATCACCAGAACCAAGTTCTCTACATAAATACAGCACCAGAACCAAGTTCTCTACATAAATACAGCACCAGAACCAAGTTCAATACATAAATACAGAACCAGAACCAAGTTCTCTACATAAATACAGCACCAGAACCAAGTTCAATACATAAATACATTACCAGATTTTAAATGTTTAGTACAGATACCATCTGAGTAGTCAGGTCAGCCCTCGCCATATGAAACTACAGCTCCCAGTATGGCCTGAACAAGTGTAAAGGGATGCTGGGAGTTGTTGCGCAAAACAGCATGCTACCACCCATCATCAGCTGTAGATCATCCAGGTGACTACAGCCCCCATCATACACAGCCAGTAGCATAATAATAATTTCCATTTAGTGACTTACAGGTGACGTCTCTTCCTGAGTTCTTCCCCATCTGGTTCAGACCACCATGACGACTCATCCCATCCACAATGCAGCTTTGCAGATTTTGCCGAGAAGATGTCTTCAGCTTCACGCTTTACCAACACATTGGCACCCTGCATACTGACACAAACTCATCTTAGTGCCACATTCTGTGCCCTGAATATAACAGCAGCATTAGTGCCACACACTCTGTGCCCTCTGTATATAGTTCCACATACTCTGTGCCCTCTGTATACAGTGTCATATGCCCTGTGCCCTCTATATATAGTGCCACACACTCTGTGCCCTCTGTATATAGTTCCACGTACTCTGTGCCCTCTGTATATAGTGCCACATACTCTGTGCCCTCTGTATACAGTGTCATATGCCCTGTGCCCTCTATATATAGTGCCACATACTCTGTGCCCTCTGTATACAGTGCCATATGCCCTCTGTATATAATGCCACATGCTCTGTGCCCTCTGTATATAGTGCCACACACTCTGTGCCCTCTGTATATAGTGCCACATGCTCTGTGCCCTCTGTATATAGTGCCACATACTCTGTGCCCTCTGTATATAGTGTCATATGCCCTGTGCCCTCTATATATAGTGCCACATACTCTGTGCCCTCTGTATACAGTGCCATATGCCCTTTACCCTCTGTATATAGTGCCACATGCTCTGTGTCCTCTGTTTATAGTGCCACATGCTCTGTGTCCTCTGTATATAGTGTCATATGCCCTGTGCCCTCTGTTTATAGTGCCACACACAGTTCCCCTAATGCTAGTGCCACATGCTTGGTGCCCCTTATAAAACGTGCCTCTTATATGTGCCCCTTTGTGTATAGTGCCCCTTCAGTGTGCCCCCTTTATGTATTTTGCCTCTTGCAGTATATGTGCCCATTTGTCTATAGTGACCCTTCAGTGTGCCCTCTGAATACAGCGTACACACACTGTATTATAATACTCGGTAAAAGCTAGATTGCAGTGGGTGAGACGTCACTGGCTACAAGTTGCTAACGGTCACATGACAAGCTAGATGCAGTGGGTATATAGAGTATATACAGCAGTGCATATAATATATATCTATACACACTGCATCTATTATACCTCGTACCTCACATATCAGTACACTGTTGTATATATTATATATCTGTACACACTGCATCTAATATACGTCATACTTCACATATGAGTACAATGCTGTATATACTATATATCTGTACACACTGCATTTATTATACCTCATACCTCACATATGAGTACACTGCTGTATATACTATATATCTGTACACACTGCATCTATTATACCTCATACCTCACATATTAGTACACTGCTGTATATACTATATATCTGTACACACTGCATGTATTATACCTCATACCTCACATATCAGTACACTGCCGTATATACTATATATCTGTACACAATACATCTATTATATCTACTACCTCACATATCAGTACACTGCTGTATATACTATATATCTGTACACACTGCATCTATTATACCTCATACGTCACATATTAGTACACTGCTGTATATACTATATATCTGTACACACTGCATGTATTATACTTCATACCTCATATATCAGTACACTGCTGTATATATATCTGTACACACTGCATCTATACTTTTATAATACATGCAGTATATACAGATATATAGCATATACAGCAGTATACTGATATGTGAACTACGACGTATATTAGATGCAGTGTGTACAGATATATAGTATATACAGCAGTGTACTGATATGTGAGGTATAATAGATATAGTGTGTACAGATATATAGTATATACAGGAGTGTACTGATATGTGAGGTACGAGGTATAATAGATATAGTGTGTACAGATATATAGTATATACAGCAGTGTACTGATATGTGAGGTATGAGGTATAATAGATGCAGTGTGTACAGATATATAGTATATACAGCAGTGTACTGATATGTGAGGTATGAGGTATAATAGATGTAGTGTGTACAGATATATAGTATATACAGCAGTGTACTGATAAGTGAGGTATGAGGTATAATAGATGCAGTGTGTACAGATATATAGTATATACAGCAGTGTACTCATATGTGAGGTATGAGGTATAATAAATGCAGTGTGTACAGATATATAGTATATACAGCATTGTACTCATATGTGAAGTATGACGTATATTAGATGCAGTGTGTACAGATATATAATATATACAACAGTGTACTGATATGTGAGGTGTGATGTATAAATTACACCTTGTATCTCACATGAGTACACTGCGTTGTATACTATATACCTGTAGAAACTGCATGTATTATACCTCGTACCTCACATATCAGTACACTGCTGTATATACTATATACGTTTACCCACTGCATCTATTATACCTTCTACCTGACATATCAGTACTCTGTGTGTCTATGTCAGGTGAAAAAAATGCAGTGTGTAGAGATATATGTGGACAGTCATATATTATGGTCACTGTGTTAGAGTTAAGGGCCAGTGTTGGGGTTAGGGGTCAGTATTGGGGTTAGGGGTCAGTATTAGGGATAGGCGTAGTATTAGCATAAAGCTACATTCAGACGACCGAAAGTGTTTTGCAGTCCCCAAATTGTGGATCCGCAAAACACATATACTGGCCTTGTGCGTTCCACATTTTGCGGAACGCACAGTGCCAGCCCTATATAGAAATGCCTATTCTTGCGGACAAGAATAGGGCATATGCACTATATTTTTGGGGGGGAACGGAACTACGTATGTGGACATTACATGGTATGGTGTCCGCATCTTTTGCGGCCCCATTAAAATGAATGGGTCCGCACCCGTTCGGCAAAATTGTGGAAGGGATTCAGACTTAGAAATATGGTCGTCTGAATACGGTTGTCTGAATGCACCCTTAGGGCCAGTATTAGAATTAGGGTCAGTATCAGTTAGGAGCAGTACTGGGGTTAGAGGCAGCGTTAGGGTACATTCAAACAACCGTATTTCCATTCACTTCAAAGGGGCCGCAAATCCTAAGTTCCGTTCCGCAAGCCCCGCAAAAAAAAGATAGAGTATGTCCTATCCTTGACCGCAATCGCAGACAAGAACAGGCATTTCTATCATAGGGCTGGGCATGTGTGTTCCACAAAATGTTTTTTGTGAATCCGCAATTTGTGGACCTCAAAACACATATGGTCATGTGAATGTAGCCTCAGGGTTAGGGGTCAGTAGTAGGGTTAGGGGTCTGTATGGCGTAGTATTAGACATAGGGAAAGTATTAGGGGTCAGTATTAGGGTTAGCAGTCAATATTAGGGTTAGGGACAGGATTAGGTGTCAATATTAGGGTTAGGGGTCCAGGGTTACAGGTCAGTACTAGGGTAGGGGTCAGGGGCCAGTATTAGAGGTCAGGGGCCAGTACTAGGGTTAGGCTACTTTCACACTTGCGTCAGCAGGATCCGTTTGTGAGATCCGTCACAGGCTCTCACAAACGGTCCTGAACTGATCAGTTTTTCCTTAATGCATTCTGAATGGAAAAGGATCCGTTCAAAATGCATCAGTTTGCCTCCGTTCCGTCTCCATTCCGCTCTGACAGCGTTTTGGTGTCCGCTTGACTGAGCGGAATGGAAACAGATCCGTCATGACTACAATGTAAGTCAATGGGAACGGATCCGTTTAATCGTGCACAATAGTAAACGGATCTGTCCCCCACTGACTTTCAATGGAGTTCAGAACGGATCCGTCTCTGCTATGTAAAAGATAATACAAACTGATCCGTTCAGAACGGATGCAGACGGTTGTATTATCAGGACGGATCCGTTTATGAGAGCCTGGACAGATCTCACAAACGGATCCTGCTGACGCAAGCGTGAAAGTAGCCTTAGGGGTGCGACAGGGCCAGTATTAGGGGTTAGGGGTCCAAGGGTTAGGGGTCCAAGGTTAGAGGTCAGTACTAGGGTAGGGGTCAGGGGCCAAAATAAGTGGTCAGCGGCCAGTACTAGAGGTCAGGGCCCAGTACTAGGATTAAGGGTCAGGCAGGGCCAGTATTAGGGGTCAGGGGCCTATATTAGGGTTATGAGTTAATGCAGGTCAATATTAGAGGTCAGGGGCCAGTACTAGGGTTAGGGGTCAGGCAGGGTCAGTATTAGGGGTCTGGGGCCAGTATTAGGGTCAGGGCCAGGGTAAGGCAGGGTGGTCAGTACTAGGTGGGCAGGGGCCAGTATTAGGGTTAGGGTAAGGCAGGGCCAGTATGGGGGTCAGTAATAGGGAGGCAGGGGGCAGTATTAGGTTAAGGGGTGCATATAGAGAGCATAGGGGGAGGGCAGTTAATACTCACCTGTCCAGGCGCGGTCCCACGATGCAGACCCGGCCTCTTCCGGCGGGTCTGCTCCCGAGGAACGTCGCAGGCGGCGCGATGACGTCATCGCGCCGCCTACATCACATCTGTGCGCCGGCCACCGGGAGTAGCGGAGCAGGGAACCAGAGGTTCCCTGCTCCGCCTGCGCTGGCTGCTACTGGCACAATTGTATCTGCATCTAGTGGATGCAGATACAATTGAGTTCAGGAGCCATGGCGGCCCTGACATACACCGGCCCGGGGGGCATCTGCCCTCCTGCCCCCCGGCCCAGCCCGCCCCTGCCCACCGTTCACTTGTCAATCACAGTATTTCCCCTCATACACTGAGCACCCCCATCCTCCACAGTATCTCCCCTCATACACTGAGCACCCCACATCCTCCACAGTATCTCCCCTCATACACTGAGCACCCCCATCCTCCACAGTATCTCCCCTCATACACTGAGCACCCCCATCCTCCACAGTATCTCCCCTCATACACTGAGCACCCCCATCCTCAACAGTATCTCCCCTCAGACACTGAACACCCCCATCCTCCACAGTATCTCCCCTCAGACACTGAACACCCCCATCCTCCACAGTATCTCCCCTCATACACTGAGCACCCCCATCCTCCACAGTATCTCCCCTCATACACTGAGCACCCCCATCCTCCACAGTATCTCCCCTCATACACTGAGCACCCCCATCCTCCAGAGTATCTCCCCTCATACACTGAGCACCCCTCATCCTCCACAGTATCTCCCCTCATACACTGAGCACCCCCATCTTCCACAATATCTCCCCTCATACACTGAGCACCCCCATCCTCCACAGTATCTCCCCTCATACACTGAGCACTCCCATCCTCCACAGTATCTCCCCTCATACACTGAGCACCCCCATCCTCCACAGTATCTCCCCTCATACACTGAGCACCCCCATCCTCCACAGTATCTCCCTTCATACACTGAGCACCCCCCCATCTCCTGAGCCCCCATCTCCCTTCATGTACTGAGCCCCCCATCTCCCCTCATATACTGAGCCCCCCTATCTCCCCTCATATACTGAACCCCCCATCTCCCCTCATACACTGAGCACCCCCCCATCTCCCATCATGTACTGAGCACCCATCTCCCCTCATATACTGAGCCTCCCCATCTCCCCTCATATACTGAGCCCTCCATCTCCTCTCATATACTGAGCCCCCCATCTCCCCTCATGTACTGAGCACCTATCTCCCCTCATATACTGAGCCCCCCCATCTCCACTCATATACTGAGCCCCCCATCTCCACTCATATACTTAGCCCCCCCATCTCCCCTCATATACTGAGCCCCCCCATCTCCCCTCATATACGTAGCCCCCATCTCCCCTCATATACGTAGCCCCCCATCTCCCCTCATATACTGAGCCCCCCATCTCCCCTCATGTACAGAGCCCCCCCATCTCCCCTCATGTACAGAGCCCCCCTCATATACTGAGCACCCCCACAGCATCTCCCCTTGTAGACTGAGCCCCCCCAGCATCTCCCCTCATTTACAGAGCCCCCCTATCTCCTCATGTACAGCCCCCCCCCTCTCTCCTCATGTACAGAGCCCCCCCTCCTCATACACATCACATCCCTCATGTGCAGTCTCCAGTATATTTACATTATGTTTTGTACTTTCTGTGAACAAAGTTCCTCACAGGTCAGCTGCCATCTGGAGTGACTCCTCCCTAGATAAGCTCTGCCTCCTCCCTCATGCAGCTCCATACAGCCCACAGTGCCTTGTCCTCATGCTGGCCCCGCCTCCTTGCCTGATGCTCCCACAAGCCCCGCCTCCTCCCTCACACACTCTCTGCTCTGTGCCGGTAAATGCTGCAGCCATAAAGAAGAGGGCAAGCGGTGAATACAGCTAGTGCAGGGGTTGCTGTACTCACTGTTCCTTCAGCCTCCTTTACTAATGAGCGCTTGTAGAAGCGCTCATTAGCTGAGTCTTGGCCCTGTTGCTGATCAGCACACCAGTGCCAGCGCCCCCTTCTGTTTGTTAAAGTGATGCACCCCGTGCGGTGACCCCCGGGTCTAGAAACGGCCCTGGGTGTAACTACCATAGTGGCAGACCATGTGACTGCTATGGGGCTCAGGGCAAGAGGGGGCCCCGTCTTAGTTGGGATCATCTGCTCTTCTACTGGAGGTGAAAACTTGGTCAGGACTTTACCCTCTAAAGGAACAACTTTTAGCAAATGAGGCAGTGGAAAAATGTCCCAAGGGTCATTGAAAAGGGTTTAAGCAGAAACCCTTCTGTCCTGTGTGGGCGGCCTGGTTTGATCCTTGCTATGAGGCCCTTACTTATCTATGTACGCCACTGCCCAAAAGCTTCAAATTATGCCTCTGAGACAGCAAAGTACTGCACATGAAGTTTGGTGAGTGCCGACTCTATTGTTTCTTCTTCTGGAGGATGACATTTTCCATATGTATACTTTTACCGAGCAGAGCACCACCACTTTACATGAATAACCTGGTGTAGCGATCCAAGCATAAAAGGAGATTTGGGTGCAGTGCCGTCCTTAGTGGGTTCTGTTCTTCGTTTTGGATGTTTCTTTATCTTCACACATATGCAATCACATTGCATAAGTATATACATAAGCATGTGCACGGTAGATGTAGATGTAGAAAATGCTTGTTTATTGGGTGAAAGCATTGTTGACGCAGCACCCAAAATCATTGTTTCTGGGTGAAAAAATGAATCTGCATAGGGATGAGTAATCATAGTAGCGATCACTCATCCTTGTACAGAGGAGGTGACTGCTGCATGTATATGCAGTGTAAGTGCCTTGGAAACCATAGTAATATTACAAGAAGCTAACCAATTAGATATCAAGGAAATTGTCACATTCATCTTAAATGGAGGTGTAAGGTCTAAGTGACTCCCTAGTTTTCACCCTTGACATGGCTGGGAACAAAGGACTTAGTCAAATGGGAACCAAAGGCACAGGATTATGTGCAAGGTATAGACAGGACAAATCTAAAGTGATAACCAGTGGTGGACACAAGCCAGAAACTAGAGACAATGGCTAGAGGTAGGGCAAGAATGGGCAAGAATGACCAAGGACAACCAAGGCCAGGTAGGTCATAATACAGTAATGAACGGGGATATAGTCTCAAGTTGCCATGGTAAGGGGACATATCCAGGTTCAAGAGGAGGACTCAGGCAGTGGTCAGGAGAGGCGGCATTATACGGCCCTGGTGACTGTATAATAACAGCACAGTGGGCATAGATGCCAAGAGTCCTGAGAAGGGGACACAGTCGGCCGTTAAGGGGTGGAGTTTGTGAAAATTTACCCCAAGGGGTCAGTTTAAGGGATTTTTCCAAGGTTTTCTGAGTGGTCCTAGGGTGGGGCTTAAATGTCCTGGGATGCGTTGGCAACTATGAATGGGTGGGATGAAAATTAAAGGGGTTGTCTCACTTCAGCAAATAGCATTTATCATGTAGAGAAAGTTAATACAAGGCAGCTACTAATGTATTGTGATTGTCCATATGGTCTCCTTTGCTGGCTGCATTAATTTTTCCATTACATTACACACTGCTCGTTTCCATGGTTACAACCACCCTGCAATCGATCAGTGGTGGCCGTGCTTGCACACCATAGGAAAATGAACTAACCTATGTGCGCTCCCATGGTCCTGCCCACTAGAGAGGCTGACTATAGTGTACAAGCACGACCACTGCTGCTGGAATGCAGGGTGGCCATAACCATGGAAACGAACAGTGTATAATGTGATGGAAAAATGAATCCAGCCATCGAAGGAAGCAATATGGATATTAACAATACATTAGTAAGTGCCTTGTAGTAGCTTTTTCTACATAAATGCCCATTGCCGAAGTGACACAACCCCTTTAAGGAAAATGAAGGCCCTAAAGTGACTGAAGGTCAGTAACCAATATCCACCTGATCTTTTATTGATGGTAGCTGCATGTTGAACTGATTTTAGATGTAACTGGATACCTCTAAAATAGCGACATCTCTCATTATAAAAGAAGGTGCAAATTTGTGCAACTTTAGTGTATTTTTACAAGTTTTTACTATTCACACTCTAATATATTAGGGTGTAAAATATCTCACATACAAGTTTTTATTTTCATTTTTTTTCTGACATTATTTAGAAAAAAATAACTATTTTATTTGTGCGGAAACCAACACAACATTGTCGTCCTAATTATCACTCAGACTGAAGTATTAAATTGTTTTATGATGTTACATTGCAGAGAAAAAGCCCATAACCTGAAATTAAGAACAGGCTGAGGCGCGCTGGCTTCTTGCCTATTTTCACAATTGTTCTTTGTCTTTTCGATGAGGTATATACCGTAACAACAGAAAACAGGATGGATGCTGTTAAGCAAAGAGAAATTTAAGAGAGTAATTATGGTATTACACAGGGCCACGGGGTGAATTGTTGTAACTAGATACAACTTTTTCCCCCCTTTCTTTTCAAATAAAATCTCATATAACAACTTATAAGCCTAAAACCCAACGTTAAGTAAAGTGTCACATTTCATGGCATAATACTCCAGGTAAATTTAGCGGGCTCAATTAGCTACTTCTGTGAAGTTTGGAAGACAAGAAAGCAAAAGTTTCATCCAAAACCAATAAAATATACCGATCCAACTGCAATGTACATCGTGATCACATAGACTCTTATCGGCTTTGGAGCCTGTGGCCAATTGCTTGACCCGTTCTTAGTGGTCAGCTTAACCCTGAATGTCTCCATGTTTTATATCGAGTTCATCATCGCTGTTAAGCATCAATGGCTATTTGACACTTTCACAGGCTCTTTAAATCCGCAGGCAATTCTAAAGTAACAATTTGCAACATGGCACATGCTCAATTACGTGGCAGTATCAGATACACGTGTCATTCTGTGTTTTTCATTCCCACGCTATGTAACCCTATGAGAGATGTTGGATGGATATTTTATTATCTGGCATTTAAAACCTCAACAATAAAGAAATAAGACAGCGATTAGGATTTTAAGTTTTTTACTGTGTTTAGGAAATAGAGGCCAAGGATCAATTTGCCCTGTGGATGTAATAGGCAGATAAACACTTTTGAAGGCGTTGGCTCGTTTAGAAACCTAAATTAATGTTAGAGCATTCTGATCTCATAAAATGAGGACCCTCATTCAAAAACATCATTTATGAACCAGAGAGCACGTCTCAGTACCAGACACATCTGTGCATCACTCAGACAGTTCACTGATTTCAATCAGCGCCGTGTGATACTTAAAGGGGTTCTTCAGAAATTAAGAAAATGATAATACTTAAATATTACTTTATTAGAAATATATTCCCAAATACCTTTCATGAGTATAATGGCTCGTTTAGTCTAGGGAGCAATCATCAGGAAAAATAAAATAGCCGCTGTCCTATTAGTACACACAAAACCTGTCCTAATCACACAGGAGGACAAGTTACTTCACAACACTGAGGTAAAGAGCTGCCTCATCCTCTTCTCCTAGTTGTCAGAGATTATGATCCTGAATACAGCTCATAAGATCTTCGGTTGAATCTCCGTATTAAAGGAGTTCAGCCTAAAAGTGCTGCTGCTCATTATCCACATGCTCACCTCCTCTCTGTACTTCATGTCTCCTCATGAATTCCATTCCCACAGAGATTCATCTAAAGTTCTCATCATCTGTATTCAGGATCATAATCCCTGACAAGCAGAGCAGAGAGGAGGATGAGGCAGCTCTTTACCTCAGTGTTGTGAAATAACTTGCTGTGTGATTAGGACAGGTTTTGTGTGTACTAATAGGACGGCAGCCATTTTATTTCTTCTAATGATTGCTCCCTAGACAAAATGAGCCATTATAACTAATAAAAGGTATTTGGGAATTAGAGATGAGCGAATCTATTCGCTGCTTCGTAGATTCGTATAGAATCCTCCATTTTTCCTACTCCGAAGCGAATCCGGATTTTGTCAGATTCGCTTCGTATTATTCGTAAATGTTGTTAAAATTTTGAACGCTACTTATGCAACGTAAGCAACGTACGCATTCTTCTTGCCCCCTCCCCCGGCCCCCCAAAGCGGGAAAATGACGATATGCCCCCTCAAGGGTGGGAAACTGAAGATACGCCCCCCCTCAGAAGCGGGAAAAACCAGCCCGGCCCACCGGGAACTAACTACTTGCGCGTATAGGGAGTGAAGACTCCTCCCTCATTACTCCGCTCTCCTCTCCAGTTCAAGCCAGCGGTGAACAAGATCCAGAGTCAGACCACAGCATACAGCATGGCAAAAGAACTGCGACCCAAGTGGAGAGAGATGGTCTTTGGGGACGAGTACCAGAGATCAGAGCGGCACAACTGTGCAAGAGAGTCTCACCGGCTCCTGACTCCATATTTGCCTTGCCGGCTGGTGCGGCTGGAGCGGCTGGAGCGTCCACTTCGCCGCCCAGGAGGAGAACAACACCTTCCATTTGGCAGAACCCGATTGTGCCAGCATCGGTGATGGCCCACGCCCAGACCCTATGGAGCCAGGGGAGCTGGGGCTTCTTCATTAGGTGCAACCTTGCCTCACCCACTGCAGCCAGAAGTCCTTACCCCTGCTGTCCCGGCAAGAGAATCCAGAAAAGTAAAGGTGCAAGTGGCTGCAGCGCTCACCAGCGTAACTGGTCAAGTCCGACTTCTGGAAGAAGAGGGCAGTGGAGTTTCACCACGGCAGCGAGCTTGGCCTACAGGAGGCAGGAGTGTCCTCTGATGTCATTCAGCAGTAGCTCAGGTCCCTCGCCTGAGGAACCCTTCTACTGGCTGAGTGATTTAAAGGACACCTCAGGAGGACCTATGGGATCCACACCATGGACTGCACCTGACAGGTGAGAGCTAGTTGGCACTTGTTTTGTTTAGTTTGTATTGCCCCGTTTGACTCTCACCCAAATGGATATGGCTTGTCAGGACCCCCCCCCCCATTCTGCAGAAAAATCCCAGCTGCACCAAAGCGCGTCTATTTTCCTTTTCCCCCTTCTCAGGTTATTTGGGAGCCCCCTTTGCAAAGAGAGTTCTCTATTTGCTGCTATTTTATATTATCCATGTGGATTACATGTTACCTCTTTGGATTACAAAATTACCTCACATGGATTAGAACTGAATTTTGGACTGTGTTCCAGTGTTTTATCATGCCAAGCAGCCACAAGGAGAGACTTGCACTAAATGTGAAATTGCACTAAAATGTTTGCATAATTGTCTTTGCTGTATTTTAGCAATAATATTTTTAAAGGTTCAGCAACGTTCAAGCACTTTAGCCCATTGTGTGTATTTTTTTTCAGGTACTGCAATGTGTCCTATTATGCACATAGCCAGATAGCTAGCACCTTAATTTTCTACCTCATATGGACTGCCTCTAAAGACTGTACGCCGCGACCTAGCCTTGTGCGTATGACACAATCGCGAGTCAATAGTATGCACTTTGTACGCTAATGCTTACGTTTTGCATACTTTTAACAAAACTGACTGTATTTTTGTAATTTGTGTAGGAATGTTTGCAAAAGATAAAAACGATTATTTTTTAACGCAAATTCGACGAATAAATTCGTATTAAGTACGAATCTTGTCAGAAATTCGTCGATTATTCGCCGAAGTGAATTTTGAATGATTTGCTAATTTCTATTGGGAATATATTTATAATAAAGTAATATTTAATTATTTTCATTTTCTTAATTCCTGGAGAACCCCTTTAACACTTCCTGTTGTGGCGCTGCAAGGGAAAGGACCATGCGATTAGAGATGATTGCTAGGCGTCCCAGCAGAAGGAAAACCTTCTAGATTGGGTTTATTGAATATACTGACTCCATACCATTTGTTGTTGAAGACTAGAGATGAGCCAATTATTGGAAAATTCGATTTGGCTGCATTGCCAAATTTTATAAAAAAAATTTGCTTAGTGACAAATTACTTCATCACAAAGTGCATTTCTTTGTAAGTTCTGTAGTGGGTGCTATGACAGGGAGTGGCCATTGCTCAGCTCCCCGTTATTGTACCCCTCAGATGCAGCGTTCATACATGATTGCGACATCTTATAATACTTACCTGATCAATTTGCTCACAGCGGGCCGGCCGCCACCATCTTGCTTGAAGATCTGGCGTGAAATTTCATGTTCACAGGATTGTTCCACGAAAAATATCCTACATTTTTCAAATCAGCACCTGTGTCTGCATACTTTTGCTATTGCATGTAGTTAAAAATCTAATATAACCACTGAGTGATTCTATAAAATCTACGTGTATAGTGCCACCTGCTGTTCTTTTCCTAATTTCTCTGTCCACCTTGAAATAAAATTGAAATAAATTTAGCAGTGGAAAAATGAATGAGGAGATCTCAGAATCCTTGTGAGGTACAGAGCTGGTTCTAGCTTTGTTAGGCCCCATTCACACGTCCGTATTTTGCGGATCCGCAAATTGCGGATCCGCAAAACACGGACACCGGCAATGTGCATTCCGCCATTTGCGGAACGCACATAATAGAAATGCCTTTTCTTGTCCGTGTAGTCGGACAAGAATAGGACATGTTCTATTTTTTTTTTAGGAGCCGCGGAACGGAAGTGCGGATGCGGACGGCACACTTTGTGCCGTCCTCATCTTTTGGGGCCCCATTGAAATTAATGGATCCGCATCCTATCCGCATAATTGCCCGCAAATGCGGAAACGAATGCGGAGAGGATGCGGATGCAAAATACGGACATGTGAATGGGGCCTTAGAAAGAGATTATCATGTTCTATATGATGTCTGATTTGCCTTTTTTTTACATTAATCATGGGATAACCCCTTTAATGCTGAAATTCAAACATAGTTTTACATACGTAAAAAGTTGAGTAATTTTGTAGATAATTTTCTTTACTTATCTAATCTTGTACTGCTTTTGAGTTTGGCTACTTTTACACTTGCGCTTTCCCTTTCCGCTATTGAGATCCGTCATGGGATCTCCATAACGGAGGAAAACGTTTTAGTTTTGTCCCCATTCATTGCCAGTGGGGACAAAACTGAACTGACCGAAATGGAGTGCTCCAAAATGCATTCCATTATGTTTGGTTGCATCCTCATCGCAAGTAACATTTTTCTGTCCGCGATGTGGTGCAGAGCAAGACGGATCCGTCCTGACTCACAATGTAAGTCAATGGGGACGGATCTGTTTTCTCTGACACAATAGTAAACGGATCCGCCCTTTATTGACTTTCAGTGATGATCATGACGGATCCATCTTGGCTATGTTAAAGATAATACAACCGGATCCATTCATAACAGATGCATCGCTTGTATTATCAGTAACGGAAGCGTTTTTGCTGATCCATGACGGAAGTGTGAAAGTAGCCTTACTCAGTTTCTGCTAATCATTCGCTTGGGAATGGGCTTTGATGTGCTCAACACTACTTATAAGATAACACACATTACTGGTGTCTGTATAATCATATATTGTGCCTGTGAATAAGGCAGTAATAGGTACATCAGCTTTCTGAACAGATCTCAGTGTGGTGAAGCTATAGTACATAGTGTATATGATATGTACGAAGCTAGGACACAGCTCTGCCCTCAGCATGTCTAGTCCTGTCAATCAAGAGGAGAGCGAGAGTGCAGAGCACAAGTGGTGTTACATAGCACTGCTCAAAGGATTCAGTCCTGCCTTCCGATGTTCAAGCATCTCATTTGCATATGAATCAAACCGTACAGACAAAAGAAACATATAGCTTTAATCAGTATGATTAGCCCTACCAGCCAGTATGTCTGGTTTAGTAGGGTTGATCCTGGTGATAGAGCCTCTTTACGTCTCTCTGCGCTACTGGAGGAAGCACCAAAGTTATGTAGAGATGCAGGCCTCTACAAAAGCCCTGCACTTGCTCTGGCAGGCAGTGCAACAGACTTAACTCTACACCAGCCCCTCCCTCTTGCTGGCATAGATTTAAGCCATTTTTCATGACAAAAACCAGCATAGAAAATGCTAATTGAGTCAGTCAGGCCTGCTTTTCCGTCCACTTCATGTCCCCTGGGGAAAGATGGAGTGTGACAAAATCTGCAACTTAAATGCTCCACTATTGTGGCATATATCATTAATTAATTACCCTTCACGCCCAGCGCCGTACATGTACGGCGCTGGGGCGATGCGGGCACATGGCGCCCGCTCGAAAGTGAGGCGGGCGTCATGGCCGGCAAGTCTCTGCTGTTTCTAACAGCAGAGACTTGCCGCTACTTACTAGATCGGCGGCGTCTTCCTGGGCGTTTAGATGCCGTGATCACACGTGATCACGGCATCTAGTTGCGTCTGAACCCGGAAGCGTTCGCTTCCGGGTGGTGTACAGACACCCCGTGTGGCCAATCGGGGTGTCTGTACACCATATGAAAACTGTAATCCTCGCTGGTGAGGATTACAGTTTTCAAAGTGCAATTCTTATTCTGGCCACTAGATGGCAGGCCAGGATAAGAAATGAGCAATTCTTGGATTTCTGAGTCTAGAAAATCCCTGATTGCTCATAAAGAAAAAAAAAAGCCACAATATATCAGCCCATATTTGAGCTTTCAAATAGTAAAAAAAAAATTAAAAAAAATGTTAAAAATATATAAAAAATAAAAAAGATATAAAAGTTCAAATCACCCCCCTTTCCGTATAATTAAAAAATAAATACCTAAATAACAATAAATATAGACATCATGGGTATCACCGTGACCAAAAACGCCCGTACTTTTAAAATATAAAAAAAAAATTCCAATACGGCGAATTGTGTGGCGGAAAAAAGCGTCCAAATGGCGATTTGCCGTTTTTTGTCGCTTTTTTTTTCTAAAAAAAATTAAATAAAAAGTGATCAAAAAGTCATACACACCCCAGAATGGTATCAATAAAAACTTCAGATCGTCCCGCAAAAAATGAGCCCCCATACAGCTCTGTACACATGAATACCAAAAAGTTATAGGGGTCAAGATATGACAAGGAAAAAAAAATAGGGCAACTAATTATTTTATCACTATAAAAACGCAGGAAAAACTATACATATTAGGTATTGCCGGATTTGTACTGACCAGTAGAATGAAAGTAATGGATCAATTTTAATGCACATCGAACGCTGTAAATAAGAAACCCGTAGAACTGTAGCGGAATAGCGGTTTTCTTGCAATTTCACCCCATTTGGAATTTTTTTCCCGCTTCCCACTACACCATATGCAATATTAAATGGTGGCGTTGGAAAGTACAACTTGTCCCGCAAAAAACAAGCCCTCATACAGCTATGTGAACAGAAAAATAAAACAGTTATGGCTGTTTGAAGGCAGGGAGCGCAAAACGAAAATGCAGAACCGAAAAAACCTCCGGGGGTGAAAGGGTTAAAGGAAAAACTTTTATTTTATTTTATTTTAATTATTTTATTTTTAGGGGAAAGATTAAAATAATAGTGTTTGATTTATTTTATGACATTCTCTGTGGGGCATAAATAATGCAATAATTTTATTCTGTGAGTCAGTACGATTTCAATAATGCTAAATTTATACAGTTTTAATTATAATACTTACATGATAAAACATGTTTTTACACAATAATATGTTTTGTGTCACTGTATTCTGAGACCCATCCAACATTTTTATTTTTTGGTTATATAACCATGTGAGGGCTAATATATTAGATTCCTCTCTAGTGATAATCATTACCATAAGAGAGGATGATTTTTCTCTCCTTCTGCAGGCTGTCAACCCTCACACTGCCCCCCCTTCTCCTAGAGGCTGGCTGAGATTACAGCCAGCTGAAAGAGGGAGGGCTGCTTTAAAGGGAATCTGTCACGAACAACCTCCCTATCAAACTGTTTGCACAAACACATAGCTGCGTTTCACCTGATTAAACTTCTCAATTCTGAAGTTATGATCATTTTTCCTAATACGCAAATTTGGTGCTTCACCATTACTTTTGTAGAACCCAAGCACCCCTCTTTTTTTCGCCACTTTTCTTGCTGCCACTGCAAACTGCGGTTACTGCTTGGCCGCTACTGACTGTAATTCCCTCCTGCCTAGTAGTAACAGAACACTATCAATTGCTTATGTGCGCTCCCTCACTTATATAAACTGTGGCTAATATAGGGTGCACTACAAGGGCCATTCCCAGCCCTTTACTGCCCAGTTAGGCAGCTCTTGTCCCTAAGTTATCCCTAAACTTTCCCTTCCAGCTAAAATTCCCACTACCCAATTCTTCTCCTTAATACTACTAGCCCTAATCTATCCCCTAGCACTACTTAATGGCTCCCTAAATGACTGTTAATCCTCCTGAAGAGATAGTCCTCTCTGGTCAAAGACTAAGCACACAATGACAATCGTGTAGCTCTTTACAGGCACCTCCCTGCTTTAGTCAATACTGATTGGCTCATAGAGGCTGCCTGTGAGCCAATCAGGGCAAGCCCTCCCCCCAGTTCCTGTCATGTGACAGGGCTTCTTCTACCTCCCTGGTCCTTTTGCCCAACATCAAAACCTCAGTAAAATGGTGCTGGGCCCCATTTTAAAAGATTTGTCCAAAAAAGATCTGGATTCGATTTGGTCTAAAAAGGCCGAGATTCGTAACGAATCTCCAAATCTGCAAATAGATTCCTTAATCTCTAATGGCTATATTGTTCAAGACACAACTAGGAAGTGTGATTTCATTCACATGACTTCAGGAGTCAGCAGTGAAGGCTGCCGGCCTGTGCAGGCGCAGCTGGCCGGGCTGGTGGGGGGGTTAGTGTTGTATGCTCTTCAGTGCTAGCGAGAGATTCATTCTCAACCATGCACTGTGGTTATAAAGTGCAGGGGACAGGTCATGAACGTGGTGTCAGTGATAACTGACACGTTCATTTTGGGTTGTAAGCAAGTTAGGATCACATTCACAGTATATGGCACGTAATCTAAGAAGGTCCACGAGGCTATGATTTGACCACAAGCACATTCCTGGCCTAGTAGGCAACTTTGTAATCAGTATTTATGCAAAAAAATGTTAATCTCACCAAGGGAGGGGGGGAATAGGAGGACATGAAATTTAAAAAAAAATCTCTGAATAACCCTTTAGTGTATCAATATATAATCAAGTGTTTAGAAATTTGTGTTTCTGATACATAGCTGTAAATTCTCTGTATAGCCTCCACTAGGGGGAGCCAAAGAGCTTACCGCATACTATCAATATATTGAACTCAATATTAGCACAGTATGCGGCTCCCTCCAGTAAATGTACTCGTTATAATAGTTATGATTACCAATAATAATATCATGTAATTATAGATTACCAATGCCATCCATATAAGGTAACTTAGTTTTTACAAAGAGGAAATAATCATGGGTCACTTTGGTACAGCAGTAGTCGCAATCACTACCATTTCATAAAAATAGTAACAAATCAATGAAATTTTGCTTTGGAAACTTTGGAAGGTTTGTTAAATTGAGGATTATTAGTGCAATGCTGAATTTTGGTGAATATACTCCTCCTCTTTATAACAGCAGCGCCTATGTTGTGTGATATGATATTTGTTTTATTCTGTGTGTTTATAGAGTCATAACTACCCTGTAAATGATCATTGGGTATTTGTTATATTTTACTAACTCCTCACATTACTCAGCAAATGATAAATGGTTCCATATGTTTCAGTCACTAATGATAATATCTCTTCATGAGAGTATGAACATGATATGAAGCACGGCTGTGACACTGTACACTGTATTCAGGACTCGATGACTCTTCATAATTGCCTCCACTTGATTTATTAGCAAAATGCAGACAAAAAGCACATTAGGAGCTTTGAGCCATTACAAGCGTTGAATTATTATAAAGATGTTGTTTGTGCAGTACCCCAGTGGAAGGGGGTATTTAATGTTTGCACTGTACACCAGCAGTTAAGGTATGGTTGGCATTAGGAATGAGGCTAACCACTCCATTTCTGGGGTGGTCCTATTTCCTGCCAGGGGGGAAGTGTTAGCTAGCACAGTGAGGAGTGAGGAAGAATGTACTAATGCTTCTGCTCCAAGGGCCATAGGGACCTGAAAACCAACTCATCTGTAAAACCACTACTCCAGAGGAACTGAAGGATCCAAATACTACAGACATCTGTACAACTACAGTGCTTACAGTCAGCAGAGTGACCAGTCATTACAGTTATACAGACCCTGGTGCAGGTGAGACGCTATGGCTCAGACACTCATCTCCTTAGATCACGGGCAGGCCAGGTCAACTCAAAAAGTCTGCATTACACAGTAGACACCTACAGCCATAAGTGCCAGCTTCCAGCTGTTAGCCAGAAGTTCAGGAGAGAGACATCAGCAAGATAGCATACCAGAGGTGCCATCATAATCTACTTTGCCACCATAGCTCATCATCTGAGGAGAGAAATTACATTGTATACAACTGCAGATGGATATACTATAGCTCCTATTTATTCTTCTACTTCTGTATTGATTCCTTATATCTCCTTTTCACTGCACCCAACAACAGCCTGAGCAACAGCCTGAGAGAGTATACCATGACATATCTCATCAGGGCCACTACCACTCCCATCCTTCCCAGGGGCATGCTGAATTTTTTCAGCACCGTAAAGAGATTGTCTGGTATAGAAGACCAATTTTTCAAATATTGTATAAGCAAATTTTGAATTACTAGATCATAATCTCCCTTTCAGGACTGTCATCTGTTTGCTACAATGTAGACTGGCTACATGAGCTTTGGTAGCTCTGGAGGACCATATGGACAGGTCATTGGGGAATATGTAATGCAGTGGGAGATTAAACACTTGCTACAGATTACAGCTGATTACTGGAGGTTCTCAGTGGTTCACTCATTGTCAAGGGTGCCTTTGAGCAAAAAGAGATTGTTAAGAGCAGACATCTTTATCACGTTTGAAAAAAAATGGCTGCCACAACAAAAGAGAAAAATGTCATCTTTTAGGGTGGCCTATCACATCCCCTCATCTAATCCTTCCCCACTTAGCCCCATTCCACACCATGAATCTGAACTAGGGATGAGCGAACTTTTGAAAAGTTCGGTTCGGTTCGGCGAATTTTCTTGAAGTTCGGATTCGTACGAACCGAACCTAAAACGAACCTTGCTATAACGCTGAATAATTGCTGCAACAATAATGGGAGTCTGGTAGGGTATAGTTTCGTTTACTTGCAGTTGCTATTCCAATGAAAAAAGTAGAAAAAATCAAAGTGACTTGAACAACGGCGACGCAAAATATACGCATATTTGAGAATTTAAACTAATGCGTACGCTAATGCGAACATTCATAATAAAGTAACGAACATACAGTGTAGCGTTGTCAAAGGTACGCTACTTAACTGAATATGTACGCATTAGCGTACAAATACACTGCGTCTGCGAACATTCCTACTCCAGTAACGAACATACAGTGTAGCGTTGTTAAAAGTACGCTACTTGACGGAATACGTACGCATTAGCGTACAAATCTTTAGCGTACTATTCGTACTATTCGTACGTACGTACGCACGCACGACGTAGAGGCCTAGCGATGGCAAGAAGAGCAGCTGCTTTTAGCTCAGAGGAGCTCAAATACATGGTCCGTGTCATGGACCGGGAGAACTATGATGGCCCACACCGCCATCAACATGTGCACAAAAAGGAGGTAATAGAGGTGGTGATCCGAGGCCTCCTACATAGGTGTAGGACTGTGCGGACCCCCGGCCAGATCCAACGCCGATGGTCGGATCTAAAAATCAAAACCCCAGAGTGGCTAAAGGAGATACGGGAGGAGATAAGAAGGGGTAAGTAACAAAATATTTAAAAAGTAAAATCATGTTAATAAATTAGTGTACTGTATTGTATATATACCAGTCCGGGTTGCCAACTGTCCACAAATTTCTGGACAGTCCGTAAAAATAGGCAACTTTTTTCCTATGTCCGTGAAAAAAATATAGGGGTCCGTGATTTTTTAGAGGCTGGTGATACTAGATTATTTTGGTGGTAATTATCATCATTTTTCAGCTCACAGTAAATGGTGTTAATGAGTTCTGATCAGTATATTGAGCTATAGACCTTTATTACTTTATATTTATCCTTCATTATGGTTTTCAAATTTTTCCTTTAAAAATGTTGACCGTCCGTGATTTTGGGATAAGTTGTCCAAAGTTGTCCAGAAAAAAAAAAATTTGGGTTGGCAACCCTGATACCAGTGCCAATAATGAAAACCGTATAGAAGGACAACGTGGGCGTGCGTGGTGCGCTGCAGAAATTTTTTTTCATGCTAGGCCACGCCTCTAACTCCACTCAAACAAGTGAAGATATTCTCAGATACGTGCCCCTTCACAGTAATTTGCCTTAGGCTACTTTCACATATGTGGTGGTGATCCGGCAGGCTGATCCGCGGTATTTGCCCTGCAAATTCCCGGCGTTCTTGCTGGATAGCGGCCGGTTCAGCACCGTCACCCATTATTGTTGATGGGGTTGACCGTTCTCCTTTTTGTGTCAGGCAAATGCTGGATCCGGAGAGATCCGTTGGGCTGTTCCCGGCCGTAGCAGCCCACCGGATCTCTCTCGCTAGTATGAAAGTACCCTTAAATATATGCCCCTTCATAGTTAGTGCTTCCTCCTCCTACACACAGACTCAAAGACGTGCTCATGCTGCATCTAATGTGTCTGGAGTGGGCGATATCAAAAATATTCCCACAATAAAGATATTAAGAAATGTATTGCAATAAATAATACCCATTTAGAATAAAAAAAACACTTGGGGCCACAAGGAGAAGACATTATACTGTATGTGGGCAGCCACAAGGAGACATTACACTGGACGTCGGGGAAGGTGAAGGGACTGCTCCCTGCTTACCGTCACCCGTCTCTGCTTCTTATGGATGCAAAGAAAGCTGACCACGGGACATAGCCACCCATTCCCGGACTCAGCTGCTAAAATCCTGACAGTCCAGCCTAATCCGGAACGGTTGGGACGGGAGCTATGGTATACTAGTGCATTGTATGTGCTGTATTTATATTTGTTATGTTTGTACCTGCAGAATGGGACACACAGACATCTTTTATTCATTCATTCAACCCTCCGAAGAAATGTCCCCTCCATCAAATATGCATCCCAGATATTCTATGATCCCTTAACTTTAAATGCCCACTCCACATCATATCGCCCTCCTCTCACCCATAATATCTTCATAGTAGTATACAGTGTTAGTATTAAAAACGGTCATCATAACAATTGTGTACGGATTTATGTTGCAGAGCGACGTCAGCGACGTCAACGACGTCAAGGCCAGTTGGCCCCGGCAGGACCTGCAGCTTCATGTAAGTGTAAACATATTTAAATAATTTTTTATCCAGGCTATGTGGGAGTGCAGCAGCAGCGATATAAGAGCACTAGTGGTTAGGAATGGGATCCAGCCCCAAACTATTCACATGTATCAACATCAGCAATTACAACTGTTCATTTGATTTGAATGAAATGCCATTATTTAATGATTTTTTACAGCTGCTGCACCACAGGGGCCCTCTACCCCGCCTGAACACCAGCCACAGAGGAGCCCACCTGCCACTCCAACAGCCTCCGAGGTAGAAGGTAGGTAGACTGCTGAGACTGACCTCTCTAAACCCCCCACCAAGCCACCCTCGCAGCCGGCCAATAAAACACACAACTCCTTAAGTTGGGTAAGGGTCGGTCACAGCTTTATTTTCTTATCTTATCCAAAACTTCAACTTGTTGACCCTAAACACCATAACCCAGAGTATTGAAGTGCTATGCCCCACAGCGTTCTGTGGGCAAGTCTGCCTTCTTCTCCGTCTGAAATCGTCAACCGACCTCTGCTGTGACTTGCAATGTAAAACACTGAAACAAACCAGAAATGAATCAGAAAAAGTAAAGAAAAAGATGAAATAATGGGGAAGGGAGGGTGGGAAGCTTTCAGTGAAGATGCTGGAGAAAGAGGCCATCCCCCTATCAGGGCCATCCTTTTAACCCCTTAGCCGCTACCACCACCTCAGCCAACCAGGACGCAGGGGTGTGGGTTAAAAGAAACACCCTCTTGCTGGTAATTAGAAACAGTGTCCACAAGAGAAACACCCCCGCGGGCAGAACCATTTTTTCCCCTTACTGCAGGCTGAGTTCATTAACCATTTAATGCACCACCGCTCGTCAGTCATAGACGCCTTCACTTAGTCACCTCGGCGTCCGCTAAAATCAAAAGTGTAATTGGTGGAACTTCTGTCTTCAAAATAGAATCTAAATTTATGCTTTATCTTTTGTAGCTCCAACCGTCAGGGAGGCAGAGTTTTCCCCAGGACCCTGGGAGGACCATGCCGTATGGGTGTCTAGTAAGTACAAAGCCATAATTCACATAAGTGAAATATTCTCAAGCACTAGGATCATGTCACCCAACATGTTATGATAACTAGACTGTGTACACATTATGTTCTCCAAGTGGTTAGTGAAGCAGACATATCACAATAATTTTAAAATCAACGTAGTGAAAGAAGTAGAAACTTGAGTTACACCAAAAATATTTAAGAAAAAGGTGACATACATCACATAATATTATAGTACATTGGCAATCTCTTTTTAACAAAGCGAGAAACAGCCCTGCACCTCACATAGATCCAGAGATCTGCCCCAATTACTCTGCTACATCAAGCTGGTTACTCAAGGGTAGTGTGACTAGTGTCTATTCTGCTGCATGTCAGGACTCCTGTCCATCTCTCCCTATCATAGCTCAGGACAGGAGGCAGTTTAAGATTGAGGAGGCAGTGAAGATTTAAACTGAGCATGTGCGACCTTGTCAGTGAGCTGTTCAAAGACATAAGAAAAAAAGGCTCAATAAAAATACATTTCACTGAATAACTGAGTCAGTTCGAGTAGATATACAAAATATTTAATGACATGTAACTGCTAAAGTATTCAAATCCAGGTGCTGCTTTGAAAGTGTAGAATATGTTTTGTGCAACAACCCCTTTAACTAGATAATACTAATTGTATTAATGTTTCCACCCCTACAGCTATCCCCACAGACTTCGAATTGGAGGCAGCCCTCAGAAGGGTCAATGAGCGGCTCTATGCTGCCTCACGCATCCAACGCAGCCTTCAATTAGAGGTGTCGGCGATGCAAGTCATGTTGGCGAGGCGTCGTCAACCTCCGGTTTAATATTTATTTTATTTTGTTTTTTTATTAATAATTTGTAATTGTTAAAATATTTTTTCTTTAAACCTGTGTTTTGTGTTTTTTTAAAACCTTTAACCCCTTCCTGACATACTTTGAAGAAATATTGTTATGAAATATATGATGACTTGTACGTAAAGCTCAAGTCCAGCCAAAAATTTCAAGGAACAGGCACTCCGATACACCTTTTATTACACATAAAGGAGGGCATCAGTCACACCCGTGAAAAATTAAGATTGATGGCCTGGTGGTGAACAGACCCTTGAAAACATTATGGTAGAAGGCCTGGTGGTGAACAGACCCTTGAAAACATTATGGTAGAAGGCCTGGTGGTGAACAGACCATAAAACATTATTTTTTAGGGACTTGTGGTGAACAGACCCTTGAAAACATTATGGTAGAAGGCCTGGTGGTGAACAGACCCTAAAACATTATTTTTGAGGGACTGGTGGTGAACAGACCCGTGAAAACATTATGGTAGAAGGCCTGGTGGTGAACAGACCCTTAAACATTATTTTTGAGGGACTGGTGGTGAACAGACCCCTGAAAACATTATGGTAGAAGGTCTGGTGGTGAACAGACCCTAAAACATTATTTTTGAGGGACTGGTGGTGAACAGACCCTTGAAAACATTATGGTAGAAGGCCTGGTGGTGAACAGACCCTAAAACATTATTTTTGAGGGACTGGTGGTGAACAGACCCCTGAAAACATTATGGTAGAAGGCCTGGTGGTGAACAGACCATAAAACATTATTTTTTAGGGACTTGTGGTCAACAGACCCTTGAAAACATTATGGTAGAAGGCCTGGTGGTGAACAGACCATAAAACATTATTTTTTAGGGACTTGTGGTGAACAGACCCTTGAAAACATTATGGTAGAAGGCCTGGTGGTGAACAGACCCTAAAACATTATTTTTGAGGGACTGGTGGTGAACCAGTAGGGTTGAGAAGAGACAAGTTGAGGAGGAGGAGGAGGCAGCACTTGATTGCACCCAGTATGTTTCCAAATAGACAATTGATGGTGGGGGCATTAGTAAGAGCAGTATTCTTTTGGACCCAGAAGGGCCTAGTACAGAGAAATGAAGTTGGAAGCTAAGAATATGCACGCTTGTAAAAATCAGTTTTTATACATGACAAAAAGTTGATGTTGAGTTCAGCACAGGACAGTCAACGTTAAAAAAACCCCTCTAACATTACAGCTAGTCTAGTAGGATACGGATACGGTGAAATAGACAGACAACCTCACCCACAGAATCCATGAGGTGAAGAAAGGACATTTAAAAAGGCACAAATTCAAGAAGGCTTTATGCCAGTTCCATTATACAAAAATATGTGTCCAATTTTCATGAAATGGACACCTCACTGCCACTCGCTTTACAAATTGACGCAACTACTCTGGTGTAAAACCAGTTTAATCTGGGCCTATGGCTGTTGGCAAGACATATATATATCTTTGTTACACCAGTTTGATGTCCTAACCGAGTGCAGCGCCCAAACCAATGGATGTATGCTTTTTTTTTTTTTTAGTGCTGTCACCAGCTGGCTTAAAGGATAAGTCTGTGCAATTTATAAGGCACCATTCACACGACCGTAAGTGAATGGGGCCGTATCTATCCGCAAAATCGCGGATAGATACGGCCCCATTCACTTACAGTCGTGTGAATGGGGCCTAAGTTTCTGGGTCAAATAAGGGCACAGAAAGTAATTTATTGCCTCGACTTATCTTTTAAAATGGGTAGGGGAAAAACCCCTGATGGGGTATGGGAGTGACCTTCCCACCCTCTCTTTGGTCACTCCCAAAAAACCTCACCCTATGGGTACCTTTACATGGGGCTGCGGGTCTGCTGAGTAAAATCCACAGGGCATTTTTATACCGTTCACCAAACGGCGTTCAGTACTATGGTGCCGACCGGACATACGCAGTTCTACGCTGAACTGGGTATTTGCGTCCAGCCCCATAGTACTGAAGGTGGCATAAAATCAGCCAACGATGCGCTGTGGATTTTATGCAGCAGAGAACCACAAAAAAGCATCCCATTGTAAAGGCACCCGTAAATAAGGCAAGTAAACCTGCCATTCAGCAACTGTTTGTTGCTGTAACTAAGTGTGGAGGTTTTTTATATCACAGTTGAAGGACAGCAGCCTCCGTGATATATACCCCATAGACAGACTTATTCCACGCATGACTGCATGAGAGGCGTGAAATCATTCGCACAGAGAAGAACCCCATCGGGATTTGCGGTGCGAGATTTTACTACTCTCATGATATCAACAAAATACCTCAAGAACAGTTAGTACCCGCTCACAAAACGGTGAGTAGTGTTCCTTGGCACGGGTGCCAGGGATAGAACCCCACGGCTATAGTTCACAAGAGGTGAAATCCCCACTTTGTGAAGCATAGTCGTGGGGATTATTTTAGGGATGGTACTGTTCTTGGGGTATGGGTTGGACGGTGCACCGGTGTGAGGCATTAAGCTGGTGTGGAGATGTTAAATGGCCAACACACCATGGGCATTAAATTTGGAGATGGGGTTCTGTTTATTTAAATGTATCCGAATTAAGTAGGGAATTTTTAAGGTGATTTTTTTTTTAATTTGAGGTCTAAGGGGGGAACATTACTTAATAAGTTAAATTACGGATTTTTACGTTGGGCACATATTTGGGATCTTAAGGTCATTTTCTTGGACACACGGATTGCCATGCAAGACGGGTGACTGATGACTTAGTCATTCACATCAGGCAGGGGGGTGGTATAATCCGATGTAATCCAGGCACGATTCATTTTTATAAAAGTCAGCATCTCAACACTGTGGCAAGAGAGCCTCGTTCTTTGCGGTGTTACAATGTTACCCGCCACACTGAACACCCTCTCTGACGCGACACTACTGGCTGGGCAGGACAGCAGAGCCAAAGAAAACTCTGCCAGTTGAGGCCAAATGTCCAGTTTCTCTGCCCAGTACTGCACAGGGTCGGTGACACTTTGGGGCAGGGTACAATCCAGGTAGGCAGTGACCTGGTGGGTGAGCTCATGCTGGTCCACGCCATGAGTCCGGTGTTGTGTCCCCTCTTCAGCAGCTGGCTGCATGAAATCGCTCATCAGCGATTGGAGGCTGTAGCGACTTCTCACGCCTCCACTAGTGGTGGTGGTAGTGGAGCGCGCTGGTTCCCCCCGAGCGGATGTTGTCTGGGAACCTGGCTGGTCTCGCTGGTAAGTAGAGACCAGCTGTCTGGTGAGTAGGTCCCGGTAGTACCCCAGTTTTGCCTCCCTCTCTGATGGTGGGAAAAATTCCGCCATTTTGCGGCGGAAGCGAGGGTCCACCAGGGTGGCCAGCCAGTATTGGTCCCTCTGGCGGATGTCCACAATCCGGCTGTCACTCCTCAGACACTCCCGTAGGCACCTTGCCATCCGCACCAAGGACAATGAGCGCCTCTCCTCTCCACTGTCCTCGGTATAGTTCCAGGGTCTGCTGGGGTCTTCCTCCGCTTCCTCTACCACCTCATCCTCCATCTCCTCCTGTGATTGAGAGGCAGAGAAGCCAGGTGGCGCTGTGTGGAATGGCTGGGCATGGACATCTTCCTCCTCCTCACCCTCCATCTGAACTTCATCCATCTCTGGGCTCAAGGCGATGTTCAGCCTTGGAGTGGTGGCCTGGGAATCCTCGCTGATGATGCTTTTCAGCGCACTTTCCAGAACATGGACGAGTGGGATGATGTCATTGATCCCATAGTCATTCCTGCTCACAAACAAAGTCGCGTCCTCAAAAGGGATCAACAATTGGCAGACTTCACGCATCATCTGCCAGTGTGTGACTTGGAAGTCGCAGTGTGGCGTGAAGCTGCCTGATTGCCCCATGAGGTAGTCTGTAACGGCTGACCTTTGCTCATACAGGCGGTCCAGCATATGGAGGGCAGAATTCCAGCGTGTTGGCACGTCGCAGATTAGCCGATGTTGGGGCAGACTGCGCTGTCTCTGGATCCTGAGCAGGGTGTTCCTTGCAGTGTAGGAGTGGCTGAAGTGTTTGCACACTCTGCGTGACATCCTCATAAGGTCTTGTAGTGCAGGAAATGATCTGAGAAACCTGTGCACTATGAGGTTTATCACATGTGCCATACAAGGTGTATGACTTAGCCCTCCCTGCTGCAATGCAGAGACAATGTTCCTCCCATTGTCTGCTACCACACTTCCCACCGTTAGTTGACGTGGGGTCAGCCACTGATCTACCTCCTCCCTGATGGTCCGGAGGAGCTCCTGCCCACTGTGTCTCCTTTCACCCAGGCTCACCAAATGGAGGACAGCCTGAGAGCGCCGGGCCTGACATCGGTGGTAAGACACCGGGGCAGGTTGGACTGCAGTAGAAGCGGCGGATGTTTGCAAGGTGGTGGAGGCAGAACTTCTGCTTCCCGATGCTGGCCCCCTAAAGCACCATGGAGGTGACAGTGGCAAGAATGGGCCAACTTCCTGATGGTCTTCTGGGAGGATGTTGACCCAATGGGCAGTAACAGACATATACTGCCCTTGGCCATAATTTGAGGACCAGACATCAGCACTCAGGTGCACACTCTTGGACACCGAGAGTCCCAATGAGTCGCCCACCTTTTTCTGCACATAACTGTGCAGTGATGGGACAGCTTTTGCAGAGATGTAGTGGCGGCTGGGGACTCGCCATCTGGGGTGCGCACACACCATGAAATCCCTAAAAGGCTGGGAGTCCACGAGGTTGAAGGGCAGGGACTGAAGCACCAGCAGCTTAACCAGGTGTCCGGTCAGTTTTTGGGCCATGGGATGGCTGCTGGAATACACCTGACGTCTGCCCATGGACTCAGTCAGGGATTGCTGCCTCATTAGCGGTGTACATGGCAGTGACACTGTGCTGCTGCTGGCAACTGAGGCTGACGAGCCCTGAGTTCCAGTGAGAGGATGCTGCATGATGGGATCTGCAGTGTATGGTACATCATGACAGGAGGTGGTATTGGGGTCACGGTTCTTCCAGGCCTGTTGGTGTTGCCTTTCCATATGCTTTCGCATGGATGTTGTCCCCAGATTATCACCCCTACCACGACTGACCCTCTCATTGCACAGCAGGCACAAAGCAATATGCTTATCTGTCCCCAGGCGGAAGAACTGCCAGACTACTGAGGACCGTGGTTTGCTGACAGCCATGGGGGGTCTTGCTGGCTGTTGACTGCCACTACTGCCTGAGGGTGCCCTCTCAGGACCAAGGCTTTGAGAGGGTGATCTCTGCCTGGTAGCTTGTCTTCTACCCCTCCCTCTTGTGCCTCGGTTGCTTCCAATAGTGGGATGTTGCTGTGTCGGTGGCACCTCTATTTCCTCCACCGACGATGCTGATGATAATGCTGCTTGAGGGCACCACGTCCGATCAGCGACATCATCATCAAAGTCAGGACCACTGCTACTTTCCTCCGGTGGCTGGGACAGGATATCAGGTGTGGCACTGGATGCCCCTCCCTGGCTCTGTTGACTGCTTACAGCCAAAACTTCCTCTGTACCTTCCACCCGCTGACTTTGGTGGACTTCCTCCTCCTCATCACTAAAAAGTGGTAGAGACTCCAAGGGCAGATCAAGGTTTGCAAAGAGTTCACTGGCAGAAGGTGCCCCAAAGGAGAGTGGCATTCTAATAACAGGGGATGGGCCAGAGGACTCTCGCTGACCGTCCCATGTAAGGGTGGTGTGAGATGATCCAGCGGATGCTTGACTCCTCGTTTGGGAGCTTTGGGCGGTGGAACTGGAGGATTGGGTAAGCCAATCTAGAACCGCTGGCTGTGTGGTTCTTACTTGACCAGTGGCTGTCAGGGGTAGCTGCACCCTGCTGCCACGCCTGTTACCCCGGCTGCCACCGGGCCTGGTGCTGCCACTTCTTCTACCCTCACCGCCTCCTGTTGCACTCCTTGCCTGGGAAGTGCTGGAAGTAGGACGCTTGGACATTTTTTTATTGTGTGGGGGAAAATGTAATATAATTTTTTTTATACTTTTTTAAACTTTTTTTTTTATATAACTTTTTTTATCTTTTTTTTAAACTTTTTTTTTTATTTGTTTATAACTTTTTTTTGAAGTTTTTTTTTAACTGTTTTTGTTGTGGCTTAACGGGGTTGACAGCACCCAGCTAAGCAGCAACGTGTACCGTGTACGGTCACAGAACAGGAATGCTACCTGTCCTGACTCTTTTCTCACAATTTTTTTTCTCACCCTATCTCTCCCTAGATGACACAATTTTTTTTATTTATATGACTTCCTCTCCCTATCTCTACCTATCTCTTGCTTTCTCAGCCTCTTTCCCTATCTATCACATTAACTTCTATATCTAGCTTTTTCTTCCTCTCTCCTGCTTTTCTCACTAAACCTTTCTATTTCTTCTCTATCTCTCCCTGTATCTATCTACTTGTTTGACTATCTCTCTATCTATATATCGATCTATCTATCTAGCTATCTCTTTTTCCTCTCTATCTACTGAGCTCCTTTCTCTTTGAAGTCTGAAAACGCACTGACAAAATGTCGGCGCGATCAGGCACTTCCTGGTCTGTGTGGGTGACGTCACACATCTTTTTTTTCACAGAAAACCAGGATACAAGGGATTATAGGAGTAATAATCCCTTGTATCCTGGTCTATTCTGTGAAAAAAGTACAGTTTTGCGTCGGCGTTTTTTTTTTTACCAGATTCGTTAAGAATCTGGTTCGTTATGGTTCGGTTCGGTTCGCTCAAAATAACGGCGATGCAAAATATACGCATATTAGAAAAATGTAAACTCAAATATGCGTATATTTAGGGTAAGGAATACGGCATATTCCATACCCTAAATATACGCATATTTGAGAAAGTTCGCTAATGTGTACGCATTTTATGAATTCTAACGCATTAGCGTACGCATTAGCGTACGCATTGGCGTACATTCTCAATGAATATGCGTATATTTGGCGTCGCCGTTATTTTAACCAGATTCGTTACGAACTTGATCAAAATTCGGTTCGGTGACGAACCGAACTTTTGGGAAAGTTCGTAACGAATCTGGTTCGTTACAGTTCGGTTCGCTCATCCCTAATCTGAACCATCATCAAACACTATCCACCACACCCCATGTATTCAGAAGCACTACGGATATCAGCTGGTGACTAGTTTACACAGCTTTATATTTACTTCCCTACTGAATTAATATGGCTGGACCATTGTAAAAAAACAAGCACATTTTACCTTTTGTGTCACCCCATCTCCTCATAGATTGCAAGCTCATGTGAGCAGGGCCCTCATTCTTCTTGTTTTAATTGTTGACTTGTTTATTACTGTGTAATGTATGATTTTATTTGTACATGAACCCCTGATAATAAAGATTATTATTATTATTATAGATGATAGGTATTTGATTAGTGAGGGTCAAACTGCTGGTTCCTCACCCCCTTGCAAAACCCCATGCTTTCTACATGCGGGGAGAGGCCAGACCTAGACTTTTGGCTCTTGGCCAACACCAGCAGTGGCGGCCAGAGCAACACTGGCTTTGGCTGTGGAATGTCCCTAGTCCTGGTCCCTTGCAAGAGCCTTCTAATCTGGAGGGACTGGGATTATTTAATGGGGGGCCATTCTCTTATGGAGAGGGCCTCCAAAAGACCAGGACCTAGTGCACATTTTTAATGCACGGATGTAGAAAACACGTACCACGGCTTTCAAAAAATCTGTAAAGTAACGACCACTAGGTGTCTCACTTCCACCTAATTTGTAGTCCTCTACCTGTTTTCTGACAAGATCAATAGTAACAGAGACTCAGAAATAGGGATGTGTCAGAGCTAAAGATACTGAGCCTGATAGCACAACTGCTTCTACGCTGCTTCTGAAAATTATAGGAGATTCCTGTGTGTCTGTAAGTGCAGGCATGAGATTCAGCCAGTTCCCCCCGGTTTTCCAGATCCGGTTGTTAAAATTACAGCCGTATCGAAGAACCAGGGTACCGGCTGAATCCCGATCTGGTGCGGCAGCAGGAGATGAGAGCTTCCATTGTGGAAGCGCTCATCTCCTGCTTTTCCTGCCCACGCTGCACTAGCCTGACCTCGTACAGCGTCAGGACATAGTGCGCGCACTCTGGCCTGACGCTGCACGCAGTCAGGTGACAGATCAGACAGAGGAGCGCCGGACCCGGAGCAGAGCCACGGCACAGGAGAGGTAAGAGAGTTTTTTTTTATTTTATTCTGATGGGGGCACAGTGGGCTGATCTGAGGTCTGATGGGGTCACAATGGGCTGATCTGAGGTCTGATGGGGGCACAGTGGGCTGATCTGAGGTCTGATGGGGGCACAGTGGGCTGATCTGAGGTCTGATGGGGGCACAATGGGCTTATCTGAGGTCTGATGGGGCACAATGGGCTGATCTGAGGTCTGATGGGGGCACAGTGGGCTGATCTGAGGTCTGATGGGGGCACAATGGGCTGATCTGAGGTCTGATGGGGCACAATGGGCTGATCTGAGGTCTGATGGGGCACAGTGGGCTGATCTGAGGTCTGATGGGGGCATGGTGGGCTGATCTGAGGTCTGATGGGGACACAATGGGCTAATCTGAGGTCTGATGGGGGCACAGTGGGCTGATCTGAGGTCTGATGGGGGCACAATGGGCTGATCTGAGGTCTGATGGGGCACAATGGGCTGATCTGAGGTCTGATGGGGCACAGTGGGCTGATCTGAGGTCTGATGGGGGCACAATGGGCTGATCTGAGGTCTGATGGGGGCACAATGGGCTGATCTGAGGTCTGATGGGGGCACAATGGGCTGATCTGAGGTCTGATGGGGGCACAATGGGCTGATCTGAGGTCTGATGGGGGCGCAGTGGACTGATCTGAGGTCTAATGGGGGCACAGTGTATTGTATTTGTTCCCGTTTTTTTTTCTTTACTCTAAAATAAGATATGTGCAGTGTGCAAAGGGATTTGTTCATAGTTTTTTTTTATAGTCCAATGGTCTGAGGGACAGTGAACTGGGGGGCATTGCTGGCATAATGGGACCACTATGGGGGCATCTTCTGGGGGCATTTATACTGGCACGTCATAGTGGATACTGTGGGGGCATCTTAAACTGGCACATTATGGGCACACTATGGTGTTGGAGGGGGGAAGAACACTATGGGGGCATATTATATAGGCACATTATGAGGACACTAAAAAGGGACATTTATACTGCCACATTTTGGGGGGCACTATGGGGGAATCTTGTACTGGCACATTATGGGGGCACTGTCGGGAAGAGGAGAGGAGCACTATGTGGGCATTTACTAGGGGCATTATATTAGGGTATTTTATACTTGCACACATTATAGGGACACTATGGGGACATTAGCTCAACTGGGGGCACTAAGGGGTATTTTTTTGTACTGGCACACATTATAAGGGACATTCTTTGTACTGGTGCTCATTTTAAGTATCGAAGGTGGCAGGATGATGGAAAAGTAGGAACCTATGATGTCTTTTTGTCAAACTGCAGAGACGAGAGATGGGTGAAAAATCATCATGGCGCCTGGTCTGAAAGGAGAAGATGAGAAAAGAGAACGTCTGCATCAGAGGAGAAGTCACTGGATGTAAGAGGTATGGGGCGCTGTATGCTGGATAGCACTGAATATAATGTGTATGCAAATATGTCTGTAGTGCTAGGTACAAATGTGTATAAAATGTATATGGAGCAGGTAAATCTACTGTAAGTGTAGCCTAGGTGTAATTTATATACTGTATGGTGTATATTGTATTTGTGATTATGTGAGTGTAGTGTCTATATAGTCTGTTTATGTATGCATACCTCCCAACCATCCAAAACCCGGCATAACTACTGTGTGGGGGGCACAATGGAGACTAGGCAGGGTTGGAACATGTACAGATAGACATTAGGTGGAGTTAGAGGTGTGGGCCAGCGCTTTACAAAAACTCGCAACACTGGTAGTTTAGCTCCTTAGGCTTTTTAAAAGTTTTGTTGTATGTGTATATATGGTATATATATATGTAAACACGTGTCGTGATGCCGCGTGTCCGCCGTTTAGTAGGGAACCTGTTCTTATAAATTTGAATCCCACCCCTGTGTAAGTGTGATCCCCCCCCCCATCTGTTCTGTGAGCTCCAGAGCTGAAAACAACATAGAGGGGAATTAGGGACAGTACATCACAGCAGTACAGTACTGACAGACTTAAAAGAAGGGGTATACCCCCTGCTTCCAAGTGAAATGCATCTAGCTGAGCAGTAGAAACAGGGAATAATATGGCCAAAAAAGACTTTAGGGAATTAGGGACAGTACATCACAGCAGTACAGTACTGACAGACTTAAAAGAAGGGGTATACCCCCTGCTTCCAAGTGAAATGCATCTAGCTGAGCAGTAGAAACAGGGAATAATATGGCCGAAAAAGACTTTAGGGAAGCCCAAATAACACCTGTTCCTTCACAGTTATGATTGAGAAACGAAACACAGCCACTATGCAAACTCTGTCTTTTTTGTTTTTGTTTTTTTTTTAAACTCCGGTATGCTTAAAAGTCAAAATTCATTAAAATCCATATTGATTAGAAAAATAAATCAAAATATTTATTCCCCCAGGTAAAGGGGTGTGGTTATAGAGGATGGGGAGGTAAAGTAGCATTAACACCTGGATCCTGGTGTCTTTGGGTGCCCATAGGTTCATCTGCCTAATAAGAAGATACCAGTATTAGAAATGCACAGTAGGGCCCTGTAATGGATTTTGCATTGGGGCCCAAGAGCTTCAGGCTTCAGCTTCAGGTCTATGCTGTAATGGTAACTTAATCATCTTCCATCTTTACAAAAAAAAAAAAAAGTACAAACACAACTTCATCTGCTTTCTTTTTTTCGTCAAGTCTCTCGTGTTTTACTTCATAAATGTAAACATTTTAGGAGACAGATTTACAAGCTTTCATGTATCTCTTGGCTAAACATTAAAAATGAACGTTTCTTTTTTGTTATTACTGCGCTCTTTGTTATGATACAATATACGAACATCAAACCCCTTTTATGTTACACCCATATTTTTGTTTTACATGTATTTATTATGTGAGCAGTAAATAGTGAAAATATTTATTTTACATATTTAACAATGAATGCCCTGTTTGGTTTCCTTGCCATTTGGAATATTAAATATTTGTCAGGAAAGTTTTGCAATTTTATGGGGCCATAATTTAATGTGCGGCGCTTTTGTGGTTTATATCCGTCATTCTAACAACATATTGAGGAAATTTAAACCATTTTCACATACAATTGGTGAATACATTGCCTAACCTTCTCTTCATTTTACTGAAATGTTATTTTATTGGCAACAGAAGGTTAAATATTTTAAGTTGTAAAATTAGAACTTTTTGAATTAAAAAAAAAAATCCAGCTGTAAGATCTTAGAAGAGCTAATTATCTGTGAAGTCATAGAATAATGCCGGCTCTGGCACCATTTAAACAGTTACTGACCACAGTTGGGCAGTGAGTATGAATTGGGACTTGGGACCCCCATTCCAGTAATTAGTGGGGACCCAACAATCATACATGTATCATCGCCATTATTACAATCCTACATTTTTTTGTGCCAGAAATGATGAGAAAAACAGCTTCTGTATTATAGGAGCTCTAAGGTGCACTAAGGGTGGGCTTAAACTGTTCAGTGCCCCACAGCTCTGGCTATTTCTTCTCCCAGTCCCTCCCTTTCCTGTATGATTGATGGGGTCAAGCACTATGATTATCTACAAGTCTGGCCATGTCAATAATACAGGTGAGAGAGGGTCTGGGGGAGCAAAGTGGTGGAACTATGATGCTCTAAATGTCTCACAATCAATCTTAGTGAATACTGTTTGTCTCACCATTAGATATGAACGAATCATCCAAAATTTGCTTCGCCGAATATTCGTCGAAGTTTTCACAAGATTCGAACAAATAAGAATCTATTCGACGAAGCTGCGTACAAATTATACGTTATTATGTGGTGTTTTGTGAACATTTGTACACTAATAACGGACTTACACTTGTTAAAGGTACGCAACTTACGTGAACACGTACGCATGAGCGTACAAAAGTGCGTACGAATCCTTAGAGTACTATTGTTTTTTTCCAATTCTGAGGGGTACGTATTAACACTTTCCCGCTCTTGCGGGGGCGGAATGTCATTTTTCCGCCGTACGCAGAATGCGTAAATTTACTTACATTTCATACGTATCTTACGTATAGTTAGCGGTCAAATTTTTGAGTACGTTTACGAATAATACGAAGCGAATCCGGCAAATTTTGGATTCGCTTGGAGAAGAAAATTTCCAAGATTCGATACGAATCTACAAAGCAGCGAATAGATTCGCTCATCTCTACTCACCATAGTAGCATTGGATCTGGCATAAAAATGTACATTTATAATATGGGGGGCAGCCGTACAAAACATTGAGTCTTAGATGAATTATGGTGGTGTTATTCCCCTTTACATTAAAAATGAACTTAGCGGCAACTTCCAGGAACCCAGCATATGAAAAGTAGAATCATCTTGTTGGCATTATCTGAGTAATCCCACATTCCTCACTTCTCTTTTTTTTTTTAAACAAAACCTGTAGGGCCAGGTAGAAGTGGCTGACAGCAGAGCCCCCCCTTCCATAGAGAAGGTGCTCAATGAGCCCTGTATATACAGATCATGAAGTGGCCATGCTGCTTTCTGATCTGGTCTTAGCGATCATGTGATCATAGGGGGCCCAAATCAGATCTGCACTTGGGCCTTGTACATCAGTGGTCCCCAACTCCAGTTCTCGGGAATATCTTGAGAATATCTCTGAGAATATCTCACAGAATGAATAACTGTGTTAAGTCCTGATGCACTGACACTAATTATATCACCTGATCAATACTAAGGAAATCCTGAAAACATGACCGGCAGGTGGGCCCTGAGGACTGGAGTTGAGGAACCCTGTTGTACATCATCTCTGGGGCTGTATTCCCCCTGAAAATAGGCTAGTATGTCAGCTTCAGTTTCAGGAAAAATCAGCAATAAAAAATATGATGTTAAAATGCTCCCCAAAGCTTTATGTGAGTCATAATGTGTAAAATAAAAAAAAAACCAAAACAAATAAAAAAATAACTACAAAAAGTCTGACACATGCCACACCACAGCTTCTAGCTCCACCAGCAAATATAAATTATATATATCATAACAACCGTTATGGAAAGGGGACATAATTTTTAAAAGTAATTAGTTAGTTAAACAACAAAAATAAAAAAAAAAATATTAAATTTTTCCTTCCTACATTTCCCTTTTTTAATTTTCTGGGAATAAAAAATAAAAATTAAAAAATTAAAAAAAATACTAACAAAAAGCGACATAAAAATAAAGCAACACAGACAAAAAAAAGCACAAAAATGATTTACATAACTGAACGGAAAAAAAAAACGTATGGCTTTCAAAGAAACACCTTCCAAAAAAACGAAAATGTGCTTGATCTGGTCTTGAACTGTTTAAGACATTCATTTCAGTGTTGTCTTCACTAATTTTCCCTTCACTAATAAATTGCTGCTGTGAGATTTCTGTTACGATGTTTGTAAATTTCTGCACTTACTGACTGCTTTCTTTATTCTTATGAACAGAGGGGAAAAACCTTTTAAAATAATAACTTTGGTCCTGGAGCCTTTGGCTAAATGTCTACAAGAAACATTTCCGTTTTGTAGTAGGCACATGTAAGGAGCTTTTTAAACTTCAAACACCGCTACTTTGATGCAGTATCTTAATACATGTGGTTAAAGAAACTTCCTAAGAACATTTCCACAGTCAGGAAGTACGTGGAATTGCTCACATTTGGCATTCCAGAACAGTGGATTGCATTATCCAAGCAACCCAAACACGCTGAGCATTTTAATTCCCATCTTAATCTAATTCCACACAAGGGTGATTATGGTGAGAAAAAATTGTGTTATTCTGAATATTTCCCTAGCTCCTGTCTGAAGTTCAATGACTAAGCTATTTCTTCTTCTTACAGGAAGCTTTCTGTAAGGATATAGCATTCTTCCAAAGGGGCTCCTTCAAGATCCTTACTGAAATGCTTCATTAATAATACCATAAAACATAAAATACATTTCTGAATTTTCTCGGCGCAAGTAGCTATACCTAGGAATACTGCTTATGGTGAGGTTTAGCTCAAAGGGGGAACTAGTAGTTAAATCCAAGCCCTGGTATCTGCTACATTCGAAGACACCAGTGATTTAAATGGTTTCAAGTTTTGACTCTGTCATTAGGTTGTTAGGTCGTGTTCTTATTGTTCTCTCCTGAAATGTTGCTTCAGGTCATTTTTCAGAATACACTGCAGTGTGTGTATATGAGGAATAATGCTATTTGTGACTTGTATCTGGCATATCTAGCAGTTTTCCCCCTGCAATCTGTCTGTAATTTCTTTTATCAGCACTTGTGGGCGGAGACTAGCTGGCCTCATGTCTGCCTAGACACAACACATAAAGAAACAGGGGATTCTATTCCCTAGTTCTCTGTAACAAACCCTCAGAAGGAGCTGCAGTGTGACGGATATTATACAACAATACTAAGCAATTAAAGGAGTTGTTCAAGTTATTTTTATTGATGCGCAGGTCCGACATCCGACAACCCCGGCGATTAGCTGTTTGAAGAGAAGACCAAGTGTATACAAGTGTATAGGAATGAGCCATCCCATTGATGGGACGGCTTCTTGTAATTATGCCTATTCGCTGCTGGGGATGGAACGGTGAGCAGGTGAACAATGAAGAAGAGGCAGTGCTGGCATGGCGCGAACCTTCTCTTCAAATAGCTGATCGGCTGGGGTGCTGGTTGTCGGACGCCCGCTGATCTGATATTGATGACCTATCATGAGACAACCCCTTTAAATATGAAAGTGAATATCTTACAAACAAGCTGCAGTCTCAGTGTTAGTCTTTCTGCCTCTGCCTGCCTCCAGCAGCCACTCCCTTCCCCTCTTCCTTCTCTATAGACTTCTATGTACTGTTATCTTTCAGTGAGCAGGCAGCTCGTCTTCACTGAAGAGGTGAATTGAGAGTTAATAAAGTGAGAGGGAGCAGGAGAGGAGCCCGGATAAAGGACAAGAAAGCATCTCTTTCATATATATTACAAATTTTCTTTTATTTGCCTGTACTACTCATTTATGAAAAAATTAAATGACAGTTACTATTTAAAGGAAGGCAAAAACTCAAGCAGATGTAGAAAACAATGAATTCTTTACTTAACCTCCACTGAGTACTGTTACAGAAAACTTAAAGGAAATGTGTATAGAGATAATAGAAAAAATGATAGCACTCATTGCTGTAGTCCGACATCTTTATTTGCATAGAACAAGAAAGGTAAGTACAGCACCTGTATTGCTTAATCGTAGTAACCGAATGCACGTCCCTCCAGAAGTCCAGTCCAGGAGACCCCTTTGTATCCAGAAATCCAAAAAAGAAGCAAGGACAGCATCCATATAATCAAAGTGAAGAGTAGTTTTAATCCATCACCATACCCAAATGCAATGTTTTGGCTGCACTCAGCCTTTTTCAAGCATGCTGGATTATCTTTATTTGCGTCAAAGGACGTTAATACACAAGGGCAGCAGGGGCACGGGACGCCACACAGGCACCCTCAAGTGACGAGAGCCGTTTCGTATGAGTATGCTTCCTCAGGCCTCTCAACGTCCCCCGCACTCACGAAGGGGGAGATGGAAAGCCCCCCCCCCTACACTTTAATCCTGACTTTACACTGAGTGATCGGGCATAGTACTTCTGAATCACTCTGCCTGATCATGAAGAGAAATGTGCAGCTTTATAGCGCATCTGCACAGTTCACTCATTTCATTTCTATGATCAGTGCAGGGAGGAAACAGAAAGTTACAGCCATGGGCCTACTGGTACCTGGAGAGGGGAACAACCACTAGACTCTAGACTTGCTGCTTATACTTTTACAGTACTTTCCATTATATAACCATTGACCGTTTCAGTGCCCTACACTACTAGGGATCTTTAAATTTACCCCTTCACTGATGTAGACCACTTGAGATACTAATATTTTTTATTTATTTAGCGCTGATATATTCAGGAGAAGTTTACAGACCTTTGCATCGCACTGTCCCCAAAGAGGCTCACCATCTAAGTTCCCTATTAGTATGTCTTTGGAGTGTGAGAAGAAACTGGAACAAACCCAGAGGAAATATATAAACTCCTTGGTTGGATTCAATCTCGGACCCCATGCTGCAAGTCACCAGTGCTAACTACTTAGCCACCATGTTAACCCAGTCAAATCTCTAGATTCCTCAGATTAACCCCTTTACTAGATCTGCAGAGATACAGAGGCTTAGAATTAACAATGTCAGCACAGCAGCTGAACATTACAGACGTTACATACTTAAATTTGATCGAATCTGTCCCCAGCTTTATGCTGTGCTTCGAGCAGAATAAACTTGTGAGTGAAAGTGCTCCTACTCTGATTACAATATAGGGTAACCTACTAGTTTTTAGCCAGTAAGAAGTTCCAGTTAGACCTGAGCACTGGAGTCTTAATATTCACACTTTGTGATTACGGTACCCCAACCTTCTGCAGATGATTGGCTGCTTTATTCCTAAACTGTCTATAGGGAGAAAGCTGTCAATCAGAGTCAGGGTGCAGGAAAATCCAGGAGCTCATGAATACCAGGACTCTTGAGCATGTGCAGTACTTGAGTGGACTCCTGTCCTGCTGGAGCTGCTCAAGATCAAATTCAAGAAAACACCTGGCCCAAAAATAGTAATTACACCTCACTGTAATCAGGATTTCAGATAGGATAGCATAAAATTGGTGAAAGATTCCCTTTAAAGTTATCAGTATAGGTGAGCAAATCACTCAAAAGTTGATTCGGCTTTGATTCGGCTGACTTGACTGATTCGAGTCTGAATCCATTCTACCCAATTTGAAAGTGCTCCAATTGATCTGAAAATTTGGGTATGACACTGAGGTTTCCTAGGTCTCATATTTTCTTTTCTCCCTTGATTCTTGCTTCTTTTATTTTTTTAATGATTCGGGGGTACTATCTTCCTTGAGGAGAGTGCCTTAATCAGAGTGAAGATTCTTATAGGTCATACATGCTCTGGAATTCTGGGAAGAAAGGGATGCAAATGAGCTCTTAACAAGCTCTGCCTCTGATGCCACCAGATATAAGACAGCTATCCTATAAAGCCTCATTCACACATCCGTGTCCGTGCTCAAATCCGCGAGCAGGTGGTCAGTGATATCTCCGTAAAGCTGTCCGTGAAGGATCCATGTTGGGTCCGTGGGTCCGTGTTCTGCCATCCGTGTTGCATCCGTGTTTCACTGACACTGAACAGCTGAAAAATAATTTTCAAAGCATCTCTTCTTAATGATCCATGAAACACAGATGCAACACGGATGACATCCGTGAGGGATCCATGGTTTTCATGGACTCATTGACTACAATGGGCGTGAGGGATCCGGGAACATGGATCAAGATAGGACAAGCATCCGTGCTAAAAACACGGACCCAAGAACCACGCTAAAACACTGATGTCTGAATACACACATTGAAATGAATGGGGACGTGTGCTGTCCGTGGAGAACACGTACAGCACACGTCCGTGAAACACTGACGTGTAAATGAGGCTTAAGTCAATGTTCAACCCTTTAACTAGGCCTAGATACATGACTGGATAAATAAGCCAGTGTCTCATCTGCAGACAGCTCTCTCCCCCTTTCTCTCCAAAATTTGCACAAATGAAAACACCAAAAATTTGCATTCAGATCCACCTCAAATTTAGCAAAATTCAGGTCGATTCCAATTCATTTGGAATCAATTCACTCATCTCTAATTTTTAATTTAGTTATACAATATATTTATTCATCGAATATGTTATCTAATTTAACCTGCTACAGAAAAATGCAGTGCTGATATTTTTATTTCATAATTCTTCAATAATTTCTCTGAATTTATATTCTGAAAAAAATATTCAGACTATAATTCCAATTTCCACTAAATATAGTCAATACATAATAAGTAATCCTTCTAGTTTCATTATGATAAAAAAAATCCTGTAAAGGCCAGTTTTTCTGATTTTCTTTTAAAATGTAAAAGTTCAATCCATTTTCCAAATATTTAAAAAAAATTAAATCAAAGCTGAAGAAATGCTGGGCACATGTTCCTATATTAGCTTCACAAAAGACCATATTGTGTGTGAAATAAGCAGTGTCCCCGCAGACAGCAGTAAATCGAGCTCATTAATGGCCCATCACTCAAACTGTTTCTGACAAGTAGCACTGATAGCATCGGTTGGGGTAAACTGAAGCAGAGGCAGAGGTATAGTGATTGCTGACAAACTCTTACAGCACCATCTGTGGTGTGTCAAGCTCTAGATACTGCCATTACCAAGTATTTCTTAGGTCTGAAAGGTGAACTTTATCTTTGAGTCCAAACAAAAGGACCTTTAATGACTCGACAATAAAGGGTCCACAGACCTTTCAGGTTTTGTCTGATGACTGTCATAATTAAATATAGTTAAAAAAAAACAACAACCTACCTTTAGAGTAAAACATTAACGCTATTGATAAATCATCTTCATCACAAGGAGCAGATCTCTGGGTTTGTTTAATGTTGAGGAGGATGTTTCACTAGAGGCTGACTCCATGTTATATATGCATGAAAAACTGCGTGGAAAACTCATTTATTATACAGAAACACATCAACAATTCATCCAAGTTTTTGGGCCACCAGGAAATTCATGGCTATTTTCAACATGTATATAGAATGTGGCAGTTTCGACTCACATTTTGATTTTTATTGCAACAAGGGTCTATATACTATCTACATTAAAATGTTTCACGTTTGGAAATACAAAGAGTCATACAGATAGAAGTTAAATAGACTAAGGGGTTCATTTATTAAGACCGGAGTTTTAGATGCCGGTCTTAATAACCTTTCTATCTGGCAGTTGATCTGCCGAAGTTGTGAAGAGGCGCTGGCCTCTAAAGAACTTCGGCGCATCCAGCGCCAGTTTAAATGTAAGCCAGCTTCCTTGCTGGTGTACATTTTGACCATTTTTATGCCTAAAACAAGCGTAGAAGATGATGAATGAGACAAGCTGGTAGGCCCATCCCCACCCACTTTTTTAGACCTGGCGTGACCAGGGAAAAGTTGCAGATTAATGTATAAATGTATTTCTGCACACCTCAAATAATAGAGTCCAGTGCACGGAATGGATGAGGTTAAATTGCCCAGTGTATTCTAAATCTGGGATTAAGAACACACCTGTGTTAGAAACGCGTCAACTAATGCTTTTGTGGAGAGTTTTGTCCTTGTAAGTTATTTGCTACAAAACCAAATAAAGCGCAACAAAGAATTTAATAGAAGTGCTGGATTCTACTTTTTTAAAGGTCACAGATTTCGGCTCAAGAAATCGGAGCCAGAAATATGCCTAATATAAGCATATTTCTGGATAATAAATGAACAATCCCCTATTGTTATTGGCGGTGCTATCTGTTGTCCTGACAAATATCTTTCTCCACTGGTTGGAGTCTCAGACTCCATCTATCTCAAGACTGATGTGCAGCTGTAAAAGTTGATGGGTTTGGAGAGGATTGAGACAAAACCACATAGGCAATCAGATTCCAAAGAATTATTTGATAAATGGAAACCATTCATTGTTATACCATTGATAATGCAATTGATGGGGTTACACTAGTACACATAGTGGTAAATTTTAAAGGGAACTTGGGGACCACTAACATTTAGTACCTTATTGACAATTGGGGAAAGATTTTGATTGATCTGTCCAGGTGAATTTGTAGAGTACTTTTGCTGAAGAGATGATATTTAGGGTAATATGATGGGGTTCCATGTTATTCTTTATGTCTTGTGTTTTGTACCCTTGTCTCCCAGGGAGCGGTGTTACATGTCAAGCAAATTGCATGGTCATTCATTTTCATATTTTCCTGTACTATCAAGTCCTTCCTGTTTCCTTCCTGATGGCAGATCCTTGAAGATGGTGCTCATTGCAATACATTGTGGATGCTGAGGATGTAATTAGTTATTAATTTTGTTTTAAGGTCATTTATATTACCTTAAAGAGTTATTGTATATTTATGTGAAAACTCAAATAAAGTACACATTTAAAAAAAAAATCCTTCTGTCAAGCTAATCTTTGAAGGCTTGTTCAAACTTCTTCGCTGCACTCCGCTCTGTTCCTTCTGCTTATATTTCAGCAGTGTTTCATGGGTATAACGTACAGCATTCCAGCAACCTCAGCTGCACAACTAACACAGGTGATCCCATTTTCTAACTGGGGTAGGTGTGTAGGTTGCAATGGAAATTATAGTACATATTGTATGTAGTTTATGTTAGATAGGATGGGATGTGTTCCATTGTTACTGCAGTAATAGTTACTATAAATTATGTTTGAGACTTCCAAACCCACAAACCAACCCATGCCTTAGAAGAAGGCTTGTGGTAAATTTATGATGTCATTATATTATGATATATTTTGACCTAAGTATTGTTTTGCTCATCTTCTATTATTATTTAATCCCAAAAAAATAGGATCTGGCTATGTGAACTATGTACAATGCATTAAGAAAGTTTTCAGTCTCTTTCACTTTTTTCACATTTTTATGAAAAATCAAGTTTTCCCCATCCATATGCATTCAATACCGCACAATGAGAAGGTAAAAACAGAATTTTAGATTTTTTTCAAATTTATTAATAAGTAAAAAATAAAATTTTACATGGAGATATGTATTCAGGCCCTTTGCTATGACACTTGGAATTTACCTCTGGTGCCCTCCAATTTCTCTTCATCATCTTTGAGTGGAGTCCACCTGTGGTAAATTCAGTTGATTTTACATTATTTGAACACCCTTGTCTATATAAGATCTAACAGCTGACAATGCATACCAGAGCAAAAACAAAGCCATGTGGAAGAAATAACTGCCTGTAGAGCTCAGAGTCAGGACTGTGGGGAGGCACAGATCTGGAGAAGGGTACAAAAATCCTGCTGCACTGAAAGTTCCCAAGTAGGCTCTATAATTCTTAAATAGGGAGAAGGGCTTTGGTAAGAGAACAAGGACCAAGAAACCAATGGTCTCTCTGGCTTAGCTTCAAAGATCCTGTGTGCAAATAGTAGAAACTTCCAGAAGGTCAACCATCACTGCAGTACTTTACCAATCTTGGCTTGATAAAAAATAAAAATAAGCCTTTCCTCAGTAAAATGCACATGAAATTCCATCTGGCATTTGCAGATAAGCACCTAAAGGACCCTCAAACTGTGAGAAATAATATTCTCTGGCTGATGAAACCAACATTTAACTTTTTGGCCTCAATTGTAAGCTTTATGTTTGGAGGACATCAAGGTTCATCACCTGCCCAATACCATCCCTACAGTGAAGCATGGTGGTGGCAGCATTATGCTGTGGGGGTGTCTTTCAGTAGCTGGGAGAGGGAGACTGGTCAGGGTTAAGTAAAGGCTGAAAGGAGCAAAGTACAGAGATATTCTTAATGAAAATCTTATCCAGAGTGGTCTGGACTTGAGATTGGGCTGAAGGTTCATCTTCCATCAAGAGAATGATGCACAGCCAGAAAAAAAACATCACTGGAGAGACCTGAAAATGGCTGTCCACCAACGGTCCTCATCCAACTTGACAGAGCCTGAGAGGATCTGCAGAGAAGAATGGCAGGAAATCTTCAAATTCAGGTATGGAAACCTTTGGTATCATACCCAAGAAGACTGGAGGCTTTAATTGCTGGCAAAGGAGCTTCAACTAAGTCCTGAATTCAACTAAGGGTCTGAATAGTTGTCAATGATTTTAGTTTTCCTTATTCAATAAATTAACAAAGATTTCGAACATTTTCACATTCTCATTATGGGGTATTGAGTGCCGAATGATGGGAATTTATTTTTATTTTTTTTTATTTTAGCACACAAGGCCGCAACATAACAAAATGTGAAAAAAGTGAAATTTAAGTAGAATACAGCCTTAGTACTAGGGTCAACTATGGACAGATACATTTTTTCAGTACTTTCCCACCTAGTAAAATTCTTGTAAAACCAAACTCTATATGTCCTTTGCTTACAAATGAAAGCCCTGTGTTGCCTATAACAAAGATAGGAATAAGCCAATGTAAATCTTCCTAACATAGACTGAGAATAAATTAAATTGAAATTATCTTTAATTTGGAAAATATTTTTTCAAATGCTAGATTTTTTTTCAATTTAATATTATATATATGTTTTAATGATTATTACTGTTTTAGCAATTAAATAGTTAAGTCATTGTAATGTAAAATAAAGTTCTCCAATTATTTAAACTGTAATGTGATTTTATTTTTTTCTTTACAAAGACATAAGGCCTAAGAGAATATAAACACATCCAATCATGGTAAAGAAATGGCAAATTATTGTAAATCTGCTAAGGAATTTACTATCCTCTGGTATGTAACCAAGTGCCCACCCCTGGTGTGTGTATAAATGAATTAGTCTATAGAGCCGTAGTGAAGTTCATTAATCAAATTTACTAATGTTTGTAAAGCATCTAGGAAGAATTTTGAACTGCTGATGAAGAATACAAATGTTCTTCATATAGTTTGCTAATGATACATCATTAAACAAAGCCAGTAAAAAATGCTGACAAGTTTTGAGAAGTGGAGTCTAAAATAACTTGTCTCCTTGGACACTGTGTCTAAAGCCTAGGGGATACAGAAAGTCTACCAGTGTGGAGACACTAAAGGATGATGATGACGATGATGAAGAAAATGATGGAGGTTACTATAAAGGAATCGTTATTAGAAGCTAAACATTTCTGTAACAGAAATCATCACTCATCTTTGTGAAACCCATAAAAAGGTTTCTCGGTTGAAAAATATCAACTGTTCGACTGAGACATTTTTAAACTATTTTAATGTGTTTTTTGTCTGGAGTGCAGTTGAATGAAAGTGTTTGAAAAACCAAATCCTGTGGCTCTCACAAGTTTTGACTACATCTTCCAGTCTGGCTTCATTGGGAAAACACTGCCTTTTAAAATAACTTTCACTCATACTTAGTAAATTCCGATTATGAAGGCAAATGTATTTTTGTCTTTTTGTAAACGTTCTTTTAGTGTTTCCCAAGTTGACTAACTGCTTTGGCTTCTACATTCTGGCAATATAAAGATGTGACATCCACTTGGCATTAGGCTGGGATTTGTCACATAATTGGTGGTGTCGCCAGTCAAGAGGGAGGCTGTAACAGAAAACATTCAGCCTAATATAAATCCACCAATAATCACAGTAAATTCAAAAAGAATTTCTGGGATATATATGGTGGCAATGGAATTCTTATTACTTATTTAAAGGAGGAAAGTGGTGCAAAACCAGGGAGCAGGACAAGGAGTATCCAGGTGAATCCCCCATCAAGGGCACATAATTGAAGGTGGTCATTCATATTAAATGAACATCAGCCAAATGGACTAATTTCTAATGTGTATGGGAATGTCTCAACTGTCTCCCAATGCCAGAATGCAAAAGAAGGATCATGCAACATGCCCAATCTTATGCTCTTTTGACCAACAAGCAGCCACCAGAGGTGTACGGCAGCAGCTACAGTAATTCCCCTCTTCCTATTGAGAACTTATGTTGAGGAAGGTATGCATGAATATGGAGATGTTACAGGAAATAACTAATAACGAGCATTCAGCCAAAAGACATCTAAGTTGTATGGCCACCTTAAGAGGCACTGAAGAGTGGACTCAATTCCATTGACTTGTTCTAGACCTTTGGTCACATAACACATCTGAGCTTTTCAGAATCTAATGTATTTTTCTAAATTACCACTAGTGGCCACTGTTTCACTCATTCTGAATTATTGTGTTGCACTTCCACTCCTCACCACCGGAGGCTGCTGTGTTTATCTTAGGATTTGCCCTTAACAAAGATGGCCAATGTGTGCTGGTTGGAAGCCATCTTGTTTCTTGTTTGGGCCTACTTATACCCATAAGGCAATTCAATCATTGCTCGAGTATTGTGACTTGTTTCAGCCTCCTGCTCCTCAGAACCGTCTTTCCCAGACTATTTCTACTCTTCGCCGAACTATCACCTTACGATCTACACTTCAAGCTGCACTACAGACTAAAACTCCACGGTTCATAACTGCGTCTGGCTTATTCCATCTGACTACCGGATTCCAGTCGTGTCTACCAGTATCGTAACAGAGCTTCTCTTTTGAAGAACCTTTGTGTAGACCTCTTCTCTTGTAGATGTTAGTAGCCCAAGATCTGTTATTTTATCGTCCTTACTACTAATAAGTGAATGGGTTCCCAAGAACGTTTATACAGATAGCCTGTCCTTAGAATATGTCATCAATATCAGATTGGTGTGGGCCTAACTCCCGACACCCCGCTGATTAGTTCATCTACAGTACCCTCATGGCTGGAAACAGGCCCCAGAACTATACTGGTGCAGTGGACAGAGCTGGTTTCTGCAGAACTTTTCCTATTCACTTGAATCAGAGCCAAGCTGTAGTAACCAGTACCAACTACCACACTGCAGCTGGAGCTTTATTGTTACAGTGATTGTTTCTGGCACCAGAGCTATTGCAAAATGGTTGATTGGTGGGGATGCTTGGAGTTAGACCCCCACAATCTGTTAGCTTGATGAGCTAACCTAAGGATAGGCCATCAAACTAAATTTCTCACAGTACTGATTCAAATATTGCTTATTATAACCTTATACTATGACCAGATCTGATCATCCGTGGACAACTCAGCTTAGTATTGGGACAACAGTTACATTTTTCTTTGTCAGATGGTGTTATTATTGCAGACTGAGATTTTCAGTTTTGTAGTATAGATAGGGAGGGTGTCACTGTGTACATACAATCGGACTATGGCTATACTTCTCATTTACCAATGGTTTTAGTGTAACATCTATCTGAGCTCAGGCCTTATTAGTACTTTAGGCCTGATGCCTACACCTCTTCTGGTCCAGAACCACCGTCTAATAATAGTGTTTTATCCTGTGCTCTGTGGAATTCTGCCATAGTGTGTGCATCAGAAAATACCACCTACTGCTCTATAGATCTTACTCATTGGGTCAGTAATTATGTGAAAATTATTGTGGATGGTGGATGTGGATGCCACACAATGTCCCTATAACAAGGCTGAACCCCTAGAACATAGGAACACAAGACACTGTGTGAAGGCCAAGGAAGACAAAGTACCAAAAAATGTCATATTCCCAATTACACCAAACCAGTCCCCTATAATACAGTACAGTATTGATCCATATTAAAATATTGCATATTTCATGATATGTCAGTGTATTGCTATGTTTAACCTCTTTAGAGCATTGTGGCACTTGGTGGTTTAACATACCGATTTAAGGTCATCTACACAAATGTTGAATCTTATTACCGAAATACTTTTATTCTTAGAGTCAGTATTGTCTAAATCTCACAAAAATTAATGAGCCCCGCTGAAGGGGGGAGGGGGAATTCTATATACAGTAATGGAGCAGTAAGTGCTGCATAAAAACAAATGAGAATGGAGATATTTTAAGACTTTTTCTGAATGTTTTAATTTTTACACTTCATTCAGTCTTGTAATAAAAAATGATACTTTAATATTATTGTTATGACTTAATTGTAGTACAGTTAGCATTAATTTCTCTTGGGAACTGGAATAACTTGGCTTTTCTTGGAGACGGTTAAGATGACAGGAACTTGCACATATAGTTCCCACAAAGCAGATTTATAGTTTGTGATGTATGTCTCCATTCTCATAGTTTTCACAGCAATAAACATTTTGTAATCATTTTATGTAACATTTGCATCCTTTTTACATTACTTTGCCAGCAGGGGTGTTCTGTTTTTAAGCCAACTACCATAGTGTGGGAAATGACTTTGATATTGTCCAATTTTTACAAGGGTTTTCAAGGATTATTTTGTTCAATTATATGATATGCGAGTGATAGATATTAGATACAAAATATATATGAAAGATAGATAGCTAGATAGATAGAGCAGCTACAAACAGAGTCACTTCCTTTGTAATACCTGGCACATCTAGGCAATATATGGACAGCCCCATGTAGTCCTTTACTTCTCCTGTGGTGGTGCTGGTGAGATACTGTGATCATATTTTGGGGTAACAAAAATGGGATGTCCAACTTGAAATACAAAAAGACTTATCTCGTTCTTAAAGGGAACCTGCCAATATAACACTTTTAGCTATGTACATTACCTTATCTATACAAGCATGTTGTCCCCGATGCTTCTTTTCTTCTGTTTTTGCATTTCATGGTTTTTGAGAAAAATTAACTTTATATTTTGCTTCTGCCATATACTACTAATAATTTTGAAGTCCATGAGGCTGGCTCTTGCATCCTACAAGTTGCGGTTGCTGCCCCCAAATCCTGCCTACCGCCCCATGATTGATGCTTCCCAGCAATGGCCACGTCATCCTCTTGCATCTCAACATTTCCCTCACAGACGCACTCCAACTCCCAGATCACTGTGTTGCACGTCACCATGGCAGGTGCACAGTCTCCCTTAAAGGCGTTATCCAAGACTTTTAAATTCCACCCATATGCCGGGCCCCTCACAATCAATATACTTACGTGGCTCCCAGTTCCCTGTGCAGCTCCTGGTCCCCGCACCGCCACTGCTGCTTCTCCCTGTGTGCAGATGAAACCGATTTTGACACCGATTTTCATCCAGTGTCGGGGGAAGTAGCCAATGGCAGTCAGGGACGGGGACAAGCCTCCCTAGCATCACCGGTGACGCTAGGGAGGCTCTTCCCTGTCCCCAACTGCCATTGGCTGCTCGTCCCCCCGACACCGGATGTTTTCCTCCGCGCACGGGGAGAAGCAGCAGCGGCAGCGCGGGGAGCCAGATAAATATGTTAATTGTGAGGGGCCCGGCATATGGGGGGCATTTAATAGTCTTGGATAACCCCTTTAAAGGGGTTGTCCAATGAAAAATATTCTACAGTTTTCAAACCAGCACCTGGATCTGTATACTTTTGTAATTGCATGTAATTAAAAATATTGTATAGTCACTGAGTTATTCAGTAAAATGTATCTGTATAGTGCCACTTAATTTCTTATTTCTTTGTCCTGCTCACTGAGAAGGCCGCACATGCTCAGTTTCATCCTTCAACTGCCTCCTGAGCTGTGATAGGGAGAGCTGAGACATGCCTCCTTAGGGCCCTTTCACATGACCATATGTCCTCTGCGACATACGGTCCGTGAGCGGGCTATATGTCCCGGAGCGGCATTGATCGTGCGCACGGGAGTGCACAGCATTATTGATTACAATGATGCTGTTCACGCCGGGCCACCCGCGGGCCTATTGTTCCGCATTCATAAAATCATATGAGTGCGGGACAATAGTCCCGGCAGGTGGCCCGTCGTGCACAGCATCATTGTAATTAATGATGCTGTGCGCTCCCGTGCGCATGATCGATGCCGCTCCGGGAGATATGGCCCGCTAACGGACTGTATGTCTCGGAGGGCATACGGTCGTGTAAAAGGGCCCATAGCTGCAGTGGAAAAGACACTCCCTTGAGCTGCCAGCTTGATATAAATCTAGCAGAGCAATGAATGGGGAGATCTCTGGACCCATGTGAGGTACAAGGCTGGTTCTAGCTTTGTTATAAAGAGATTGTCATATACTATATGATGTCTGATTTTCATTTTTTACATTATTCACGGGATAACCCCTTTAACTTGCGCATGTGCAGAAAAGAGCTGAGGCGAGACACAGTGCACCCACCTTCACAGAGCAGATGCATTGAAGGAGTCAGAATGCGCCAGATCGAGGTGTGAGGGAAATGTAGAGATACAAGAGGATGACATGGCCATTGCTGGGAAACATCAATCATGGGGCAGGAGGCAGGATTTGGGGCAGCAACTGTGACTTCGAGGATACAAGCGCCAGCCTCCTCGACTTCAAAATGATCATTAACATATGGTGCAAGCAAGATATAAAGTTCATTTTCTCAACAACCATGAAACGCAAAAATGGAGGAAATGAGGCAACGGGGACAACATGCTTGTATTGATAAGGTAATGTGCATAGTTAAAAGTGGAATATCAGCATGACAGGTTCCTTTTAAAGGACAATTTCCATTAGCAATGGGTATTTTTTTAAACAGTTTTCTTTCTCATTTCGTCAGTACTATGCCACTGAAAATCAAATAAAAAAATAAGTTCCTTCTATATCGGTCAGCATAAATGTTTGTTTTTTTTGTTCCATGTAATTTATACATGTAACTTTGATAATCAGAACATGGCTGGACATAGCATTGCCTCTAGTTGTAAAGTTTCAGCCCCAGTGTTTTCAGAGGCCGATGTTCTACAGGAACTTGTCCGGCTAAAGTTAAATAAGGCAATGGGTCCGGATGGCATCCACCCCAGAGTTCTTAAAGAACTCCGATCTGTGATTGTCGGCCCCCTGACTGATCTATATAATCAGTCCCTTCTTACAGGAGATGTTCCTGATGATTGGAGAATGGCTAATGTTGTACCCATTCACAAGAAGGGTAGTAGAGAAGAAGCTAGTAACTATAGGCCAGTCAGCTTGACATCTGTAGTGGTAAAAATGATGGAAACTCTACTAAAAAAGAAGATAATTGACCATCTAACAACAAACAACTTGATGGACCCAAACCAGCATGGCTTTACTGGGGGCCGATCATGTCAGACTAATCTCATTGATTTCTTTGACTATGTAACTAAAGTGCTGGATGAAGGTGGTGCTGTGGATATCGCCTACCTGGATTTCAGTAAAGCTTTTGATACGGTTCACCACAAGGAGCTGATAGAGAAGTTATCAAAAATTGGACTTAACCCCTGGATAGTTCAGTGGATCTGCAGTTGGCTGAAGGACAGATACCAGAGGGTTGTTGTTAATGGAGTGTATTCTGAGGAGAGGCTGGTTACAAGTGGGGTGCCACAAGGATCTGTTCTGGGTCCTGCTCTGTTTAACATGTTTGTAAGTGACATAAGGGACAGCTTGGTAGGGAAGGTTTGCTTGTTTGCTGATGACACAAAAGTGTGTAATAGGGTTGATGTTCCAGGAGGTGTCCATAATATGGAGAATGATTTATCTTTATTAGATAAGTGGTCAAAACAATGGAAACTTCAGTTCAATGTTTCCAAATGTAAAATAATGCACTTGGGGAGAAGAAATCCTCTATCTGAGTATCGTATTGGCAGTTCTGTGCTAACAAAGACCTCAGAAGAGAAGGATTTGGGGGTAGTCATCTCTGACAGCCTCAGAATGAGTAACCAATGCAGCCAGGCGGTAGGGAAAGCAAATCGTATGCTTGGCTGCATAGCTAGAGGTATAACAAGCAGAAAGAGGGAGATTGTGATCCCTCTGTATAGAGCTCTAGTGAGACCACATCTGGAATACTGTGTTCAATTCTGGAGACCTCACCTGCAAAAGGATATTGCTAAAATAGAATGGGTCCAAAGAAGAGCTACAAAAATGGTGGAAGGTCTAAAGCATAGAACTTATCAAGAAAGACTCCGAGTTCTTAATATGTATAGTATGGAGGAAAGAAGAGAAAGGGGGGACATGATTGAAACCTTTAAATATGTTAAAGGACTGAATAAAGTTCAGGAGGGAAGTGTCATTAATAAGAAACTGAACACAAGAACAAGGGGGCACAATCTGAGGTTAGTTGGGGGAAAAATCAAGAAAGAGTAGTAGAAGCTTGAAACAAACTTCCAGCAGAGGTGGTTAATAAATCCACAGTAACTGAATTTAAACATGCCTGGGATAAACATGTATCTATCCTAAGATAACAATAAAAGGATAATAAAAGGGCAAACTAGATGGACCAGGTGGTCTTTTTCTGCCGTCAATCTTCTATGTTTCTATGTTTCTATGTAATTTTCAAGAAGAAAAAAACTAAGAAATAAAAACATATAGTAAATGGCATCACAAATAAATACAATTATCCAAATGGTATCACTCCTTTCTCCCCCAAAATCTTTTAATAATGATATTACCTCCTACATGGAGCAGTTTACGGTTGCAGCAAGGTAAAGCAAGGTAGTTGTCGTTATGATAGTTGGTATAGAATTGGGATAGTATGACAGCAATATTGTTCTTTTGAAAGGCCTAAATAAAGATGGCCACAGAAGAGCATTGCATTTGCTTAGTATAATGTGTGATGTTCTGAGTCACAAGAGGGCAGCTCTCTCTCTGGTCACAGTGATGGTCTGACTTTAAAAGTTAAAGTTAGAGTTAAAAAGTTATTCTGGTTTTAATGATTAAATTTATTTCTTTAGACAATAGGATGTCAAACTTTCTAATATACATACAAATGGTTGGCTCAAAAGGGAAATATCGATAGGCAATTTATTAAAGCATAATTTCTAGATAAAAATATATAGAGATATAAACTTAAAACAATATAAAAGTTGTTAAATTGTAAACTATTCACAGTCACAGTCACTTATATGCACCCAATTGCGGTGCTCATGCAAGAGGGGTCTAGGTTCAATTCATACAACGTGGTAAACAATTGCAGGCTGAGCACCACTCTGGTGAGCTTCCCACAGTTACTGGATATAATTTTCTAATATACATCTATTTAAAGGGGTTTTTGGGACTTAACTACTGATGACCTATCCTCAGTATCTGATCGATGGGGGTTCCGACACCCAGGACCCCTGCTGATCATCTGTTTGAGAAGGCACTGGCACTCCAGTGAGCGCCGAGGCCTTCTCTCAGCTTTTCCTAGGCCAGTGACGTCACGTTCATTGGTCACGTGGCCTAGGAGCAGCTCAGCCCCATTCAAGTGAACAACCACAATAAAATGTATGACACTGTGCTTAGTGAGCTGAGAGAAGGCCTCGGCGCTCACGGGAGCACCAGTGCCTTCTTAAACAGCTAATCGGCGGGGTCCCGGGCGTCGGACCCCCACGATTAGATACTGATGACCTATCCTGAGTAGAGATGAGCGAATCTATTCGTCGATTCGTTGATTCGTATCGAATCTTGGAAATTTTTAGCTGCGAAGTGAATCCGAATATTAGGTGATTCGCTTTGGGTTTGTACGCATTCGCTACGTAGTTATCCTATAAATTATACACTATTTCTACGTATAAGTTACTGTATACGCTGTTGCGTACAAATTCAATTCATTAGCAAAATTTTACTGTTAGTTCGTTTATCATGCGCAAAAGCCTGGGAACAAAGCGGTCACCTGACCTAGTGGGCAGGGCTTGCTCTGATTGGCTCAGGCTCGGAAAGCCAGTGATGCATCACTTCTGCTGCAACTGCTGAGACGAGCAGAAGCACTGTGTGTGAAGTTCTGAGACTCTGAGACCTGTTTTGTGAAAATTGGGGTGTAATTGCTCTGGGAATCCATATTACACATATCAGGGATACTGCAGGGCAAGTGCAGGGTCAGTGCAGGGCCAGTTCAGGGCTAGTAATTAATCAGGCAGGGAGAGAGAGACAGGGAGAGATAGGGAGAGACAGGGAGATACAGGGACAAAGACCAGCTGCAGGGACACAGAGTGAATTGAAAAATGTCTGGAATGGATAAGCAAAAGGGGTCCAGGTCCAGCCAGACCTCGAGCTCTAAAAAAAATGAGAAGGTGGCACAGGGCAGAAGTGCCAAAGGACCTGTAGCTGGAGCATCTACTAGTAGTATTCGCAATACTTGGCCGTTGTTCCACCAGGCTAACCCACCAAGGCGCAAAAGTGTAGTGGAGGAGAAAGTGGATGAGGTAGTGGAGTGGATGGCACTCTCATCTCAGTCTCAGCCGGATGATCTGCTGTCATCTGCTGATACAGTATCCATATGAAGCCAGGGGTCAGACCCAGAGTGTTCCTCCTGCTCCACCATTCCTCTCCAGCAAAATCCGTCATTTTCATACGCAATTTGTACGCTTATGCGTACGTGTTCAAAGAGGTTGCGTACCTTTTTACCTGAACGTTCGTTATTAGTGCGCGAATGTTCGCTAAAAGCCATATAATTACGTATATTTTGTACGCAAATTAAACAAATCTATTCGTATGAATATACGAATCTTAGGAAAAGTTCGGTCGCTCATCTCTAATCCTGAGGATAAGTCATCAATAGTTAACTCCCGGAAAACCCCTTTAACGCTACTTTTACAACTGCCTTTTCCTTTCAGGTTTTGAGATCCAACAGAGGAAAACGCTTTTGTTTTGTCCCCTTTCATTGTCAAAGGGGACAAAACTGAACAAACTGGAACTGAGTGCACCAGAATGCATTCTGTTCTTGTTTGTTGCATTCTGTGACTGGACACAAAACCGCTGCAAGCAGCGGTTTAGTGTCCAGAATGGGAAACTGGACAAGCCATATCCAGCACCAAAAACCATGTAAGTCAATGGTACCAGATCCGTTTTTTTCAGACACGAAAAAACTGGATCAGGCATCCATTGACAATGGTTGTAGTGCCAGATGCGGTTTCTTAATTTTCAATATAATACAACTGGATTCGTTGTGAACGGGTGCAGCCGGTTGTATTATTCGAAAGGATGTGTTTTGCAGTGGTTTTGAGATTTCAAAACCAGACAGCATAAATGCATATATGAAAGCAGCCTAAAATTTTGCTTGCAGACCTTTATTATATCCGTGCATTTGCCTCTCCCTGAAGAAAATAAATGGTAGTTTATTTCTGTAAAATGCATCCGTAGGAGAGCTACTTAGGACTAAACATGACATCAGTCAAGTGACCCTCACAGTATCAAATCGCCTGGCTTTATGTTAACTGCCCTGGTACTGTATATAACAGGTGAATAGTATGTACAGAGGAGAAGAACATGCACAGTATATACAGTATTACTGCTGCAGCAGCAACTCTTGTCTGTCAGTGTCAGCGTAGAAGCAGGTCTCTGTGTGTGCTGTTTACTGTTTTTTTTTTTACACTAAACTTTATTAACAACATGACAGCATCACCTAAAGATTGGCAGCCATTTTACAAATCATTATAGACAGGCACACAGTGATGTAGTTACTGTAATAACAATAAAAAAAATCATGACTGATGATGTGTTTCAGTTTGGCCATGGATGCATTACATAGGACTGATACATGGGCTGTACCATTCATAAAGGGGTTGTCTCACTTCAGAAAAGAGCATATATCATGTAGAGAAAGTTAATACAAGACACTTACTAATATATTGTCATTATCCATATTGCTTCCTTTGTTTGGCTGGATTAATTTTTCCATAACATTATACACTTCTCATTTCCATGGTTATGACCACTCTATAATCCATCACTGGTGGTCGTGCTTGCACACTGTAGGAAAAAGCAGCAACCTATTTAGTGACTGGGACCATGGGAGCGCAAACAGGCTAGTGCTTTTCCTTATAGTGTGCAAGCACGACCACCATTGATGGATTACAGGGTGGTTGTAACTATGGAAACGAGCAGTGTATAATGTGATGGAAAAATGAATCCAGACAGCAAAGGAAGCAATACGGATAATGGCAATATATTAGTAAGTGCCTTGCATTATCTAACTCTACATAATAACTGCTATATGCTGAGCTGAGAAAACTACTTTAAGAACATAGTAGTCAACCTTTGAATATAAGAATTTTAAATACGAAATTGTATGATTTCCTATTTTATAGACAAAAAAAAACTTTAAATGTGACTGCCTGCAGTGCTAAGTCTACACACAGAGGAATCTAAAGAGCCAGAGGGGGAAGTAGAATCCATGAAATGAGTTTTCAAAAATAAAATACATAGTATTTTCACATATAGGCTGATAACATGTGATACAAAAAAAAGCACACAATCAGGATTGCGTGCAGATTTTCGGAAATTTAGAACATTTTCTACGCCTAAGCCAACCCTTCCCGTTCCTTGCCCACACCAGACCACCTTTTTTAGATCTGATGTGAGCGGGGAAGCAGTTGCAGATTCTGCCACAACATGGCGTGTGACAGAATCTGCGCCATATATACGCCACAAAGGTTAATAAAATGAATGACCCCCAAATACTTTCTTTGCCATTTCTTTATACCATAAGCTTTGTAACAAAGAGTCATTAACTTCGAAGATTCTGATATTGATGACCCATCCTCAGGATAGCCTATCAATTTCAGATCAGCAGGGGTCTGACACCCAGGACTACCGCTGATCCTCTTTTTGAGGAGGCCACAGTGCTCCGTTGAGTGGCAAGGCATTCTAGCAGCTTACTAAGTACGGTGCTGTCCATTGGATAGTGGCTGTGCTTGGTATTGCAGCCCAGGCCCATTGACATGACCGATTAAAGGGGTTGTCCCACGAAAAATATTCTACAGTTTTCAAACCAGCACCTGGATTTGAAGGCTTTTGTAATTGCATGTAATTAAAATTTTAGCATAGCCACTGAGTTATTAAAATGTATCTGTATAGCGCCACCTGCTGCTTGTTTTTTTCTTATTTCTTTGTCTTGCTCACTGAGAAGGCCGCACATGCTCAGTTTCATCCTTCAACTGCCTCCTGAGCTGTGATAGGGAGATCATGGACACGCCTCCTGAGCTGCAGTAGAAAAGACACACCCCGGAGCTGTCAGCTTGATATAAATCTAGCAGAGCAATGAATGTGGAGATCTCTGGATCCATGTGAGATACAGGGCTGGTTCTAGCTTTGTTAGAAAGGTATTGTCATGTACTATATGATGTCTGATTTTCATTTTGTACACTAGTGATGGGATAATCCCTTTAATGTGACATCACTGACCTAGAAAAAGATGCTTCAAACAGCTGACCCCTGGGACCCCACCTATCTTGAGGATAGGTCATCAATATCAGAATCTCGGGAAACCCCTTTAACATTCAATCCATTGCTACTTTTTATTTTCTTATATTTAAAGGAAACAGCAAATACAAAAAGATTGGATTTGTGCTGCTAGCGGCAGATTGTGGGTTAAAAGCATGAAAAGTAAATCTTAAGTCCTTTTGCAAAGCCCCCAAAATCTTAATTGCGCCTATTAAACTCCTCAGGGCTTTCCCAAAGTTTACATTACTCCTGAGTGCTGGGGAAGAGTTCAGGCCGTAGTCCATTAGGCCAAATTAAAGAGAAGCAGAAAAATAAACAGAGATAAAGACTAAAATTTTATGACTTAAAAAGAGCTCTAAGTTCTGTTTGCCCCGCGCCCTGGAAATATCATTATCTGGAGCGCAGCCAATGCAGCTTCTAATGACTTTCAAAATGTTTCATCGACACCGTAAACTGAATTGAGTTAAATATATTTTGACAAAGTGATAGTTAAAACGGGTCCAATCTGTCACATAATGAGGCAGCTCGGTGTCACTCGCGTTCCGGCACCGGCCTAATACTAGAACTGCCTTCGTTATAAATGTAGAATATAAAGCTATCACTGAAGGTGGGAGGTAGACATTTCACCATCTCCACTTTGCAGTCTTAAAGTGACCATAGAAAAACAGTTATGCTCAATTAGCAACAGTCAACACGGCCATCGAAATCTCATTCATTACTTCCATACAGACCCGTGGCATCAGTGCTAAGCTTGCACTCGTGTTTAAATATTCCTGGAAGTGGTCGGGATGGATGATATGAGAGATTATTTTATGCTGTGAGGAGGCAACCTGCTCTTGGGCACCTAGCAATCGGGAGATAGCTATAGGGATGAAGATGTAGCAGTCGTTAATGGCTCAGGAGCCTTATGGGACCCAAAGATCCCCATGCTACATAAGAAGACACCATTATTGAAGAAAGCACATGGTCAGTGGGGCGCCTATTAAATATGTTGCACTGGAGCCTGGGATCTTCAAGTTATCCATAGTACTTGAGGGCGACACTTTTAATAGCTGTCGGTGCTTGAATGCTCATTTTGTTCATATAAAACACAAGGTGAGCCTGCATCTAAATAGGGGTTCGATAACCAATGAGAACCTCAAAGCATCACAATAAGATAATGGGACCTAGCCCTATGTGTCTATAAAACCTACAAAAACTGCTAATAGCCCTGACATAAAGAGTAATCATTAGCAAAGTATTGGAAATTTTGATTCGGCTGCTGAATTTTCCAAAAAAATTTGCTTTGTGATGAATTACTTTGTCACAGAGCGCATTTCTTTTTAAATAGTGGGTGCAATGATGGGGAGCTGTGATTGTGCCGTCAACCGCCCCCCCCTGTCATTGTAGCTCTCAGATGCCGCGTTCATAGCTGATCACGGCATCTGACATTAATATTACAGTGTAAAATTTTTAAAAAATTAATAAAATCATACTGACCTCCATCTATTTGATCGCGAAGGGCCAGCCGCCACCATCTTAACTGAAGATCCAGCACAAAATTTCACAGAGCTTGTGATGAAGCCACCACGTCGGCTGGTCTGATATCTTCAATCAAGATGGTGGCGGCTGGCTCTTCACGCTTAAACGGATGAGGTATTATAAGTATGACTTTTCTTTTTAATTTTTACCGCCATTCAGGGAAAAATGAAAGCTATTTATGCAGAATTTCAAATACGTGTATATTATAAAATAGGGTGATTTCTTATTATATAAACAAATACGTAAAAAATAAAAAGCTGGAATACTCCTTTAACAAGGAGGGGGAACCTGAGTGGACCTACACAAACACTTATACATAGTGTGAACTGTGTTTAAAGCAATATTTCCCCAAATTGCTTCAAAAAGTTGGAACTGTTCAATTTTTGGGGATACAAAGGATCAGGCATATTAGATTTCAACATGCTCTATACTGTCAGAGGAATCTAGCAACAGCCTATTACCCCTCATTGAAATAAACATGTACACACAATAGATCTTGGCTGAATGTTTGGTTGTTTCGTGTATATGGTTAACTTTACCATCTGTAATCCCATGGAGGAACAATAAAGTAATCTAAAATGGCTGCTAAAGATAGCAACCACACTCCAAATGTAGATTCTAAATACATGCCTCCGAATCAGAAGAGAGTGAAAGAAAATTACATTTTTATTTTTTATTAAAATGATAAAAAATATGCATTTTAGGATTGATTGTTTATTTATTTGTTTTACCCTTTTCCCCAAATTGCTTCAAAAAGTTGGAACTGGTCAGTTTCTGGGAATACAAGGGATACAAGGGAGATACAGTACAAGGGATACCTTGAGCACTTTTGATTCGGGTAGATCGTCTTAGGACCCGAATCGAATTGGTTGATGGATTTGGCCAAAATTGAACTTGAAATTTTGAGCAATTCGATAATCATTCTCTATAAATAATTACAAAATGTTCCAACCTTGAGAATTGATCGTATTATTACCCAAAGTGAATTAGGTGAGGCGAAGCTGATATACTGATAAAGAAAAGAAGAATTTCTCGACTCAGCATTAGTCAAAACAGTAAAGTGGTTCTATAAGGATTTAGGGCAGATCCTTAGGTTATGCCTTTGAAGTTTGATCAGTGTGGGTTTGTCTGTGCATCCAGCTAAGAAGAGGCCACAGTGCGCCTCTCTATAGGGCAGTGGTTCTCAACTCCAGTCCTCGGGACCCACCTGCCAGTCAGGTTTTCAGGATTTCTTTAGTTTAGACCAGCTGATATAATTAGCGTCCATCCATCAGGACTTACCACAGGTATTCATTCTGTGGGATATTCCTAAATCCTGACTGGCAGGTGGGTCCCGAGGACTGGAGTTGAGAACCACTGCTATAGGGTAATAGGGAGAGAAAAAACTGAGTCATGCAGGATTAGAAGACATGACTGATTTCCTCCACAAACAGCTCCACACCTGTCCACTGGTGATGGGTGGTATTGCACCTCAGCTCTATTCACTTTTGTGGGGCTGAGCTGAAATACATGACCAACTCACACTGGATGAAAGCGTTTTTTGTAATCCTGGACATCCCCATTTAAGTGCTCGAAGTAATCTATATCTGTAAGAGCTTCTGGCAGAAAAGACCTTCATTATCAGTGAGTGGAGACATTACGATGTCACAGGCACTTCTTTTACATCTGCTTATTCTTATGCTTTTATTACATGTAGCTGCCAGCCTTTATCTATACAGCAATGTCTTTGTGACTCCTCCATACAATCTTATAACCATATTTTCCCAAGTCTCTGTTCTGTACTGTGAGTGAACCCCATTTACCAAGTGTGGTCTACACATCAGCATTCTGGCTTTTATGTCGGCCAAAGATAATGTTCAAGAGATACAAGATGTTAGCCGTATGGATCGTGAAATTTAATGGAAATTCTATTACATGCATTTATATAGTATTATCTTCTACGCTCAATGAGAAAAAAATAACACACCCAGATAAAAATGTTGGATTGGTGCAAAACTCGGCATGCAGGACTTTTTTTCATCTAAAATAACAGAGCTCAGATGAAAATGGCTAAAACAGATGCAAAATGTGTATAAAGGAGCATAACAGATGCTTAACCCCTTAAGCCAGCATGGCATACTTGTACGTCATGGACTGCAGTACATTAAGCCACCATGATGTACAGGTTCGTCATGGCTGCAAACTGTCTATGTACATGGTGACAGTGCTGAGATCGCTGCTGTTACACACAGCCAGGGATCACAGCTAACTGGCCCAGGACCAATGAGTGCAGTCCTGAGTCAGTGATCACTCTGATCTGTTCAGGCTAGCCAATGAGAGGATTGAATTTATGGCTCAAGGTTCTGATCCCCACAGTTTGTGACTGTGGGGATCAGAACCTGTTGAAATGTATATAAACCCCCCCTACTGCCCCAATGTCCCTGATCGTTCCCTCCCCTCCACCCCCACGCAATCATATTCAGGATGGCCAAGCGGCGGTAGCACCAAGTGTCAGCTGTAACATACAGCTGACACTCTGCTGTAATGGGCCGACATTGGTGATGGTATTTGTATTTTTTACACCATCCTCGCCACTTCCTGAAAAAGGACGGGGAGTAGCGGAGCCAGTGGCCCCGCAACATTTATCTTAGAGTAGTGGATTCTTCTGTTCCCCACATATATTCATGGCAATTTTCTGCAGTTGCCACTAGGGGCAACTCAGTGCATAGAAATTTTACAGCTTCTATTGAGTGCAATGGGAACTATAAATCATATGCACAAGCTCCCTCTAGTGGTGGCTGCAGGCAACCAGTTTTATAATATATTACGTGAGGTGAAGCAGTGATTTACAGCTGTATGGGGGAGATTTATCAGTGTATTTATGCAAGTCATCTGGTGTAAATACAGTGCGACGCATGGTGTTCAGAATGAGCCCCATATTTAGGAAGAATCTGTTGCACTTTTTCTGACATAGAAGTTAAGTTTTATATATAATATTCTGGGGGGCATAGTAAGTTTGGTACAGATTACTATGAGATCTGTGTATGCCTCTGACTATGCTTCTTTTCACTGGAACTTTAGTGTGCCTCCTCTACTATATATATGGGATGCATAGTCGTATGTCCCTTAGAACTTGTACCTACGTAGCTTCCAGCAGTGTGCCTTTCTCTTTTGTATTGTAATCGCCATAGTAGATTTTTTTTTCTTTTCATACAATTGTGTTGAAAAATCTGGTCATCTGATCAACTATATAGCTAGTTCAAACAGAACCCTTTATGATACTATTTTTGACCCCCAAGAGATAAGGGTTACCAACCCGCTATAAGATAACACCTCTAGATTAGGGCTCATGCACACGTACATATGTATTTTGCGGATTTTCATGTCCAAGCAATGGACCTTGGAAATCGTTTCCGTAATAGAGGATATGGCGAACGGGCGATTAGAAATGGGTACCTCAGAGCAGTGTCCTCTAATCGCAACCGATTGATTTATGATTGTCATCAAAAGAAGAATGACGATAATAAACTGGTACGGTTCATAACCACTTATAATCAGGGACATCAAGATGTAAGAAGGATACTTACCAAATACTGGGGCGTATTGCGATCTGATGACGTCATCCGCTCCTATTTACCTCCCAATCCACTGATTACCTTTAGAAAGGAGAAGAATTTGAGAGACCGCCTGACAAGGAGTCATTATATGGGAAAGGAACTGGGAAACATGTTTGGCTCAAAAGGCCCGAAATGGGGCTGTCGACCTTGTGGATCATGTGTAGCATGCCCCAATATAATGAGAACCTCCTCCTTTACAGATTCTGGAGGTAGGAAACGTTTTGCTATTACACATCCCATATCATGCAATACAACTGGTGTTATATATTTGGCCAGCTGTCCATGCAATATGTTCTATGTTGGTTTAACTTCGAGAGAATTGAAGAGAAGAGTGAGGGAACATGTACTTGGAATATACGCAGCAAAGGATGAGAATGAAATAGAAAATCTGAAGACGATCCCTCGACACTTTAAACAATTTCATAACTGCAATGGAGCATTGCTACAGGTAAGAGGAATTGATAAAGTTGTGGTTAATATCAGGGGAGGGAATTGGAAGCGCATCTTGGCACAAAAAGAGATGCGGTGGATCTTCAATCTCAATACCATAGCTCCACACGGCTTAAACGAGAGTTTGAATTTTACATCATTCTTATAACAGTCTATTTTTTGGATTTCTGTTCGAAGTTAGGAACATTGATCTGGTTTATTTTATTGCCCTTTGGGATTTTATTAATATTATTTTAATTCTTTGTTTATTGTCTCATACAAACCTGGATTGAGGTTTTAATATGATACTAATGGCCTATTTCCCCTTTACCTTTTTTTTTTTTTTTTTTTCTCTTTAGGGAGAAGATTATACACATCTGGGACGTCCATATTACAACACTATAATCAATTAAATTTATTTTCACTTGGTTTTTGTTGGCACTTTATTGCATGGCACTTCACTGTGTGGCACTTGCACTTTATTTTTCACTATGGTCACATTATTATGTTAATTGTATATACTGTCTTTTATAACTATATACTGTTATAATCATATTTTTATGTGATCACTATTATCATTATTTGTTCATTTTGGTATGGCTTTTTGTAAACTACACTCACATATGTTTTTTGTAATATGGTATCTTATCATGCTTCTGGGTTCCAATCGGATACGCAGTACTAGCATGTCTTAGAGCACTTTTATATATATATATATAAGTGGGGGTCCATTGATACTTTCCTCCCTTTAATGAATTCATGTTAGGATACATTTGGTGGAGATAGGCGTTTTCACCCGGTCGTTGGATCTGCGGCTGCGCTCCAATATTATTCATGGTTTACTCATTTGAGGGATTGCCGCCGGATATGGGCGTGTTTGCGTTCCACAGTGGAGCGCATCACGTCACTTCCGGTAGGCGTAATATAGTCGGTACAATATGATGCTGGCGCGCGGCCCCTCACCCAACGAACCGGGAAAACCAGGTGTATGAGATTTTTTAATTATATTGTGTGTATATATATGGGCAATCAATGTATGGTGATTTACCCCCTGAAGAAGCTTGATGCGAAACGCGCGTCGGGGCGTGGGACTTGGCGGTTGGTAATATGAGTTTATAATTTCTAATATCATGAGTACTACATACTGGAGTTTTATGTGATTTATGGCACTAGCACTTTATTTATTCCTAATTTACTGTTTTGGGATCATGATCTAAGGTGTGTAACTTATGCTTCTAGGATTAACGTATATTCCCAGTAGTTTGGATGAGATGACTCCAAGATATTATATCTTGTTTGTACATGCACATTACCAACTCTGTGGAATTACCTATTGAACTTTGCATATATTACTAGTATTTACCTTCTCATGTTGGCCCCTCTTTGTCCCCTTTAATCATGTACCTATTATTATCCTCCATCATTGTTTTATGTATTTGTATTTGTTATTTATTGTAACAATAAAGATTTATTGAGTGAATACTTTCCCAATCTTTGATTTCGGGTATATATCTCTAGTGTGGGTTAGTGGGAGTTACTATTTGGTTATATGGACCCGTTTCATCTATATGTTGGTAATTAATGTTCCTCTGTTGTTTTTTTGAACTATAGAGAGGTTTTTCTGATCCTATTATGGATTTCCGTGTTCGGGAGGCAGCCTGGCGACTACAGGCACAAACAATTTTTAATGATGGAGGAATATATGATGTTGAACAGAAATCAACACGTGATATAAAGAATTCCCTCAAAAACCTGTTGCATCGACGTACGAAGGTATGGTGGAATAGGATATCAATGGAGCAATACTTGGCTAAGGATCTTATACCTCGGGGCCTGCGGGTACAGGTATTTCCTTCCTTCGGTCTGGAATCTCAGGACCTACGAAAAAAATGGGAGGATACATGTAATAATTGCTCAAAATCGTTTTTACAAATTCTCATTCTTGCTAATGACGCCACACTGGCGGAATTAGACATCGAAATATGTGATCTCCAGAATAAATTGGAACAAGTACTGACGTCAGTGGAAAAAGACTCCTTTACTAAGGAGATAGAGGAAACACAATCTAAATGGGTGACACAAATTGGTGAGTTTAAACAAAAAAAGTTCCAGAGAGATCGCCAAGACATGGAGGCTAATCGAGTCTATAGATGGCAAAGATTAGGCGATAAAAGGCAGAACCGAAGTCCATCGATGTCATCACAAGCCTCAGGGGGAGCTGAATCTTCCAACTCTGAGACTAATTATCAGCTATATCAAACACGGAATTGGAGAAAACGCAAACAGGACAATCAAAGAAAACCAAATAAGCGCCCGGCTCCGAACATGACCTCGAGCCACGATCTCCAGGTAATCAATTTATCTAACCATAGACTAACAGACCCACAAATGGAGGTCTTAAGCCTAGGTTTATCTTTTGTACCTGAAACAAAATTTGATATTTTCACAGCGGTAAAAGATATCCATCTCTTCGCCCGCAATTTGGTATTCAAGAAACTTCATCATAAAAGTGGGGTGCTGGGGTCTTTGGACTCCCCTGAGGAGAGAGAGGCAGTGACTATCTTGCAAGAACTACTGGAAGAACAAGATCCATCTGGAACAAGTAAGTTACCAAGGGGATTGATTCCAAAATCAAAGAAGTTTCCCCCTTTGTCCCTATGTCCTAATATTGACATATTTGTTAAATTGGCAATGGAAGAACTGAGGAAAGTTAGGGGGAATGTGAGACATGACAACCTTACCAAAATACAAAGAAAGGCATTAAGGGAATTGGAAAAATTGGAGGATGTTGTAATTAAACCCTCCGATAAGGGGGGCAACATCGTCATTTGGCCTACCTCCATGTACGAGAGAGAAACGTTCAGGCAGCTGCGTGATCGCAGCTGCTATAAACGGTTGACCTACAATCCCCTTACGGAATTCCAACTATCTTTACAGAATATTCTGAGTAAAGCGGTAGACTCAGGAGTGATCACCAGTCAAGAAATGAAATATCTTATAGTGGATAATCCAACTGTTCCCACATATTATTTGTTACCTAAAATCCATAAGAATGCTGAAATACCTCCTGGTCGACCAATTGTATCTGGAATTAATGGTATGTGTGAACCCATTTGTAAATTCATTGACCATATTTTAAGACCCTTGGTCTCTAATCTTCCTTCTTATCTAAAGGACACCGGAGATGTTCTGAAAAAACTAGATGGAATATACTTGGAACCAGATATGATCTTAGTCACGTGTGATGTTGAAGCTTTATATACATCTATTAAACATGCAGATGGTTTGGAAGCCGTTAAATATTTTATCTCCTCCTCGGAATGGAAAGGTGAGTTGGGTGATCTGGTCGTGGACCTGCTACAGTTTGCACTGAATCATAATTTTTTTACATTTAAGGGATCCTTCTACCTACAGCTCCAGGGCACAGCTATGGGGGCGTCCTGTGCGCCCTCGTATGCTAATTTGTTCCTGGGGCTGTGGGAGAGGAGGATCTTTATATTGGAACCTATGGAGTTGATGGGGCGGGTCCATCTTTGGACCCGCTATATTGACGACGTTTTTATGATTTGGCAGGGCACGACAGATGAACTTACGACCTTTATGGAGTTTCTGAATACCAATGATGTCAATATTAAACTGACATACAAAGCGGGCAGAAGTAAAATGGATTTTTTGGACCTCCTTCTGGATGTAGATGAAAATGGGGCGATTCAATGTAATTTACACCGTAAAAAAACATCGGCGAATAGTCTGTTACATGCAAGTTCCTCTCATCCACAGAAGCTAGTTTCTAGCATCCCCATTGGCCAATTCCTCAGAGTGAGAAGAATATGCTCACGGGATGAGGACTTTCATGTCCAAGCAATGGACCTTGGAAATCGCTTTCGTAATAGAGGATATAGTGAACGGGCGATTAGAAATGGGTACCTTAGAGCAGTGTCCTCTAATCGCAACCGATTGATTTATGATTGTCATCAAAAGAAGAATGACGATAATAAACTGGTACGGTTCATAACCACTTATAATCAGGGACATCAAGATGTAAGAAGGATACTTACCAAATATTGGGGTGTATTGCGATCTGATGATGTCATCCGCTCTTATTTACCTCGCAATCCACTGATCACTTTTAGAAAGGAGAAGAATTTAAGAGATCGCCTGACAAGGAGTCATTATATGGGAAAGGAACTGGGAAACATGTTTGGCTCAAAAGGCCCGAAATGGGGCTGTCGTCCTTGTGGATCATGTGTAGCATGCCCCAATATAATGAGAACCTCCTCCTTTACAGATTCTGGAGGTAGGAAACATTTTGCTATTACACATCCCATATCATGCAATACAACTGGTGTTATATATCTGGCCAGCTGTCCATGCAATATGTTCTATGTTGGTTTAACTTCGAGAGAATTGAAGAGAAGAGTGAGGGAACATGTACTTGGAATATACGCAGCAAAGGATGAGAATGAAATAGAAAATCTGAAGACGATCCCTCGACACTTTAAACAATTTCATAACTGCAATGGAGCATTGCTACAGGTAAGAGGAATTGATAAAGTTGTGGTTAATATCAGGGGAGGGAATTGGAAGCGCATCTTGGCACAAAAAGAGATGCGGTGGATCTTCAATCTCAATACCATAGCTCCACACGGCTTAAACGAGAGTTTGAATTTTACATCATTCTTATAACAGTCTATTTTTTGGATTTCTGTTCGAAGTTAGGAACATTGATCTGGTTTATTTTATTGCCCTTTGGGATTTTATTAATATTATTTTAATTCTTTGTTTATTGTCTCATACAAACCTGGATTGAGGTTTTAATATGATACTAATGGCCTATTTCCCCTTTACCTTTTTTTTTTTTTTTTTTTTTTTTTTCTCTTTAGGGAGAAGATTATACACATCTGGGACGTCCATATTACAACACTATAATCAATTAAATTTATTTTCACTTGGTTTTTGTTGGCACTTTATTGCATGGCACTTCACTGTGTGGCACTTGCACTTTATTCTTCACTATGGTCACATTATTATGTTAATTGTATATACTGTCTTTTATAACTATATACTGTTATAATCATATTTTTATGTGATCACTATTATCATTATTTGTTCATTTTGGTATGGCTTTTTGTAAACTACACTCACATATGTTTTTTGTAATATGGTATCTTATCATGCTTCTGGGTTCCAATCGGATACGCAGTACTAGCATGTCTTAGAGCACTTTTATATATATATAAGTGGGGGTCCATTGATACTTTCCTCCCTTTAATGAATTCATGTTAGGATACATTTGGTGGAGATAGGCGCTTTCACCCGGTCGTTGGATCTGCGGCTGCGCTCCAATATTATTCATGGTTTACTCATTTGAGGGATTGCCGCCGGATATGGGCGTGTTTGCGTTCCACAGTGGAGCGCATCACGTCACTTCCGGTAGGCGTAATATAGTCGGTACGATATGATGCTGGCGCGCGGCCCCTCACCCAACGAACCGGGAAAACCAGGTGTATGAGATTTTTTAATTATATTGTGTGTATATATATGGGCAATCAATGCATGGTGATTTACCCCCTGAAGAAGCTTGATGCGAAACGCGCGTCGGGGCGTGGGACTTGGCGGTTGGTAATATGAGTTTATAATCTCTAATATCATGAATACTACATACTGGGGTTTTTTATGTGATTTATGGCATTAGCACTTTATTTATTCCTAATTTACTGTTTTGGGATCATGATCTAAGGTGTGTAACTTATGCTTCTAGGATTAACGTATATTCCCAGTAGTTTGGATGAGATGACTCCAAGATATTATATCTTGTTTGTACATGCACATTACCAACTCTGTGGAATTACCTATTGAACTTTGCATATATTACTAGTATTTACCTTCTCATGTTGGCCCCTCTTTGTCCCCTTTAATCATGTACCTATTATTATCCTCCATCATTGTTTTATGTATTTGTATTTGTTATTTATTGTAACAATAAAGATTTATTGAGTGAATACTTTCCCAATCTTTGATTTCGGGTATATATGTATTTTGCGGTCTGCAAAAAACGGTTCCGCAAAATGACGTCTGTGTGCATTCCGTATTTTGCAGAACGGAACAGCTGGCCCCTAATAGAACAGTCCTACCCTTGGCCATAATGTGGACAATAATAGGACATGTTCTTTTATATTTGCGGAACGGAAATATGGACATGCGGAAATGGAATGCACACGGAGTAACTTCCATTTTTTTACAGGCCCATTGAAATGAATGGTTCCACATACGATCGTTTGTGTGCATGAGCCCTAAGTCCTATACGTAGGTTCCCAGCACCTAATAGCGAAGATGATTGACTGGGTCCCCTTTGTCCAAGGGCCCCAAAGCAGCCACCTTGCCTGCATACATGGTATATATGCCCTTGGCCAAATGGACACTTTTGTTGAACGTCTTTCTGCAAGTTACACTTTTTCGCTGGGCAAATTTTAAAAGATTCCCCCATCTCTACAATGTAAGTATCCACCAAAGAAAATCATTTTCCAGTATCAGTACTTGTGTGGTCAGCTTTCCATTCTTTCCTGCATCTTTATCCTGAGAAGTAATATTTTAAACTTCATGTTTCCGTTATCCAGCATCATGGAAAGAATAATATACCACGGAAGGAACCACTGTGCCGTTATCTCACTGTCTGAATAGTTCCTGTATGATACTGGATTATTTATTCTAAATATTTCACTGACCTTTTCAGCACCAAATAATAGTATTACCAGGACATTCTGTGTAATCTGTCTGGATTTTTAGCAATTTAGTTTATTTTTCTTCAGTCTGTATGTAATTGACAAAGATGACAGCTGGAATTAGATTTCAGGTCAGAACCCAAGATCCTCTGCTCTGCTTTTGCTTTCTTTGTCTGTTTCAAACTTTCACACCTTGTTAGATTTACCGATTTTTACCAATAGGATACTATAGTCTTTTTTTTATGTACAGCACAGTGTTGTAAATTTCATGCAGGCAGACTAGGCAAATACTATTGTGAGAGTGGCTTGGCACTGATCTTACCTAACACTAAGGGCCCTTGCACACGACCGTATGTGCTCCGAGACATACGGTCCGTTAGCGGGCCCTATGTCCCGGAGTGGCATAGATCGTGGGCACGGGAGCGCACAGCATCATAGATTACTATGATTACTGATTACTATGATTACTATGATGCTGTGCACGTCGGGCCGCCCATGGGACTATTGTCCCGCACTCATATGATCTTATGCGTGCGGGACAATAGTCCCGCGGACAGCCCGACGTGCACAGCATCATAGTCTCGGAGCACATACTGTCATGTGCAAGGCCCTTAAAGTGCATTTACACCAACAGATTATATGACCAATTTCTGTCCAATCAGACCAATAGATAACAAAAGATCTATATGTGTAAACGGCCATCTGACCAATGATTGGTCTGAAAATCTGTTAGATCAACTGTTGGTGTAAATGCACACTTATTCATTGCAATTTCCAGGGAAGACTGCATATACCGGTAGATTTTATCACTTCCCATTGACCATTTGTATACATCAATATGCATTCACTCCCACTAGTACTATAATTATTATTATTATTTATTATTAAAGTGTCATTCATTCCATGGCGCTGTAAATATGATAAGGAGTACACATACATAATACAGGCAATTGCACTAAGCATGAACAAGACGAGTTACAAACTGGTACTGAAGGAGAGAGGGCTCTGCCTGCGAGGGCTTACAATCTATATGGTATGGAGGAAGGACACAGTAGGGGAAGGAGTACTAGATTTGTAACTCTATGGATCAGATTTATCATGTGGAAAGATGCTATTATCAACCTCTCCTATGTCTAAAATCCCAATCTCTGAAAATTGATCTAGAATATACGTAATAAAAAGATAGTAAATTGTTGGTGCACTCAATGAGTAGGACCCGTTTTAAGTTGTTGGGAGCCAATGATTCCTGTGTAGCAAACAAAATCAAAAGTGAAATACAAAACATAAGGGAAAAATAAATAAATGCACAATTACTAGTCAACCGGTCCACTCTCAAAATGTTTGGCTTCTTTGCCTTTCTTATGGGTCTTATTAACATCTATAGATCCTTTTTGGGGGCTTTGATAAAAAATATATGACGGCTGAAGAGAGTCTCTGGCTTGCATCATTTTCTAAGAAGGTAAGTAAGGTGAGTCAGGTAGGTGCCCTTATGTATGGGGTTCGGAAGTCACAGCTGTTGGCATAATCATTGTTCAACTTTTTTTTTTTAAATAAGCAGTGGAAACCTTAGGTCACCCATAGTAATAGTTAAAGGACCTTTCTTACATTTTCAAACTTTTTTTTATAACTTTAAAAAAACTATTGTGAATTTGACCAGTAATACTATACCGAAGTGTCTATTGGCTTCTTCATCCCCTTAGTTACTCAGTAAGTAGATTGTTGCATAAAATGTGATACTTGATTTTGACTTGTGTTTGTCAAAATGCTTCTGTCATCTGTTCCCACTGCACCTTCTACCTGCCTGTCTCTACCAATCTTTGCAGTACTTCGGCAGAAAATTTTGGCATGAACATGTTTTTGATTTTTATGTTATGCAGAGTCAGCAGCAGATTTCACTGCAAAGGAGAGCATGACAGTGATAAATTTCCTATTTCTGAAAGGGATGTTGGCCAAAGAAATTCATCTTGATATGGTGCAAACATTAGGTGACAAGAGCCCACATCAAAAAATTGGATTGTCAAATTGAAAACCAGTCAACACTGACAAAGAAGACCATTCTGGGAGACCTCCACGATTCTGGAATACCAGCAAATTTCTGCTTTGAAGATAGTTGAGGCTCTGAACATTTCCAGAAAAAGAGTTGGAAGAGTTGAAATGTTTGTCAGCAGCAGCGTGAAAATCTCCCGGGGAATTTTGGCACAATGGTGATGCTTTCCTGTCTTGAAAGGTGACAATGGGTGAGAAATGAATTTTTATGTATGATCCTGAGTCAAAAAAGCAGTCAAAACAATAGAGACACAGACGTTACCCATGTTCAAAGAAGTTCAGAAGTCAACATTGAAGGTGATGGCGGTTGTCTTGTGGGATAAAGATAGGATACTGTGTGGATTACCTTCCAAAGGGGTTTACTAAGACAGTTGTGTTTTACACAATGCTTCTGGATAAATTGAGGTTTATTGAAGTCAAAAAGACGCAGTTGACCCAAGATATTGTGTTCTAGCATGACAATGCCTTGTCCCACCCAATGGACATCACCCAGTACTAGCTGACCTGGGCTTTGAGGCGTTGGATCATCCCCCTTTTTACCTGACTGGAACTCTTGGACTATCATCTGTTTTCTGGTTTGAAGAAACACCTTAAGGGAACCAAATTGGACTCCATCTCTGATGCAATTGCAGCTGCTGATGCTTGGTTTAGTGCCCAACCAAAGAAATTCTACCTGGATGGGTTAAAAAAGTTGCAAAATCACAGTCAGAAGAGCATTGATATCTGCTATGGACCATGTAGAATAACTATGAAAGTTCTATCTCAATATTTGGGGTCAAAGCCAATAATTTATCAGCAACTCTCTTAAATCTGGAATTTCTGCTATTGAAGTGATCAGGTATGTGATGGTCAGATAATTGTGCATCAATTGGATCCAGTTATTTTGACCATTTACAGTTTCTAATTATAAGAATCTAAAGATGGAAACTGAACTTTAACTATTGCTTCCTACCAATGACAGTAAAGGGGTTGTGTCACCATTAAATATTATTTTATATTATACATATTTATTATAATTCAGCATGAACTAGTTACTTTGATAATTTACTTTCTGTTCCAAAAATTCTCCAGTTGTGAGATATTCTATTTACTTCGTTAAATTGGTGGCCCCTGGTGTTTAATCTGTGTAGTAATGAGCATGTGCACCTACTGAGGTGATTGCACATGCTCAATTCCATCTATCAACTGCACCGGCTATACAGTATCTACTGTTAGAAGCTGTGACAGTTAAAAGGAGAGAGCTGTAGCTGAAAGGACATGCCCCCGAGCCCTGATGGAGAAAGATTTGGAGCTGAAAAGAACATGCTTCCTGAGCTGTGATAGGGAAAATGCTGCAGCAAAAAGGATACTCCCCCTGAGAAAGAACACACTCCCTCCTGAGTTGCCAGCCTGAAGAGAATCTAGCTGAAAAATCGGAGCAATGAATGAGGGGAGCTCTGAATCCATGTGAGGTACAGGGCTTGTCCCAGCTTTGTTATAGAGATTGTCATGAACTATTTGATGTCTGATTTTTATTTACATTACATTAATCATGGGATAACCCCTTTAAAAGTTCAAGCTGAATACATGCCCATGTACAAGATGTACAACAACTGTTACTTGGCTATCTTGCTACAAATGTTTTTCTCTTATATTACTTCTTTCCTTTAAATGTAACAAATACAGGAAATTTCAAGTTTTACATCAGTCCATACATATAAACCCTTATGAATGCCAGATTTAGAGCATTTGTTAGTATTTCAGAACTATGCTCCATGTTTCAGAACTGTCTACTTACTAGAATAGTTGGCAAAATGCCAGGCTCTTTTCTATGTGGAAAATTAAAGTTTACTTTGCTACGTACAGTATATTGTTAAAATCAACATCATAATAAGAAGCAGAACACAACTTACAATACAAAGCCTTCTTTTTATTTTCTAAGAAACAAATGTGTAATCTAATTTTGATCAACAGCAGCAGTTACAGAGATATAGGATGGACAGTAGTCAGAGAAGGTTCTCAAAAAATTCTTTTAAAGGGAACCTGTCACCATGAAAATATGAATTAATCGGCAGCCGGCATGTGATAGAGCAGGAGGAGCTGAGCAATTGCTATGTAGTTTTATGGAAAAATAATTTCATCCATTTATATTCCTAATTAGCGCAGGGCAAAGGCATTTAGCCCAGTTCTGGTGACGTACCGGGCTCTGCCTGGCGGAGGCTTCTGCCCGGCAGTGTGCCCGGTGACATCACCGGCACTGATGGGCGGGCTTTAGTGCTGCCCTAGCCAGTAAAATGGCTAGGGCAGCGCTAAAGCCGGCCCATTACAGCCAGTGACGTCACCGAACTCACTGCCGGGCGGAAGCCTCCGCCTGGCAGTGTGTTATGTGAATAAAAGACCCCCTGCCCTGCGCGATCCAGTGCAGTGCAAGGGAGGGCATCGGAGCATGAGATACTCCGATGCCCTGTTCAGGCGGGCTGCCTGGGTGAATATAAGGGTACCTCTGGGTTCAGCTCTGAACCCGGACAACCCCTTTAATCTGGGCTTTGAAGTCAAGGAGGTGGTCCTATCAGTGATTGACAGCTGTCTGTATACACAGTCATAGAGGGAAGGCTGTCAATCACTGATAGGACCGCCTCCTTGACTTCAAAGCCCATATTGATCATGGATATATATAGGAAAATTACAGGTTTTACTGAATCCTTCCCTATAAAGTTATTTATCAGTCTGCTCAGCTCCTCTTGCTCTATAACATGCCGCATGCAGGTCAATACCATGTTCAGCATGACAGGTTTCCTTTAAATGTATTAAATATCTTCAACATGCTCCCTTTTTAGGCAAATGATGTAACTTAAAACAGGATCATGAACTAAAATATTTTAGGTTTAGAATAGAGATGAGTGAAGTTTTCAAAAATTCAATTTGGTCGCTTCGCCGAATTTCTCCCAAAAATTAGTTAGTAACACATTAGTAACACATTAATTTGTCACAAAGCGCATTAAATCAGGTCTATCCGAGCCACCAGTTAAATTTTAGGGAGAATGTACCCTGGTGTACATCACAGCAATGTAGCAACATTCATAGCTAGTCCTTTCTGATAGCGAAACAGTTACTGTGCGTCAGAGTGACAGTCAGGTCACATGTATGGTCATGCGCATCATCGCGCACACCATAAACATTCTTAACTAACCCCTAGATAAACCAAAAGAAAAACATACAGCATCTTTAAGTAAAGCAAAAAAATAATGCCGCATGCCCCTGCAGGTGTCCCAGTGACTGTTTAGTGGAACAAAACAAGGACATGGAGGCAGTGCCAATATAGTAGAAAAAAAGTTATTTTAATCCATGTCATGGCAGTGCAAACAAATGCATTTGAATCTCTTCTGTTAGCTCTAGAATGTGCGTCACTATTAGGCTTAGTTCACACTTCACTTATTTGGTTAGTTATTGTCAGCCCAAAGCAGGTGTGGGTCAAATCCACAGAACAGGTGCAGATCTATTCATGATCCCTAATCTGAGTGTAGGCTTGGCTCCTGAATTTGGCTCACAATTGATGGAGATAACTGACCAAATAACAGAAGTGTGAAATCTTGTCCTTGACCTTACAGGTCAATGTTAGCGTCAGGACTAATTTATCGGCGTGAACTTAACCGTGCAGTGGCCCACGATTCATGTAGTGGCCCCCTTGACAGTTGGGAGGGTGTCAGCAGTAAGGCTGTGTTCACATCACTGTTTAAATTTCCGTTCTTCTGAATAACAGCCTAAAAAAAGCAGATCCTGTATTTTGAACATCCACAGTCAAACCTTAAGGATTTGGTCAGCATTTGATCAGTATTTGTAAGGCAAAAAGGTCCAAAACAGAGATAAAATGTGATGGTAATATTTGCATGTGTTCTGTGTTTTGGACCCACTACTGCTTTTGGTTTCCAAATCATGATCAAATCCTGATTAAAATACTGACTGTGTGATAGAGGCCTCATGCTCATTTTGCATGAGTTTTGGTCATTTGTGTATAAAATCGATTTTATTCAGATGGAAAAGAAGTCCTGCATGCTGGAATTAAATGGCCTCTATCACACGGTTAGTATTTGGTCAGTTCTTTGCATTAGTATTTGGTCAGTATTGGTAAGGCAAAAACAGGAGTGGGTCCAAAAGAGAGATAACATCATGGAAATCTTCTGTTTTGGACTCACTCCTGCTTTTGGCTTCCAAATCATGATCAAATCCAGATGCAAAATACTGACCGTGTGATAGAGACCTAATGGACGCTCAAACGTCAGGACCTGTTTTTTTTGTTATATTTCTGTTCTTCTGATGGATCAGAAGAATAGAAAAATAAAAGGTGATGCCAACACGGGACACTAATGACCATGTAACAGACTGGTGAGGGTGGCAACAGCAAGTAGAATCACAATAGTGTCCCTGGAACAAAGTAAGGAGGGGGGCAACAGCAGTGGCCTTAACAGCAAAAGATGGTGGCAGATCACAGTAGAAGTAGATGGCAGTGGAGGCAGCAGGTATGTGGCATCAGGCAGGTGACAGCATCAGAAAAGTGCCATAATAATCTATACTGTTGCATCAGGCACAAATGTCTGGAAATCCTGGCTGATCCATGCCTGATTCAACTTCATAAAGGTTAGTCTCTCAACATTTTGTGTTGAAAGGTGAATTCACACTACTGGCCGGGCAGGAACGCTTGCCCAGGGCAATCTTGTCCAGTAGCAGCCACAATTTAGGTTTGGATGTCCAGTAGTCCAGGAGATCTTGGATCTGGGGTGACAGTATGCAGTCCAAGTATGGCACCACCTGCTAGTTCAGAGTCTGTTCCATGTCCCGCTGATGGATGATTTCTTCAGAAGGTGGTGAAGAAAAGTGCTCATTAAGACTTAAGTTACTGCTGATGGAGCTTGTTCTGCTCCTCCCCCCCCACACCCCTTCAGCAGTCATGGCAGTGGAGAGTGATCACAGAGGGTCCCTCCAGTTAGACCTTCGTAAAGGATGGGTGATGACGCTGGTAGGCAGCAACCAACCGACTACAAAGGATGTTTAGATAGCAGTTCAGTTTTTCATCCCTCTCAGAAGGTGTAAAAAAGGCTCCTATTTTGGTGCAGTAGCGAGGGTCTAACATTGTGGAGAGCCAGTAGTCATCCCTCTGCTGAATGATGATCATGCAGCTGTCACTATGCAAGCAACTCAGCATGCATCTGGCAATTTGCGCAAGGGACTCAGAGGGACTCCATGCCATCTCCACTGCATGCAACCACGGTCAGTCAGGGTCACCTGCATTGTCTTCCTCATTGCCCTCTAGCTCCTCATGCTCCTCCTGCTCCTCGAGCAGATAAACTACCTATTTCTGTATAGAGTTCCTGTGTGTTTATATCCTCCTCATCCTCCTTCTGTGCCAGTTCAGCCTCCACAGGGCTCAGGAGGCGCCACATATTTTGTCCCCTCACCAGTCAGATTTATCAGCATTCCTCCAAGACATGAAGGAGTGGAATGACATTATTCATCCCGTAGTACTAGCGACTGACAAATAAAGTGGCCTCCTCAAAGGGCCTGAGCAAACAACAGGTGTCAAGCATGAGCTTCCACTGTCTAACATCAAAGTTACACCAGGGAGTAGTCCTGTCCATCTGAATGATCAAGAAATAGGTCACGAGTTTCCTCTGCTCATACAGTCGGTCCAACGTGTGGAGCATGGAGTTCTGACGTTTGGAAACGTCGCATATGAGGTAATGTAGGGGAATACCATTTTGCCTTTGCAGCTCAAGGAGGGCATGTTTTGCACAGTGAGAGTGGCTGAAGTGCATGCAGGCTGACCAGGTGCAGAACTGTGTAACAACGTTGTGCTTTTCATAGGTGGTATGCTGGAGGACCACTCTGAACTGTGACTAGAGTGGAAGCTGAGAACAAGGTAGAGTATGAGGAGTCAAAGGAAGACATTGGCGCAGAAATTCCCAAGATTCCAACACAGAAGTGGCATTGCCATCACCTGGCCAAGTTGCTGGTGTGCTTAGGCCAGAACCACATTTATACAGTGGGCTGTCCTTGACCATACTGTAGTTACAGCTCCACACGTCAACACTGGCATGAACTGTGCCAGACGCCAACAGGCTCAGGGACTGGCCCACCTTCTGCTCAAAATACATGTGCAGGGATGGTACAGCTTTTTTAGACTAGTAATGATGGCTTGGGACTTTCTACCTTGGGTGGGCACAAGCCATCAGTTCTCTGAAATGTTAAGAGTTCACAATATGGAAAGAGAGGGACTGTAGTGCCAGTAACTTGGTCAGGTGCACGTTCAGCTTCTGCACCGTTGGATGAGTGCACGCATACTGCTGTCTCTTTCCAATCACCACGGTGATCGATTACTGGCAAAAACATGTCATGAGGACGAGCACCAGAAGCTATAGATGAAGGCAAGGAATGACAGCTTCCTTCTGCTGAGGTTGAGGAGCCCTGACTGCTGGAGAAGGCATGCGGGCTGCTGGGAGATGCCACAGTTGCTGTAATCAGTAATGTAACTATGTAACTAAGTATGAATGGCGCAGCAGGTGAACTAGATAAACGTGCCTATATATTAGATCGCCTCCTGATAATGAGTCAAATGCACAGTAAGTCTATGTATAACTGAAAAAATTAATCATTAATATCGCAGTAAGTAAACTAGGTAAACACACCTACATTTTAAACCACCTGTTGAGTCTAAGTCTGATGCACAGTAAGTCTATGTATAACAGAACTGATTAAGTTTGAGTGGTGCAGCAGGTGAACTGGGTAAATGCACCTATATATTAGACGGCCTTTCTACAATAAGTCTGATGCACAGTAAGTCTATGTATAACAGAACAGATTAAGTATGAATGGTGCAGCAGATGAACTAAGTAAATGTGCCTATAATTAGACTGCCTTTTGACAATGAGTCTAATGCTATGTATAACATAACAGATTAAGTATCAATGGCGCAGCAGATTAACTAGGTACACGCCCCTATAAATTAGACCGCCTGTTGACAATGAGTCTGATGTACACTGAGTCTATTTATAACAGAACGGATTAAAAATTAATTGTGTAGCAGATGAACAAACTGCACAGTGCATTTACTGTACACTGAGCCTACACTGTCTCTGCACTTTCCCTGTAGTCTCCCTATGCTCTCCTATGTCTAAGAACTATCCCTACGATCTCCCTACATTGTATGTGTACTCTCCCTATCCAATAAGCTTGCTAAAACACTGTCCCTAGCACTTGCCACGGCTCTCTCTATGCTCAGTTCAAAGTAAAATGGTGATGACCTTTCAGGATGAGGCTTTTACATGGCACGAAGTTAAGGGTCAATAATTTCACGTCAATTCGCTCAACACTACTTTAGAAAACTAAATGAGTGATGTTGATACCAACCCCATGAAAAAAAACATTCATTACATTCCCCTTCTACTTCTTCTTCTCAAGACTCAATCAAATTCCATGCAAATTATAACCTTGTTGGAGATGAATGTATGCCCTCTATTATTTGCATACTACCTACTATCTCTCTTACAAGCCTTCTCACGCTCTTGCCAAAGAGAGATAGTACTCCTCTGTGCAAGCAAATGGGTAAGGTTAGTATATAAATATATATATATATATATATATATATATATATATATATATATAACCCCTGATTAACCCCTGAAAGACGTAAATTGTAGCCTCAGATGCCGTAATCAACGATGAACAAGGGGTTTAATGACAGGGAGCAGCAAGGTGGTAATATGAAATTTAAAGTCTGTGCAATTAATATCCCTATGATGCGCATCAGTTACAAAACATATAAGGATAGACATAATTTTCCAGTACCTATTACATTGTAAACATGCACATTAATCCAGTTCATATCTGTAGTTTAATTTAGCACTTGATATTAGCAATATTACTTGCAGCACTGTTTGATGTTGATGTGTGATTTCTTTCGGAGAGGTATACCATTTTATGAAACTCTATAAGAGGATCCTGGACCTCTTTTGGGATCAGGACCAGGCTTATCTTGATAGATTTGCAGGCTTTTAAGTGTTTTAACTAGTGTTGAGCGAGCACCTCTGTGCTCCAGTGGCGTAGCTACCGGGGGGGCAGGGGGGGGCGACGGCTCCGGGCCCAGTGACTCAGGGGGGCCCAGCAAGGATGACCTTGCCTACTATCAGGCGAATACAAGTGAGCGCTTCCATCCAGCGTCAGGTCATAGTGTGCGCGGGCCAGGGAAGAGAGCGGAGCGCGGACCGGAGGGCAGCCGCAGCGCAGAACAGGTAAGTAAGGTTTTTTATTTTAATCCTATGTGGCTGGGTGGGCTGATCTGAGGTCTGATGGGGGCACAATACGCTGATCTGAGGTCTGATAGGGGCACAGTAGGCTGATCTGAGGTCTGATGGGGGCACAGTCTGCTGATCTGAGGTCTGATGGGGGCACAATACGCTGATCTGAGGTCTGATGGAGGCACAATACGCTGATCTGAGGTCTGATGGGGCACAATACGCTGATGTGAGGTCTGATGGGGGCACAGTAGGCTGATGTGAGGTCTGATGGGGGCACAGTAGGCTGATGTGAGGTCTGATGGGGGCACAGTAGGCTGATCTGAGGTCTGATGGGGGTTCAATACGCTGATCTGAGGTCTGATGGGGACACAGTACGCTGATCTGAGGTCTGATGGGGGCACAATACGCTGATCTGAGGTCTGATGGGGGCACAGTAGGCTGATGTGAGGTCTGATGGGGGCACAGTAGGCTGATGTGAGGTCTGATGGGGGCACAGTAGGCTGATGTGAGGTCTGATGGGGGCACAGTAGGCTGATCCGAGGTCTGATGGGGGCACAATACGCTGATCTGAGATCTGATGGGGGCACAATACACTGATCTGAGGTCTGATGGGGGCACAATACGCTGGTCTGAGGTCTGATAGGGGCACAGTAGGCTGATCTGAGGTCTGATGGGGGCACATTCTGCTGATCTGAGGTCTGATGGGGGCACAATATGCTGATCTGAGGTCTGATGTGGCACAATACGCTGATCTGAGGTCTGATGGGGGCACAGTAGGCTGATCTGAGGTCTGATGGGGGCACATTCTGTTGATCTGAGGTCTGATGGGGGCACAATACGCTGATCTGAGGTCTGATGGGGGCACAGTAGGCTGATGTGAGGACTAATGGGGGCACATTCTGCTGATCTGAGGTCTGATGGGGTACAATACGCTGATCTGAGGTCTGATGGGGCACAATACGCTGATGTGAGGTCTGATGGGGGCACAGTAGGCTGATGTGAGGTCTGATGGGGGCACAGTAGGCTGATGTGAGGTCTGATGGGGGCACAGTCTGCTGATCTGAGGTCTGATGGGGGCACAATACGCTGATCTGAGGTCTGATGGAGGCACAATACGCACAATAACATAGGAGTCCCGTTGTTTTTTAATCCTATTACTCCTATATTTTACTGCATTATATGGTAGAGTATTTAGAGTAGGGTAGGTAGAAAGTCTATTGTACTGTACTTAACAGCATAGATGATCTAGCAGTTTATATAGTCATCTTTCTAATACAATATTATAACCACAACTAGTAGTATGTGCCTGTGAAGTTGGAAACGTGCGTTTGGGAAGCCAAGTGGGGGGCCCACTCAAGTATGTTTCGCCCCCCCCTGTGCTGAACCTCTAGCTACGCCTCTGCTGTGCTCGTATGCTCGGGTGCTCTGGCTGAGCACTAGGGGTTGGTCGAGTGCTCGGCCGAGCACCCGAGCATAATGTTAGTCAATGGGACTAAACCAGGCACCACCCGCTCGGAAGAGGGGAGGGTGTCTGGTTAATAGAAAAAGGTCAGAATTGCGACTTCTCCGCTTTTACTCCTTTCACTCGTAAAAGTATGCTAATTCACTGAATTTGTACGCATCAACATACAAATGCGTACGCATTAGCATGCAAATTCGTACGCATTAGCATACAAATTCATATGCATTAGCGTACAAATCAACATTACAGTGCGGGGAAGAGACACGAGCATTGCGATTTCGGCCGAGCATGCTCACTCAACACTAGTTTTAACCATTTTGTCTGCCTTTTGATACATATCTGTATGCTATGCCAAAACTGTATTTATAGGGTTATTCCCATCTGGGACTTCTATAGCAAATCAATAGAATATTCCAAAAAATGTACAATATGTCCAGGTCCCAGCTCTGGGACCCATTCTTATCTCAAGAATAAGGCTCCAAAGTAAGTGGAGAATAAGCTGAGCATAATGTACAGTGCATGTGGATCCACTGTGCCAACTAACCAGTTTGACTTTGGGCTAAACCTAAAGGCGTTGTCCTGGTAGTTATGCTCCATTCACACGTCCTGTTTTTCCTTCCTGATTCGATCCTGATCCTGATCTGGATCCATTCATTTCAATGGGTCCTGAAAAAATCAGGATCAAATCAGGAAAGAAAAACAGGACATGTGAATGGAGCCTTACCTAGTATAACCCTGGTGCAGAGATCTGGACTTCACTGCAGTAAAGCAACCAGGCCACTACCTCCTGGAGTAGTCCTGGTGTAGTTGACACCGGACCGACAAGGATCAGAAACACCTGTGTGAAGCACCAAGAACTCAGGCAAAAAGCATAGTCTGAACACGGTCCAAGGTCAAGGAAGGTTGAATACGTGTGTATTCCAGATATCAATTCTAAGGTTGGGACAGGCGGCAAGGAGCAGAATCAGTACATTCTATATACTATACGCTACACGTGAAGTCACACAAGAGATTACACCTTTTCTGGTTACTAGAGACTAAAAAGCCTCAAAGCTCAGGCCAGGAGGTGAAACCACAGCCCAGCTAAATAGGAAGGCTGATCAGCACCTTAATCAGCAGCTGGACAGGAAGCAAAAGGAAAGGATTAACTCTATCAGTGCTGTAAGGAAGTTCACTGAGCAGTAATCCTAATTCACACGGTGTGAGTGGAGCGAAATCCACCCAAAAAAGCAGGACATCGGTGGACAAGTGACGCAAGCGTAATCCCTTATGCACACGTCAGTGTTTTAGTCAGTGATTTCCATCAGTGATTATGAGCCAAAACCAAGTGCACAGAACAGGTGCAGATCTTTCCCTTGTACCTTATGTCTGTATGTCTGTGAAGGCTCTAATCCTGGTTTTGGTTTACAATCACTGATGGAAATCACTGACCAAAACACTGATGTGTGAATGAGGCTTAACACCGAGCATGTGTGGCCATCACTCCATTCACTGCTGTGGAACTTCCAAAAATAACCGATCACTGGCTCAGCTACGGTATTTTTGGAAGTCCAATAGTAGTGAATGGTAGGGTGGACATGCATGTGTGGCTTACTCTCCATTGGCTGTGATGGCATGACTGAAAATAGCCAAGCATGCTTGGCAATTTTCGGAAGTCCCATAGCAGTGAATAGAGAGGTGGTACTAGGACCTATTGGACATTTGTGGCATTTCCTATAGATACGTTATAAAGGTCCCAGATGGCACAACCCCTTTAATAAAAGATACTTCATTGTGGTACAGAGGTGCTCCTAATCTGTACATGTGAGCATTTGTTTAGTTTCATTTATTGTATTCTTTATGGTATACAAGGAAAGTCTTAAATATGCCAGAAGCACACGCTTTTCTCAAATTATAAAATATTGACAGATATTCCATATTTGTTCATTTTTATGACATATATTATTATTATTATTATTATTATTATTATTATTATTATTAATAATTAACTTTATTATTAGTGCTGAGCGAGCATGCTCGGCCGAACACGCTGTTCGGCCGAGCATGCCTACGCTCGGGTCCGCTCGGTGTTCGGCCGAGTGTCCCCTTCCCCGCACCAAGACGGATCCGTCATGACCCCAATGCAAGTCAATGGGGACGGATCCGATTGAAGTCTATGGGAGTAAACCAGGCGCCCTCCGCTAGGAAGAGCGGATAGTGCCTGGTTTACACAAGTGCCCAAGATTTAAAAAAAAAAAGTACGAAGACAGACACACAGACACTACTTACCTTCCCTGGCAGCGCCACCTGCTGGACGGGAGGAATTACTACAAAAAAGAAGCCTGAGGAGGTAAGTTGTTTGTGCTTGTTTATTTGTTTGTTTTCTATTTTTCAGGATCGTGAATGCAGAGGACTACGTCGGATTCGTTGGATTATGTTGGACCAGCTTTTTATTTTTTAAATAAAATGGTCAAACAGGGGTCTGGGGGAGTATTTATATCAATAAAATATTTTATAAGTGTGTGGTTTTTTTTTACAGCATTGCAGTTTTAGTAATCATGGCTATCTACAGACGGCCCTGATTACTAATACTGGGCTTGGTGCTTGCCGGTATGGCCAGCACTAACCCCGACATCTATTACCTCGGCACCCACCGCCACCAGGGGTGTTGGGAAGAGCTGGGTACCCGCAGGACCGGACCTTCTAAATTGAGGGTCTGGTTCTGGGGCAGCGGCAGGCTGTTACTGTTAGGCTGGGAAGGGCCAATAACTGTGTCCCTTCCCACCCTGGTAGTGCCAGGCTGCCGCTGCTGGTTGTATCTGGCTGGAGAAGGAAAAAAGGGGGGACCCCAGCAATTTTTAAAAATTATTTAATTATTTTTTAAAAAAAGCGGCGTGAGTGCTGAGGTAATAGATGTTGGGGTTAGTGCTGGCCATACCGGCAAGAACTAAGCCCAGTATTAGTAATCAGGGCCGTCTGTAGATAGCCGTGATTACTAGAACTGCAGTGTGGAAAAAAACACACAGACACTTATAAAATATTTTATTGAAATAAATACTCCCCCAGACTTCAGTCTGACGTAATCCAACGAATCCGACGTAGTCCTCTGCATTCACGATCCTGAAAAATAGAAAACAAACAAACACAAACCACTTAACTCCTCAGGCTTCTTCTTTGTAGTAATTCCTCCCGTCAAGCAGGTGGCGCTGTGGTAAAACTTACCACTCTGTGCGCCGTCTTCCTGCTGGACGGGAGGAGGGAGCTGCTAGGGAAGGTAAGTAGTGTCTCTGTGTGTCTGTCTTTGTACTTTTGTTTTTTTAAATTTTGGGCACTTGTGTAAACCAGGCACCCTGGTTTACTCCCAATAGACTTCAATTATGCTCGGGTGCTTGGTCGAGCACTCGAGCACCCCTGAGTGCTCGGCCAGAGCACCCAAGCATACGAGCACCTGGGTGCTCGATCATCACTATTTATTATATTATTTATCCTTAAAGTAATGTTTCTAAATAGCAGAAAAAAATTAGCAATGTACTTAAAATGCATTCCACCCTATTAGAGGAAATCAAAGAAAACCTAAAAATAAAATGCAACTAATTAAAAGCTTCTTTTTATATGTAAAAATGGTAAAATTTGCAGGTTATCTCATTTGTGCATCATTAAAAAGAAGCAAAAAATAGAAAGCCGGATGCTGTTACATGTTAAAACAAACAGCGGTTAAAGCCACAGGATCTGACAGGCAGATTGCAGGAGATTAAATATTTCTATAAAAAGAAGGAATTCTAACACAGAGAAGCACCAGTCTGGGACAGAAAGAAAGGAAAACGGATGGAAGTATTATCTTCTCAGCAGAATAATGAGCCTCAGAGAGAGAAGAGGGGAAGTTGGTTATACTGCCCAAGTTACAAAGATCTTGTCACTAAAGTCTGGTGTGATAAACCTCTGCAGGGGCGAGGTAGCTGTCGCCAGTCTCATAAACTTGCACTTTTGAACTGTGCAGTTGAGTCTGGCCATCTAAACCCACGGGAAGATGAAAAAAAAAAAAAAGAATATCAAAGCCTTTGATGTTTCTAGGGTGTAAATAGTAAAAGGAAGGAAAAAAATAAGCGTTCACAGTGGCTCACTGTCTCCTGGAGCGCATTTGCATGCCGTAGAGCAATGGGAGAAGGCAGAGAGGCATGACAGAGACGACACTGGATGAACGATTGGAGAAAATTGGTTAAAATTACAGCATTCGGGTTTTGTTGACTTTATATCAAAGGTGAATTCAACCTTTATGATATCGAAGTCTGTGCTGCCTTTGGCAGAAAAAGAAATCACCTGCAATACAAAGGTGACATTATGTTGCCGCTGCGCTGTAATAAGGATCATTTTAGAATTAAAAATACGGCCTTGCCTTTGAAAGGCTTGAATCAACCGTTCAGTTTTTACAAGGGTAACTTTGTTTCAGATGTAGGACAGAAAGGAATCACACTGAAACCTTTGATGTGGTACATACTGCATATAAGCACCGTAAAATATGTGTATTCCTGCGTTACTGGGAACTGGCGGGTGACAGATTATCAGATGTTCTGTAATATTGGACAACTGTCAGAGTGTATAAAGTATCCCAGCATGGCTGGACAGAGATGTAAAAGAAAATACACAAAAGGGTAAAAATCCCTGGTGGTCTTACATGACATAGAAATTAATACATTTCATCTTCATGAATCTCTGCCTCTCTAAGGCAAACATAATAGTGACAGACACTTTGATTTCATCAGTCGCTGCATGCTCCAATGTATTCATGAGCTATGGGTTACTCTGCCCTCCAACTGCTGATTGGCAGGTTTCTCCCTAACATAGTAACATAGTTTGTTAGGCTGAAAAAAAGACATCTGTCCATCAAGTTCAGCCTGCTGTCTTGCAAGTTGATACAGAGGAAGGCAAAAAAAAAAAACACCTGTGACGTAGAAGCCTATTTTTTAGGGGAAAAAAATTCCTTCCCGACTCCAATCAGGCAATCAGAATAACTCCCTGGATCAATGAACCATCTCTAGTAACTATAACCTGTAATATTATTACACTCCAGAGATACATCCAGGCCCCTCTTGAACTCTTTTAGTGAACTTACCATCCCATCACCACCTCCTCAGGCAGAGAGTTCCATAGTCTTACTGCTCTTACCGTAAAGAATCCTCTTCTATGTTTGGGTACAAACCTTTTTTCCTGAAGACGCAGAGGATGTCCCCTCATCACAGTCACAGTCCTGTGACGAGGGGTACTGACCCCTGATATATTTATACATAGTTATTAGATCTCCCCTCAGTTGTCTTTTTTGTAACGTGAATAACCCTAATTTTGATAATATTACTGGGTACTGTAGTCCGCCCATTCCAGTTATTACTTTAGTTGCCCTCCTCTGAACCCTCTCCAGCTCTGCTATGTCTGCCTTGTTCACAGGAGCCCAGAACTGTACACAGTACTCCATGTGTGGTCTGACTAGTGATTTGTAAAGTGGCAGGACTATGTTCTCATCACGGGCATCTATGCCTCTTTTGATGCAACCCATTATCTTATTGGCCTTGGCAGCAGCTGCCTGACACTGGTTTCTACAGCTTAGTTTGCTGTTTACTAAAATTCCTAAGTCCTTTTCCATGTCAGTGTTACTCAGTGTTTTACCATTTAGTATGTACTGGTGACTTGCATTATTCCTTCCCATATGCATAACCTTACATTTGTCAGTGTTAAACCTCATCTTGAACTTTTCTGCTCAAGCCTCCAATCTGTCCAGATCACTGTACTCCAAGATAACATTTCTTAGAAAACCTTCAAACAGTTTACCCACGACAGATGTTAAACTTACCAGCCTATAGTTTCTGGGCTCTGTTTTTGGACCCTTGTTGAATATTGGCATCACATTTGCTAAGCGCCAATCCTGTGGAACACTTAAACATCAGTGTAGAGTTCTTTAATATCAGAAATAAGGGTCTGGCTATGACATTACTTAATTCTCTTAGGATACGGGGGTGTATGCCATCTGGGTCTGGCGATTTGTCTATTTTAATCTTTTTAAGACACCTAGGCCCAGTAATAGGGTGAAGCCCAACAATCAGCAGCGGGACAGTGGTGGAAAAAAACAAAAGACAATGTAAGGCTAGTTTTAAATCTCCGGAATTGTGATCCGGCAGCTAGTTCCAGCACAGAATGCCAGGAATTAGCCACACAAACTGCAGCATGCAGTGGTTCCTATCCAATCGGTTCTCTGCATATTTGCCGGATTGCGTATGGATTTCCGCCAGACCCCATTATAGTTCATGGGGCTCAACAGCATTCTGTTTGCATCTGGCAGTGCAGGCATCACTGGAGAGGAGGCACAAAACAGGAGCAATGATGAAATTATTACAGAAAAATATACAGTAAGGAAATATATACAGTATGTGTCCACAATGCAATGAGGACATATATAAAATGCAAAGTGCATATAACATAACCAACCCTACAACACTGCAAAGGGTAATATAAGAGTTATAGAAATCAAAAATTACATTACCCATGGTGTGTCCCACAGTCCAGGATGGTGCAGACGTTTTGGCGTGCCCTTATCTAGGGGTGGCTTCATCACTGCGAGACAAAGTAATATATATATATATATATATATATATATATATATATATATATATATTAGATATTGGAGACCATATTGAAGAATGCTGTTGCACTGTATTTGCTTGCACTTTGCCTTTTTGTTCTCTCATTATGCATCTGAAGGTACGGCTGCCTCCAGCTTAGTTATACACTCCTATAAAAAACATAATTTCCGCCAATTTTGCTTGAAGGTGAGGTGTGAAAACTCATGCGGCCTGAGATGACGTCATCACGCCGACCGACGTGGTGACCAAGATGTTCAAGCTGGATGGTGGTGGCCAGCCCGCCGTGAGCAAATGGATCAGGTAAGTATTATTTTTTGGGGGGTTTTTTACACTAATTCAGCTTAAAGGGAGTCTGTCACCACTATATGACCATATACAGCTCTTACATGGCTCTGTAGCACACCTACACGTGAATGTAATGCTACCTTTGTTATTTTCTTTAGACTTGCAGATGCAGGAAAAACTCTGTTTAATTAATATGCAAATTAGCACTTGCAAGTGCCCAGGGGCGGGGTTTAGTGGGTAGGAGCCCAGGCTGCTCTGCCTTCTTTCATGGTTACTCCTCCCCAGCCTCTGCCTTTGCCTGTCCTCCTATTCCCTTGTGTCATACAATGAGGGCGGGCAAAGGTACGAAGCATGAGGAAATTCGGCTTTGCGGCAAATGGAATTTTCCAGAAATTCGGATCGAAGCCACTAATTCCTAAGTCACACAGGATAAGCCATAAATGAGCTACAGTATAGGTTTAGTTTCCACCTCTAGGACAAGCACCTATGTAGACAACAGGGGTCCTCCCAACACATCTCACCTGATGAAGTGGCCACAGTCCGCCACATCCATGGAGTGGTAGCTGTGCGAGCTTGGCTGTTTCTGTAACTCCCACAGAACTGAATGGAGCGAGATGTGCATTGGCATCTCTATGTACCGTATGTCTCTCCATTCATTCTCCACTGTGACCGCCACACAAGGCAGGACAAGGGTCAAAGTTTATAGGTAAAAAAATGTATACTGTACATGAATTAATTTACCAACTGTTTAAAATTCTCCATTGATTCACTAGTAGATCAACACTATTCATGAATGCTGGGACTCTGGTTCGTTTTGAGGAGTTATTAAATCTCATAACAGCATGAAATTTATTTTACTTGCAGAAATGTGTGGAGCTGGTAACATTTCATCGCTCCTGATTCACAATCCCCAATAAAAAAGCTTTAATGGACTTCATACTTGTGGGTTAATGTACGTAAACATCGTTTAATCCCCCGGCTCGACGTATTTATTGCGCTTTGTTTTAGATCCCACTAAAATATGGATAGCCCACTTTTATGAACAGAAGAATAGAAGAACAAGAGCGGCTCAGCGGTTTAATAGATCTGAAGGTATTTGTGCAGTTTATTGGATGTCTAAGTAGCTTTTTAAAAAGGCAATCACTTGCTAGAAAAAGCTTAGCTGGTGGGTGGCCCGTAAGCCATTGGGAAGAACTGACTCTCTCATTAGGTCTCACAGAAGCCTAAAGGGGATTTCCTAGGGAAATATTTCGTTTGTGAGTCATGTTTGGAGACAGGGGATGCTTTAAGCTTTTGTGTACCAGACTGTAAGTGGGTGCCAGACACAAAATAACAAAATATTTTCTTTGCAGCGAATTAAATATTGAAATGTTCCTACCATGTTTCGCTATCTTGTAGCATTATTAGCTTCGGTGGTACAGTATGGCTGAAATACTGAGGGAATCACAAACGCAACATCAATATGCAATACAAACAAGCATCTACAATAAACCTGAGCTTACTGAGAGACAGACTGGCATCAAAGGAGAAAGGGTGCCACCTGCGAAGGCTTGAAGCAAGATAAGGATGAGCCAAACAAGCCACATTGTGTTTCGTCTAGACCAGGGATGCTCAACCTGCGGCCCTCCAACTGTTGCAAAACTACAACTCCCAGCATGTCCTAATAGCTGTACCCTGTCCAGGCATGTTGGGAGTTGTAGTTGTGCAACACCTGGAGGGTCGCAGGTTGAGCCTCCCTGGTCTAGACATGTCATTTTGAACGGAAATGACCCTAAATCTGAGGACCTCAACCATTTGGAAATCCAAACCAAGAAAGATTCATCTGTGTCCAGAACTTTATGCCTACGCAAGAGCTACGTATACTGTATGCTGTATCTCTGTAAGCGCTTGTAGGCACCACCCACTACCTCATAGAATAACAAAAGGATGGAAAATTGAGGTTCCTTTTCACTTTATTATTCATTCTAGTGTTCTCGTCCCCTAACAGCTTACGGACAACTTCCATGGTTCCTTGACTCTGGATCAAACTCTTGGGCTGCAGTACTTTAGGAAGGAGGGCCCATCAAGTCACAAGTATTAACTGGACTCTGGTCCTATAGAGCACAATCACAAAATTATTGGTGCTGTTGCAGCTATTAGTGCTATCATATTGTGTTGTAACATTATAGGAGTAGACATTTAAAGGCTATGGGCAGCATTGAGTCAACTTTTATATTGCTCAGAATGCCATTCTGTGCCTTGCTAGGCTGTAGAATATATGCAAGCTATCAAAGCCAAATGAAGTAAATTTTGAAATTTCACAACAAATCTCTAGAGTCCCAAATACTCACATGTTCTCATTCTTTCTCCTGCTCCCAGTCAATGTTGTAGACAATGTGCTGATGATGGTATAAAGGGGGGGGGTACATCTTTGAGTCTTGTGTGGGATCTATATGTTTATTTAGGGAGTCTGGTGTGTGGCCTTCATTCAATTTGGTATGTGCTGAAGGGGGTCATGTCTACTACCCAAAGTTGTATGTTGGGTTAGGATGCAGGATTTTCTGGAAATGAAGGGTATGGAAATGATGGGCATGGATAGAGTATGATGGATGCCCTGTAAACATGTTTATGGTCATTGTGTTAGGAGGAGACTAAAGGAGAGTGGAGAATGTCTAGTGAGGACTGGAGATTGCATGAAGGTAAGTATCAGATTAGGACAGAGATGTGTGGAGGAGACAATTAGTGGACTGCCTTGTATGTCCATTATCAGCTGCTAGTCCCCACCGGCCTTACTTTTCTCCTTCCCTGTGGGCCAGACCACCATAGCAACCTTGCTGTTTCTTCTTTCAGGTCACAGCTTGCTGTTTGCTGGCATTGCCTCTCACTGTCCATAGGGAATGCAATCCTTCTGGTTCTTAAAAGAACAGTGTGCACAAACCTAATCATTCTCAGCCTATGGCCTCAACCCAAGGGTACTTAAGGCACTTTTCCCCGTGGGGGGGGGGGGCGGATGCCTGAGCAATAGATTCTAGTCCACTAGGATCCAGCAGGTGTGCTGTTCTATGTTTCTCTGCCTGTGAACCAACTTCTGTCTGGTTCTTGGATTTGAACTTCACTGCCTGAACTGACCTCTGCCTGATCCCTGTTCTGACCTTGAGTTGCCTGCCCTGACCTCGGTCTGTTTATTGGATTCCATGAACTCTGTGTAGTAGTAACATCCAGCTCCCAGGTGGAAGGTCATCTGACCCACTCAGCACAGATCTGGACTGTGTTCAGACCCTTCGAATAGCCAAGCGAAAAATAATTTGATCCAGCGAGTAAAATCTGCAAAGTCTATATTTCTTCCTATCAAAACATTAAAAACATTCTATGACTAAGACCTGAATTGGCCGAAACGCGTCAGATGTACTTTAAAGGAGGGATATTGTTTTTAATATTTTGATATTAAGGCCAATAAGATAATGGGTTGCATCAAAAGAGGCATAGATGCCCGTGATGAGAACATAGTCCTGCCACTTTACAAATCACTAGTCAGACCACACATGGAGTACTGTGTACAGTTCTGGGCTCCTGTGAACAAGGCAGATATAGCAGAGCTGGAGAGGGTTCAGAGGAGGGCAACTAAAGTAATAACTGGAATGGGTAGACTACAGTACCCAGAAAGATTATCAAAATTAGGCTTATTCACTTTAGAAAAAAGACGACTGAGGGGAGATCTAATAATAATGTATAAATATATCAGGGGTCAGTACAGAGATCTCTCCCATGATCTATTTATCCCAAGGACTTTGACTGTGACGAGGGGACATCCTCTGCGTCTGGAGGAAAGAAGGTTTGTACACAAACATAGAAGAGGATTCTTTACAGTAAGAGCAGTGAGACTATGGAACTCTCTGCCTGAGGAGGTGGTGATGGTAAGTTCACTAAAAGAGTTCAAGAGGGGCCTGGATGTATTTCTGGAGGGTAATAATATTACAGGTTATAGTTACTAGAGAGGGGTCGTTGATCCAGGGAGTAATTCTGATTGCCTGATTGGAGTCGGGAAGGAATTTTTTTCCCTATAGTGGGGAAAATTGGCTTCTACCTCACAGGGTTTTTTTTTCCTTCCTCTGGATCAACTTGTAGGAAAACAGGCCGAACTGGATGGACAGATGTCTTTTTTCGGCCTTATAAACTATGTTACTATGTTACTATGATATGAAGAAATAAAGACTTTGCTTTTTGAATTTTACTCGCTGGATCTAACCTTGCATGAACTCTGCCTGCCTTGACCTAGGTCTGTCCTTGACCATGGTTTTACTTGATCCCTTGGTGTGCTGCACTGGCGTCTCTTCACCTCTGTGGGTAATCTGTCACTTGAACATAGAATACTCCAAGAGGTAGAGGCTTGGTAGATCCAATTCAGTGAAGTCCAGATTCCTGTTTTGTGGTTAAAAGGTGAATACCAGAGGAGAATACCAGAGCCACCTAGATAACACTTTTAGGAGTAGTCCCAAGCCAAATATGTTCAAGTGGCAATGCGTATCCACTTAAACACCTGTGCAGCTCAGTCTTCAATGACTCGTTAGGTAAGCAATGAAATACCGGCTAAGCGATATATTGAGAGAATGAAGGTTCCATGTGCCTTATTGTGCTTTTGTGTCTGGCCACAATAGGGGGTTCCCAAAACAGATGGTGGCTCTCATACCTGACTGCACAGGTAAACTAAGGTTATCCAAATAAAGGAGAATTATATGATTGGGTGAAACTACCATTGAACTACAGAATATGTCATTATGGCAGTACAAATAAAGCAGTTTTTTTGATTGATCTTATACTTTATTAATATTTCTATTTATATTGAATTGTGTCTCTCATATTAATCTTCTCTGTCTTCTGTCAAAAGAACCCCAGAAAATGAAAGTCTACCCAGCCGTCTGTGATGGCTTGCCTTTTATTTCCTTGAAATCCTTGTTAATGTCTCAGTAAGATTGATGTGATATGACTGTACAGCTGAGACATTTGTTGTGGTTTTGTGGGATGTATGTCGGAGACAAAAAGTAATAAACCTTATTTCTCTCTGTCTGTGGGAACAGGACACAAAAGGCTCTCTTAACCCCTTAGTGACCACCAATATGCCTTTTTACTTTGGTCACTAAGGGGCCTTAGGCTGGGCCACCGCTTTTTCACTGTGGCCCGGAAAGACACCCGTGCAGAGAGCAGAGGTTCAGCTCTCACATCAGAGTCGCCGTCCTGCTGTAACAGCCCAGAGCAGCAATGCCCGGACCGTCATGTTGTGGGCAATGGCACCCACCGCATGTAAGAGGTGACAGAGGGAGCAGACTCCCTCTGTCTCCCATCGGCAACACCCAAATGCGAATGTGGAGTGCCGATGTGTGTATATGCAGGCTGGGACCTGGTGTAGGCCCCAATATGGCCTTGAATGTTCCCCAGCAGGCTGTACCTCTCTGGTACAGTCTGCTGGTCCATGTCAGTATAGCATGGAAGTTAAAAGGGATAGTGCATTGTATTTTAGAAGCAATGAAAAGATTGCCCGTTATAGTCCCCTTTTGGGACTATTAAGTGGTTAAAAAAGTTTAAAAAAATTATTAAATAAAAAAAATTCCAATAACAAAGTTAGTTTTTTCCATTGCAAGTATACTTTTCAATTAAAGAAAACTGCAAAAATAAAATCTCCCAACATTTATAACCTGAAAACTCTGTGGCAGTATTGCTGTTTTTTCCCATCTCCCTCTCAGAAATAATTAATACAAATAAAAAAGTTATGTGTACCCCAAAATGACACCATTAATTCCTCATTCACACGTCAGTATTTTGGTCAGTGATTTCCATCAGTGATTGTGAGCCAAAACCAGGTGCAGCTCTAAACACAGAACAGGAGCAGATCTTTCCCTTATACCTTATGTCTGTGGAGGTTCTAAGCCTAGTTTTAGCTCACAATCACTGATGGAAATCACTGACCAAAATGCTGATGTGTGAATGAGGCTTAAAACTAAAACTCGTCCTGCAAAAATCAAGATGAAAAAAAAAATCATGGATGAAAATATAAAAAAATGTATAGCTCTTGGAAGGCGACAATGAAAAAAGGAAGAAAAATGGTTGCTCAGTAAGACCCAAGACAGGCTGGTCACTAAGGGCTTAATGAATTTTATTGAAATCATCATCATAAGGAGCTTTCAATTTAAAATAATTTACATTTTTACTAGAGATGAGTGAATCGATTCGTCGATTCGTTGATTCGTATCGATTCTTGGGGTTTTTTAGCTGCGAAGCGAATCCGAATTTTAGGTGCTTCGCTTCGGCTTTGTACGCATTCGCTACGTAGTTTGTCCTATCAATTATACGCTATTGCTACATATAAGTTACTCTATATGCTGTTGCTTACGAATTCAATTCATCTGCGATGCACACTCCTCCCTGGTAGCCCCGGCCCCTTCTCCAGCACGTGAGGAAGACGAGGCAACTCAGGAAATTAAGATGGCGACACAGCGAGGTCCTGACTGGGGAGGCATGGTGCGGGGCACCGACCCCTATGAGGAGAAGGAACCGGAGTTGAGAAGTCGGTTGAGGTGCCCGCTGAGGTGTTCACTCCGCTGGCTGACACGGCAGAGGTGGCAGGAGTTCCTACTCCGTCGCGGAAGGACTACTCCCTTCTTCAAAATTCTATGGTCCCCGAGGCTGCTTTAACCAAGTTGCGCAGACGTGCGCCTCATCCCTTTTTTCCCCCTTTTCAGGTTATTGGAAAGCCCCTGGAAAGATGGTTTTTTAACCCTTTCAGTACCAGAGGTTTTTTAGGTTATGCGGTTTTGTTTTGCGCTCCCTGCCTTCAAACAGCCATAACTGTTTTATTTTTCTGTTCACATAGCTGTATGAGGGCTTGTTTTTTGCGAGACAAGTTGTACTTTCCAACGCCACCACATAATATTTTTAATGATTCGCTCATCTCTAATTTTTACACTTATTTTGGTGTTGGTAAAGATTTATTAAATGGGTGTAATGTTAAAGTGATGATTAAAGAGGTTCTCCAGCCATGTAGAATTATTTCCAGAACCACTTAGGTTCATAGAAAATTATAAAAGAAGTAAGACACTCACATTTCCGAACCTCCACCATTCCTGATTCCACCACTTACAGTCTTTGTATACGGTAGCCCCAAATTTGTTGAGATTTTCCTGACTTTTTTCAAGACAATCCTGGCAAATTGGGCTTGCTCCAGCTCGAAATTGGGTAAGACTTATGTAAACCCCACCCAGAAGTGGCCATTGTAAGAGAATTGGGAGTGAGCAGGGCAGAGTTTAACTGATCCTGATTTACCAAAACAAATGTTCTTCTGTCCTCCAGCGATAACAGCCTGACACGGACATGTGATTGGCTACAGCAGTGACCTGTCTACACCAGTAAGGTCACCACAGTGGCCAGTAAATGGCTGCAGTGGGCACATGCCGTGTCAGGATGTCATTGTTGTGGGTCAGAATACAGAGACTGGCAAGGATAAGTTAAGGTGAGTATTAATTCTTTTATTAATTTATATAATTCTAAGCAGTTTTGAGAAATATGATATGGTTGGATGACTCTTTCGATCTAATAATGAAATTAAATAATATCATGATATAAACCTAGAGACAAAATCCTTACCCCTTAATACCACACGTTTTGGATGTTACGTATATTAATTTTTTTATACCATTGCATTCCAAGAGCCATAACTTTCTTTTATTTTTCCTTCAATACAGTTGCTTGTCTTTTTGGAGGGATATTATTTTTTTCAAACACTTTCAGGCACATAAAATTTATTGATTAGTTGTATTTAATTTTTTGTGGGATCATGCAAAAAAAAAAAAAAAGTAAGGTCTGGCAAGTTTGCATTCTATGCATTTTTCTTGCTGTTGTGATATTTTATCCACATTGATACATTAATATCTTTATACAGTTAGATTCTGTCCGCATCCGATCCACATTTTTTGTAGATTAGATGTGGACCCATTTTTTTTAATGGATGCGGACAGCACACAGAAAACAAAAAAAAGTAAAAAATAAATGGCATGAACTCAGCCAGGATTCGTGTTATGCGGATCCGCAATTTGTGCACTGCAAAACACTTGCGGCCGTATGCATGAGCCCTAATGCAGAATTTTGTTGCTTTGGTTTTGTCAGCTTGCCTTGTAAAGGACCAGCATTTGCATAGGATTTTTCTAGTTTTGGAGGAGGGGAGGACACACATTACACTTAGAGATGAGTGAATCATTCAAAAAATTATTCGTCGAACATTCGCCGAACTTTTACTAAAATTCGTATATTCAACGAATAGATTAGTTGTATTTGCGTACAAAATATACGTTATTATGTGCTATTAGCGAACATTCGCTAATATGGATGCCTCGTCATCCTCCTGCGCTGGAGAAAGGGGCGGAACTATCAGGGAGGAGTCTGCATCGCTGAATTGAATTTGTACGCAACAGCGTATAGAGTAACTAAATTATACTAATTTATAGGACACACTACGTAGCGAATGCGTACAAAAGCGAAGCGAATCACCTAATATTCGGATTCGCAGCTGAAAAATCCCAAGATTCGATATGAATCTACGAAACAGCGAATAGATTCGCTCATCTCTAATTACACTTATCATGGTGGTTCTATTTTTGGATGTTTTTATTATGTGATACTTTTTTGTTGGCTGAGTTTTAACACACCCTCTGTTATTGCTTCCTTATCATTTCTCTAGGTGTGTAACAGCGTTTGTCTTCATTCACACTTATTAGTAGTGGCAGCCTGTTGCTTTATATACATAAAAAACATAGATTTTGTAGGTTTTTTTGTCTGCGATTTGCTCACTTTATTGTCTGGGTGGGGATGAATATGACAATACCGAATAAGTATAGTTTTTTCATGTTTTAGTGCTTTCGCATTTTTAGGTTGCCATATACAGAGAACTATAACTTTTTAGATTTTCAGTATGTGGCTTGTATTTTGTGGTACATACATATCATATATTTCCTCTTTATTTACTTTTTTGGAGAGGGAATGCAAAAAGAACAGCATTCCTACTATTTTATGCACTTTTTTTCTCACTGTTTACCGTTTATAAGTTAACTTTACAGGTCATTATGATTGTGACAGTGCCAAATATGTTTTTGATCTTACAGTACACTATGGTAAAAAATAAAACTATGAAAAAACATTTTCTTTTATATATTTTTTTGGGGGTGAGGTTATTCTTTGTACAATACATTTTTGTTATTTTTTTTTTCTTCCTAGAGGATTGCTTGTACAATACTTTGAAATACATATTATTTATATAAGTGCTATTGCCTGTACTGACAAGAAATCTATTAGGTCAGTGATGGCAAACCTTTTAGAGACCAAGTGCCCAAACTGCAACCCAAAACTCACTTATCTATCGCAAAGTGCCAACACCGCAATTAAACCTTAATACCACTATAGTATATCTTCCATGTACTTTATCATTTAGCTATAATAGCCCTGTGCTGATGAATGGCAGGAAAAGTCTAAGACATATTGGTACACCATGGACTTTTTCCAGGGTGCGGTTGCCCACATAGAGGGCTCTGAGTGCTGCCTCTGGCACCCATGCCATAGGTTCGCTACCACCGTATTAGGCTATGCTTCTGGCCTAATACTTATAGCAGGCTTGAGGGTCTTTGTTAGTCTTTTAGGCTAGTTGCAGACTAGCGCATTTACGGTATATGAGGCAACCGGCTCCATCAGGAAACAGCCTGCCATATCTCTCTGCATTGCCAGAAGCTACTGCATTGCAGTCTGGCCCATTAGCTATAATGTGGACCAGCGGAGACCCTTCCACAACCTGAAAAATATGCAGAGAATCATCCAGACGAAAACCTTTTAGCTGCTCAAGTAAAACATCAGTATTTAATGATCACTTTGCAGCGGGCCCGATGGGTGACAGAGGGAACTTTCTCCTGCTCTCCACTAGAATATGCTGTAATTTGCTTATCATGAGGATCCAACTGCTGAGATCTTACCGACTACTAGAGTGAAGACCAATACCCCTTCATTCTTCTAAACTAAGGAGTATGGTTAAATCCCAATGATTAACAAGTGTCGGCCTGTCACCACGATCAGTTTATAGCAGTGGTAGCATAATGTATAGGAAGGAAAATGTATTTTAACATTAGCTCGAAAAACGGTTGAGATGTGGGTTGTGACAAAAAAAATAAACTTGAGGAAGGTGGCTCATGTCAGGACTATAGAAACATTTGGATTAGAAACAAAAGATATATTGTAATAATACATCAGCAGCACAAAATCCTCCCCCAGCTGCTGAGGATCAATCCTTATCTGTCATAGGAAATAAAATATGAGGTGGGAACGTCTTTTGCAAAGTTTAGGATGGGAGAGCATCTTGATGTCATTAAACTGAAAACATGATTATTTTTTACTGTAATAAAGACAAATATTAGGGAGAAGAACATTTCTCACTGGGTTAGGGAGCGAGATGAAAGCACAGGATTACATGCCAATTTATGTTTTATTTAGGTGCAATTTTAATTTAAGTGAACTGTGCAAGATGGAAAACCATGTACTGCTCAATGACAGCAAAAAAAAGACAAAACAGTCATAATTACAGTATTACTCTTCGGTCCCAACTCCAGTGCTGGGTTGTGATCCCAATCAGCTGGCACATCAGGTATCTGTGAAACCCAATTCTTCTTCCTCCTAATCCCTTTCCAGAGCAGCATTCTAGATCTGGGTTGTAATGCTCCTGTATCCCTTGGCCACAAAATCAGGTTGCCTGGTTCCATATGAGGCCTGTGAACCCATATGAACCCTAACTCAAGGCCTGTGTATTTGAACTGAAATTCTGAATCAGATTCTTACTATTCATACTATATTTACCTGCCTGGCTTCTGTCAATTTGTTTTTGTGCTGTGTATTTCTTTGCCACTGATTCTGGCCCTGTTCCCGACCTTGCCTTTTGTATAGTCCTCATGTTTAGTCAACTGGTACTTGTTTTGTCGACTGGTACTTGCCCTCCAGGCATTGGCATGTTCTTTTGGTCCTAACCTCTGTCTAACACATGACTACATTTCTGGATCATCCCTTGGTCTTCTTTCTTATTGATAGCTTAGTTCCCGGCCTCTCCATTGTGTTTACAGAGCCAAGGTGAACAACCTGAGACTACTCTGGGGATTGTGACCTCTGGATTCCCTGCATTAAAGTCTAGATTTCTGTACAGAGGTTAAAGGGTGAATACTAGAAAATTCAGTCATTCAAAGCAAAGGCCTATACACTTCCTACTGACTGGTGTAATCTTTCTATGTGCTGCAGTCATTGCGGTTCTCTAATTTTGATCATTGTGTTTTTTGAAAAATAAAGATTTGTTGTTGAAGTACTTTGGTTATTTTGTTAAACGCTGTTCTAGTGGCATGGTATACCCCTAACAAAAAATCCTTCAAATGTTGACCAATAAAAATTGCATTATTTCTGAAAAAATCAAGTGTTCATGAATTGTTCTCTAATTTGGATCTCCAGTGTAGATATATATATATATTTAATCGTCCAGACTATTCATTTCTTTCATGCTTTTCTGGGTGTACTATATCCCGAATTCATCTAGAACATGAGATTTCACTCTAGCGGGACGTAACATTTGATGAAGCTATACACAAAGTGGTTTTAATAACCCAGAGATCAAACTTGTACAGTAATAAAAAAAAAAGGAAAAAAAGTTCAAATATCGACTTTATCAGATCTCCTCTTCTCGGCTGTCATGAGCCTTAAACATTTATTATATCCTGGAAACCGATATGTCTTTCAGCCTAAAGAATCTAAATAGATATGTCGAACAAAGCTAAGTTCTACGGCATAGTGTTTCTGTTGGCACGAGGTAACAGCATGTGGTATTCTTCAGATAAAGTCCAGATTGCCACAAATCCTAAGTACAATTTCTGCGGCCAAGAGATTTCTATCAGTGGTTGAGTGATGTTTTGACTCGGGAGGGCACCGCTTTCCGATTACGAAGTGAGTCACAAGACAAACGTATGAACGTATTCCTGGTGTTCTTTGTTTCCATACATGCTTATTAAAGTATTGCGTGTACTAGAAAATAAAACCTGTTTGTGGAAGCAATTTTTTTAATGGAATGTACAGTGAACCCAAGATGAGAAGAGAAATGAGGTAAATGGGTGGGGTAAGCATCGATGATTATCCTTTCTGCTAATTCCACTACTGCCTAAGGGCACACTTAAGAGTTTGAGGCCTGATACATAAGGATAAGGGCTCGTTTACACGGCCATGCACGGGCACCTGTTGTGGTCCTTCCGCATGTGGATCACGGACCCCTTCACTTCAATGGGATCGGCGATCCGCATCCGTCTGTCCACACCGCAAAAACATAGAACATGTTCTATGTTTTTGCAGTGCGGAGGCACGGACAGAATCACCACAGAAGCACTCCATAGTGCACTCCATAGTGCTTCCATGGGGTTCCGATCCGTGCCTCCGTTCGGCACCGCACCGCATCTCCATGATTGCGGACCCATTCAAGAGAATGGGTCTGCGTTCAGTGATGCGGGACGCAATATGGGCACGGCCACACAACGGCCGTGTGAACGAGCCCTAATTCAGCATCATGGCCGGAAATTAGAAAAACTGCTCCTTTTTTTTTTCAAAAACAGTGCCACTCTTGTCTACAGGCTGAATCTGTTATTGCAGCACTCATCTGAATGGACAGGGCCAGGGTCGGGGTCTGATTAAAGAGCACACAAACCCCACCAGCCCATATAAAATATTGCCCTCTCACCATATGGTGAAAAAAATAGTGATGCGCAATGCATGCTGTTACAAATTTTTATTTAGTCGTCAAGCCTCTCACCACTGCCTATAACTATGTAACACACACCAGAAACAGCAAAGAAGAAATATAAAATGACTTTATGATTTGGTTAATGACAGACATCACTTTTCACTAATGGCTCATGCACACAAACGTATTTTCTTTCCGTGTCCGTTCTGTTTCTTTTGTGGACCTATTAATTTCAATGGGTCCACAAAAAAAAAAAAACGGGCGTTACTCCATGTGCATTCCGTTTCCATACGTCCATATTTCCATTCCGCAAAAAAATTGAATGTCCTATTATTGTCCGCATTATGGACAAGGATAGGACTGTTCTATTAGGGGCCATTTGTTCCGTTCCACAAAATACGGAATGCACACGGATGTCATCTGTATTTTTTGCGAATCTGTGTTTTGCGGATCACAAAATACATATGGTCATGTGCATGAGCCCTAAGGGACCAGTGTCCAAATACACCAATATAAGGGCACATGCAAACAACCATATGTATTTTTGGGTCTGCAAAACACGGATCCCTGTGCATTCCGTATTTTGCGTAACAGAACAGCTGGCTCCTAATAGAACAGTCCTATCCTTGTTCGTAATGTGGACAATAATGGGAGATGTTTTTTGTGGAACTGACATGCGGACATACGGAAACGGAATGCACACTGAGTAACTTCCGTTTTTTTGTGGACCCATTGAAATACAGTAAAAAAAAAAACAGAACGAACATAGAAATAAAATATGTTTCAGTGCATGAACCCTAATTGATAATACTGCCATGCAGTGACCATGTAGTGGTCAGATATCATGTCTACACAGGGGCTCTGCAGCGTATTATCATGCTGCAGACCATACAGGAGAATACAGCGCTGATTCGTTACTTGAGACCTGTGTGCTATTTGGCTGTTTTTTGTTAATTTTTTTTTTTAACAAATCACCGACAAGTTTCACAAAATGTTTTTGGTCGAAGTATGAATTGTCTAAAACCCATATATATCCCATATCTGCTTCAGTTAATCCCTGTATGCCCATGAAATAACTTTTCTGGGGCATTTTTTCTTAGAACTCTGAATTGTGCTGCTTCTCTCTTATTCCTCGTGGAAGTCTATTAATAAACTGACAAATTGTTAGGCACATTTTGCATCCATTTTAGCCATTTCCGCCTGAGAGCTGTTATTTTAGACAGAATAAAAAAGTCCTACAGAATTTTTTTTTTTTTACGTGTAAAATAACAGATCTCAGACGAAATGGCTAAAACAGACACAAAATGTGCATAACTGAGCATAATGGACATTTAAAATTCATGATCTATTTTCTTTTTTTGTTGTTTTCTGTTCTTCTGACGGATCAGAAGAACGGAAAATGAAACTGTGATGTGAACCCGGCTTTAGTCCTAGCCTTCACAGAATTTCTACAGCGCTACTGATTGAGTCTACTTCATAAGTGACACCTGCAGGTCACACGATTGCATGCAACCCGATGCAGTGCTGTGTACTGCAGCTGTAAGTCCATGGTTAAAATCAGTAAGGCACTTTACAATAAGTTTCCGTGTAGGCCAGACCTTTTATATATATATTTTTTCAGGAGGAATAACAGATATGCAACAAAGCAGTGTTCTAAGTATCGATGTTCCAGATTTATTATCTCACAGGAAATACAAGGATTTCCTCAATAAATCCAATGATTCACAGATCACATCTTTTTCTGAATGTAGATGTTCTCTTTTTCTTTTCCACCTGGTCCAGACTGCCATGATGACTTTTCCTGACCATTGCAACACAAATAAATTCAGACCCCAAATATGACCCCTTTAGATCCTAGACCAGACCCCTATATAAATTCAGACCCAAGACCGGGGCTATTTTTGGGGGCTATTAGGGGCTGTTTTTATTTTTAGGCAATTTAGAGCTATTTTAGGGGATTATTTGGGGCTGTTTTAGAATATACACTGTGAAAGTGCCATATGAGACTACAAATCACAGCAATATCACTAAAACACAGAACAATCACCAATATACACACAGTGATAACCCTGCTATACTGTAAGTGGTAAACCTGTGGCATTTAGAATAAGCAACCATACCTGTACATTAAAAGTGTCCAGGATGGATGATACCAGTGCAGTAGTAGAAAATGGTGTAATTTAGAAGGAACTCTATAATGCTACACAGAGAATCATGAGAAGCCATGAGAAGGGTGACTCTGTCCGGAATATGCCACTAAATCTAAAATCTAGATTAAATTAAAATAAAAAAAATCTGGTTTTGACTGTCACCACTTGAGGGAGCTCTAGTCTCTGCATATGAATTGATTCTGTTAAGAAGAATTAAGAATTATCATCTCTTTCCCACGGTTTCCTTTCTTTTTCTCCAAGCACTGAGTTCTATAGTATAAGAGACCGGCACCTGGACATCATTATCTGTTGAAGTTCTAAGAAGTTAAAATAAGATTTGTTGAAGTAAGATTTTAATCTGCACCTTTTAAAATGTTTAAGGAATCCCGAGACAGAAGTTGGTATGATCTGTCTTTGTATATAATTTCTATAATATGATGGATCATTACTGTTACTCCATCCAGTACACAACAGCTAAAACATAGGTTAATAGAACATGTTCAGCTGGTTTTATGTAGCTGAGAGTCCAGATTACTCCTGCTCCAGTGTGTTAAGATTAGACTTCATTTCTCAGACATACATGTTCCTTATTTGTTAGGACAATTGTGCTGTGTTATAAATGTATCTAGTCCCAAAGAAAGCAAATAATGTCGCCATCTGCTGGACGTGAATTTGAATTGCATGTTATAATTATCGACTACACTTAAAATCAACTCTCTCAGTCATAGTAACATAGTAACATAGTTTATAAGGCCGAAAAAAAGACATCTGTCCATCCAGTTCGACCTGTTTTCCTACAAGTTGATCCAGAGGAAGGCAAAAACCCCTGTGCGGTAGAAGCCAATTTTCCTCACTTTAAGGGAAAAAAATTCCTTCCCGACTCCAATCAGGCAATCAGAATTACTCCCTGGATCAACAACAACCCATATCTAGTAACTATAACCTGTAATATTATTACCCTCCAGAAATACATCCAGGCCCCTCTTGAACTCTTTTAGTGAACTTACCATCACCACCTCCTCAGGCAGAGAGTTCCATAGTCTCACTGCTCTTACCGTAAAGAATCCTCTTCTATTTTTGTGAACAAACCTTCTTTCCTCCAGGCGCAGAGGATGTCCCCTCGTCATGGTCACTGTCCTTGGGATAAAGAGATCATGGGAGAGATCTCTGTACTGACCTCTGATATATTTATACATAGTTATTAGATCTCCCCTCAGTCGTCTTTTTTCTAAAGTGAATAACCCTAATTTTGATCATCTTTCTGGGTACTGTAGTCCACCCATTCCAGTTATTACTTTAGTTGCCCTCCTCTGAACCCTCTCCAGCTCTGCTATGTCTGCCTTGTTCACAGGAGCCCAGAACTGTACACAGTACTCCATGTGCGGTCTGACTAGTGATTTGTAAAGTGGCAGGACTATGTTCTCATCACGGGCATCTATGCCTCTTTTGATGCAACCCATTATCTTATTGGCCTTGGCAGCAGCTGTCTGACACTGGTTTCTGAAGCTTAGTTTGCTGTTCACTAAAATTCCTAGGTCCTTTTCCATGTCAGAGTTACCCAATATTTTACCATTTAGTATGTACTGGTGACTTGCATTATTCCTTCCCATATGCATAACCTTACATTTGTCAGTGTTAAACCTCATCTGCCACTTCTCTGCCCAAGCCTCCAGTCAATCCAGATCCATCTGTAGCAGTATACTGTCCTCTTCTGTGTTAATTACTTTACACAGTTTAGTGTCATCTGCAAGAATTGATATTTTACTGTGCAAGCCTTCTACAAGATCATTAATAAATATATTGAAGAGAATAGGGCCCAATACTGACCCCTGTGGTACCCCACTAGTTACAGTGACCCAATCTGAGTATGTACCGTTAATAACCACCCTCTGTTTTCTATCACTGAGCCATTTACTTACCCACATACAGACATTTTCTCCAAGGCCAAGCATTCTCATTTTATATACTAACCTTTTATGTGGTACAGTGTCGAATGAAGTCCAGATATACGACATCCATTGATTCCCCGCGGTCAAGTCTAGAACTTACCTCCTCATAGAAACTGATTAAATTGGTTTGACATGACTGATCCCTCATGAAGCCATGCTGATATGGAGTTATTTGCTTATTTTCATTGAGGTACTCCAAGATAGCATCTCTTAGAAAAGCCTCAAACAGTTTACCCACTACAGATGTTAAACTTACCGGCCTATAGTTCCCGGGCTTTGTTTTTGGACCCTTTTTGAATATTGGCACCACATTTGCTATGCGCCAATCCTATTCTTTTAGTCTAGGATGCATAAATGGATGGTTGTTCTCAGTGCATTCAACTCTAATAATGTATAGAAATGTATACAAATTCAAATATTATTTGGAATATAGAGAAAACATGTAGTAATACATTGGAAAAATCAGTACCCCTTTATAAACACAGCATTAGGCCCCTTTCACACGAGTTTTACGTGTGGATGCAATGCATGATGTGAACGCATAGCACCAGCACTGAATCCTGACCCATTCATTACATTGTGTCTGTGTACATGAGCGTTTCTTTTCACGCATCAGTTCAGCATCGCGTACTCATAGTAACATAGTAACATAGTTTATAAGGCCAAAAAAAGACATCTGTGGGTCCAGTTTGGCCTGTTTTCCTACAAGTTGATCCAGAGGAAGGCAAAAATCCCTGTGAGCTAGAAGCCAATTTTCCCCACTTTAGGGAAAAAATTCCTTCCCAATTCCAATCAGGCAATCAGAATAACTCTCTGGATCAACGACCCCTCTCTAGTAACTATAACCTGTAATATTATTATCCTCCAGAAATACATCCAGGCCCCTCTTGAACTCTTTTAGTGAGCTTACCATCACCACCTCCTCAGGCAGAGAGTTCCATAGTCTCACTGCTCTTACCGTAAAGAATCCTCTTCTATGTTTGTGTACAAACCTTCTTTCCTCCAGATGCAGAGGATGTCCCCTCGTCACAGTCACAGTCCTGGGGATAAATAGATCATGGGAGAGATCTCTGTACTGACCTGATATATTTATACATAGTTATTAGATCTCCCCTCAGTCGTCTTTTTTCTAAAGTGAATAAGCCTAATTTTGATAATCTTTCTGGGTACTGTAGTCCACCCATTCCAGTTATTACTTTAGTTGCCCTCCTCTGAACCCTCTCCAGCTCTGCTATGTCTGCCTTGTTCACAGGAGCCCAGAACTGTACACAGTACTCCATGTGTGGTCTGACTAGTGATTTGTAAAGTGGCAGGACTATGTTCTCATCATGGGCATCTATGCCTCTTTTGATGCAACCCATTATCTTATTGGCCTTGGCAGCAGCTGTCTGGCACTGGTTTCTACAGCTTAGTTTGCTGTTCACTAAAATTCCTAGGTCCTTTTCCATGTCAGAGTTACCCAATGTTTTACCATTCAGTATGTACTGGTGACTTGCATTATTCCTTCCCATATGCATAACCTTACATTTTTTTAAAATATTTTTTTAATGTTTGCATTAACCCTTACAGTACCGGCGCCGTACATGTACGGCGCTGGTACGATGCGGGCACATGGCGCCCGCTCGCGGGTGCGGCGGGCGTCATGGCCGGCAAGTCTCTGCTGTTTCTAACAGCAGAGACTTGCCGCTACTTACCCGATCGGCGGCGTCTTCCGGGGTGACTAGATGCCGTGATCACACGTGATCACGGCATCTAGTTGCGTCTAAACCCGGAAGCGTTCGCTTTAATGCACATCGAACGCTGTAAATAAGAAACCCGTAGAACTGTAGTGGAATAGCGTTTTTTTTGCAATTTCACCTGATTTGGAATTTTTTTCCTGCTTCCCACTACACCGTATGCAATATTAAATGGTGGCGTTGGAAAGTACAACTTGTCCCGCAAAAAACAAGCCCTCATACAGCTATGTGAACAGAAAAATAAAAGAGTTATGGCTGTTTGAAGGCAGGGAGCGCAAAACGAAAATGCATGACCGAAAAAACCTCCGGTACTGAAAGGGTTAAGAGCCTGAATTACGCAGGTTGAGTCTTAGATCTTCAGTTCATGAAGTGAAAAGTTAGCATTTTTGTAAACAGAAATCTCTATAAGGAATCATGTACATAGCCATACCTCTCCGTCAGTGGCGTAATTGCTATGTGGCTCATGGTGAGAGGTGGGCAGTGCTGAACTCCTTCTGATGTCTGAAGTAGAATTATATTATATGGTATAGATTTTACATGTCCACATCAGAGAAAAAAAGGATAAGGATGGCACTCACCCAGTTCGTCCAGGACAAACTGGGTGAGTGCCATCCTTATCCTTTTTTTCTCTGATGTGGATTTGCAAGTGAACTGTATCTGAATGGATAGAGCACCCCCCATGTCCAGGAGAAAAGCTTTTATTTGCAGCCAACTCGATTTTAAACCTACATGGTGTATCTAAGAAGGCAGTGCCATCCGATTTCTGTTTCTTCTATATGAGATAGATTTTACATGTTCCACTGAGTTGAATGGTCCCTGTATAAAGTCACTTTGGGGCACTATGTAGGGGGGGGCATTATAACTACACGGAGGCACTATAAGTACAGGTACCACTACAGTGGCACTATATATACTGGTACCACTGTAATACTGGGGACACTACAGGACAAAAAGAGTTTGTAATATATGTTTTACTAGATATCTTTACTCTGAACTTTCAGTATCAGGCTTCTCTGGGTACAGCTCACTAAGGGTCTGATGTATGAAAACTGTCTAGGTCTAAGAATTTCTTTGTTGCCCATAGCAACCAATCAGAGCTCCCCTTTCATTTCTCCAGAGCACTATATGAAATGAAAGGGGAGCTCTGATTGGTTTCTATGGGCAACAAAGAAACTTCTACACCTAGACAGTTTTCATACATATGGCCCTCACTATGTCTCCGCAGGCCATGGCAGGAGGGGGGTCTCCAGCAGTTATTAGTATATATTAACTTGGGCTATTTTCACACTAGCAGCAGCACGGATCCGGCGGGTGAAGGGGCCCGCCATATCCGTGCTGCCGCAGGTGCACGTGTGGGGCCGGAGCCGCACCATTGACTGTAATGGGGGGGGGACGCGGATCCATGTTGTATTTTCGTTCTGGCCACTTCTCAGCAGGGGTTAACGTGCTGTGACCGGATCCGCGGCCCACCCCCATTACAGGGGACCCTTCACCCGCCAGATCCGTGCTGCCGCTAGTGTGAAACTAGCCTTACTCTGACAGAGTAGGAGGTTGTGATCTCTAACACAATTACAGGTAAAGCCATCCTTCTCAGTCCTCAACACATTTTGCTTACTGTGGTCACTCCTGCTCTCAGCCAATCAGAGACAGTCTTTCTGGTCTGCAGGTTACCATAGAAACCTGTATACAGTGAGAGACCTGCTGAATTGTCTATAGTTCATGACTAAAGTAAAATCCACTGACCACTGTATTTAGAAGATGTCTTCTTTTAACTGCCCCGTTATGTAGAAAGCTTGTAACTAGTGAGAAAACCCCTTTAATCCTGTTTTCTCCAGTAGATCTGAGATGAGTGCAGCCATTCCTTCCAAGTGCCTTTTTCCTCTGATCTGTAGCGGAAGAGCTTCACTTCTATGCATCTACATAAAGGGCAGCACACAGTCATCTCAACTAAAAGCCTAGATCCTGAGATCAGGAACAGAACAGACATTTATAGGACATTTCATCATTTCCCCAAATTCTTATGAAAATATATTCAGCACATACTGCACTGAACTAAATGTACCAATTTATTATATATGTTAGGAGTCTGAGTAGGTCCATTTCATACCGACCCCAACTCTGACTCCGACTCCACCAAAATGGTCACCGACTCCGACTCCACGATTCCGACTCCACAGCCCTGGTTTTACAGGGGCCATTATAACTACTAGGGAACTAAAGGGGGCATTATACTGAATGAGTGGACTATAGGGGTATTATACTTACTGGGGGTACTATACAGGATCATTATAAGTACTGGAGGCACTACAGTTGGCCATTATAGCTACTGGGGGCATTGCGGGGGAAATTATACCTAATGGCAGCATTAAGGAACATTTTACCTACTGGGATCACTACGGGGGCCATTATAATTACTGGGGGCAGCATAGGGGGCATTATATCTATTGAGGGTACTAGAGGGGTCATTATAACTACGGGGATCACTATATGAGGCATTATAACTAATGGAGGCAATATCAGGGGCATTATAACTACTGAGGGCACTATTAGCAGCATTATAACTACTTGGGGCACTACAAGGGGCCAATATAACTATAGGGTGACTTCAAGAAGGCGTTATAATTATTAGGGGCATTATATTTACTGGGGTACTAGAAGGGGCATTATAACTACTGGAAGCACTATAGGGGCATTATAACTACTAGGGGCACTATAGAAGGCCAGTTTAACTACTGGGTGCTTTACAGGGGGTCTTATGCAGGGGCCATTATTAGTACTAGGCAAACTTTAAGGGTTATTTTTACTACTGGGGCACTCTGGGGAGCTTTATCATTACTAAGTGCACTATGGCACATTATTACTACTGGGGGTTCTGTGGGGGGCATTATTATTATTGATTACAATAAGGAGGGCACTATTACTAATAAGGGTACTCTCTAATAACGTTATCACTGTAAGGGGCACTAGCACAGCAGGCACAGTATTAAGGGTAACTATAGGAGTAGTAGGATTATAAACAAGTGAAGAATCTAAGATGTCTGGGTTGCAGATCCTGCAGAGACAAGCCTTGGGTATGTAGTGCTGTAGTCTCCTGTATGTGTGATACAGCTGAATGTAATGTCCTTCCAATTAGCACTGGGGCTGAGGTTGTTGGATTGAAAATTTAACACACATGCCTTGGGGGTTGGGCCCTAAATGTTTTGAGACCCTAGCAATGCCCCTGGTGACAACTGGGGTCCCCATAGAGAGGGCAGAGATTATTTTTTATTTTTTTTTCTTTGCTGATAAACATTTTCATTGCTGTATACACTTTCTGCTCTGGTCCCAGCAATCATGTGATTGCCTCTGGGGCCTGTATTCCCCTTGTAAATGGGGCTAATACGTCAGCCCCACTTACGGGAGAAATCAACAATTAAAAAAAATGTAATGTTGAATGTCCCCCAAAGGTTTTGTATGATCTATGATCATAATGTGTAAAATAAATCAAAATTAAAAAATAAAGACTAATTAAAAAATGAAATAATAATGAATAAACTGCAACAACGCACCAAAACACAGCTTCTAGCTCTGCCCCCAGCAACTGTAACTGATACGTCGCCTATATCAAAAGAAATCAAAAGAACCGGAGTGGAACGGGGCATAATTTAAAAAAAAAAGTATTTTAGTTCCACTTTGTGCTATAAAAAAATGAAAAAATGTCAAAACCTGATTATTTTTCTTTTTTAAAAACATTTTCCCTGGGTATAAATGATAAAAATAAAAAACTACAAAAATAAAAATGACAGAAAAATAAGACCCCACGTATCACTGAAAAAAAAATTCCATAACTGAATGGAAAAACATATTATGTTAGTACTAAAAAAAAAAAAAAACGAAAAATGCATCTGTAAGTAAGGGGGGATAAATGGCTCGATATTGAACTGGTTAAACAATAAGTCATGGGGAGGGCAAACTAAGTTTTGCTATGGGGCCCTATGATTTGTGTGTTCACGTTCCATACATAATCCAAATTGTACAAAACTGTCATATGACATCATTGATGTCTATGGATCCATACCATACCTCCATATTCTCATGAGTTGGCTTACTTGGAGATGGATTACTGGAATCCAGTAACAGGAATGTTTAATTGGATGCCACTCCCCAGGGCGTTCCAGTGGGTAGGAAATGCTGAGCGGTGATGCGGCCTTACTAGTTCTGTGTGTCATGGTGCTCCTACCTGGATACAGTCGCTCCCCAGGGTTAGACTCCACAGCATTCAAAGAAGAGAGTTGTATTTGGTGGAGAATAAGCCGCGTCCAGACTTCATAAAGTTTAACAGTTTTACGTGAATAAACTTGCATCCAGAAAAGATTTGCTCTTTCTCTTGGTTCCAGCAGGTTTTGGGGTAAACTGGCAGGCAAACTTGCTTCCCTCCCCTCACCGTGTCATGCCTCATCTCCTTCCAACTCTCAACTAACAGACTAGCTTCCTGCAACCTCTCCCTTGGTAGGAAGCGGGATGAGCCCACCTCTGCCAAAAGGAGGGAGAATGGAATGGTAAGTTACATTCTATCTAAAGGTACTCTCTGCCAGATACACTGCCACCTGCTGGGCAACCAGGCACATTATATGTAATAACAGTTGCATAGCAATGTTATTAAGGCACAATATAATAGGGCCTGGAATTAAATAGACAGATGACATTTTTTGTTAACCACTAGAGACAGTAGCAGGCTGAAGGGATGATAGCGCCCACTCTGGGGTACTATAGGGACTCTCTGTAACATTTTACCTCCTCGGTACTCAAGGCTCTGCCTTGTGTATGACCCTTAACAGTGATAAAAACAAGACTTTTATTTTCCAATGACTTACAGAAAATTCTCCTCAAAAGTGAATGAACTTTATCTCATGATAATCATTTAATTATTCATGCCGTCATCTACACAACATCATTGCATCAAAAGGTTTGTAGATGTTCATGTTTCTGTCCATGGTTACACAGATGTCATCGCCATACATTTTAACCCTTTCAGGTCACAGCTATTTAGAGCATTTAGGACATACTTGTAGTAATTTCCGAGAACTAGTATTGAGCCAATAGATCCAGAGTCGATTAGTTCAAACACTTCGTTTTAATGCTGTACAACATTAAAATGTATTTCCTCCGTGGAGACAAAATTCGTTTCATCCGAAGTCACGCAAGACTTTGGTCAATGAATTCGTATTCAGTTCTACATCTTTAAAAACATTTCAAATTAGCAATCCGAAATCGGGTTTGGTACCAAGGTACCAGCTGGTTCCAAACCCGACTTCGGAGTCTGAATTTTAAATGTTTTTAAAGATGTAGAACCAAATACCAAATTCATTCTCACGAATTGCCTCCACGGGAGCAATATATTTTAATGCTGTATGGAGACAGTGTTTGAATGAATAGACTTCAGATATGTAATCCAAAGCTCGATTCGCTGAAGCCTACCAAGAACCATAACTTTTTCCTTTTTCTACTGAACTAACCATACAAGGGCTTATCGTTTATATATATAATTGTAGTGAAAAAATTATTTTGGGGAAGGGGGGAAAATGCACAGTTCTGCAGTTTTGTTTTTTGGGTTTTGCTATCATATCACCAACTATGTGATGATCAATATGATTACATGGAAATTTATTTTTACTACTTTAACCCCTTAAAGAAAATGTTGTTTTTGTTTTGCCAATTTCTGAGAGCTATATTTTTTTTACTTTTTCATTGCTGTGTGAGGTCTTGTTTTTCTGTAGGACAAGCTGTAGTTTCAGAGTACATGCAAGTTTTTGATCACTTTCTTTTTTTTTTTGTCCAGGAGTAGAAAAACATGGCTGCTCTATTCTTAAAGAGCATCTGTCAGCAGATTTGTACCTATGACACTGGCTGACCTGTTACATGTGCACTTGGCAGCTGAAGGCATTTGTGTCATGGTGTGAAAACATGCCAAGTGCATACGTAGCTGCAGTGCCACAAATGTACAATGTACAACTCAGGGCGGCACCCTGTGAATTTTGTATACAAAGGGACACGCTAAATCATTGTATTCCAGCCAGGATACTCAGGAACCCTGGGGTACCTTGAACCCTGTTCATTAGTTCTCCAGAACATAGCAACCTGTCACTTTTATTGTAAGAAGGAAAAATAATTTCAGTTGCTCAAAAGATGGTGTGCAAAGCAGGAGACATATCTGAGGCACATTATGGAGCCGGAAAAGAATTATAGAAAGCTTTACCTGCCCCTGCACCACACTTCTTTGAGGCAGAAACGGCATTAGGGGATCCCCATCAGTGGAAACAATTTTCAACGGTTCTCCTGCAGTAAAAAACAAAACAAAAAACATTGATAATCATTGCTATAGATTCTAAGAGAGCATTCACACACTGCAGATTTTGTTGCAGAAATTTCCACGCCTGAAAATCAGTTACATTAACAAAAAGAAAGTCCTACACAAAATATTTGTTTTCTGTCTAAATTGCTATAAATCAGGTATACCCAGATCACTTTGTCTTAGGGTATGGCCATACGGAGTGGCCGTGCTTTGGGCGTGTTGTGGCCAATTTGCCTGCAGCTGCCTTTCATTTAATAATGGAGACCACACTGTATAGTCCTTCTTCATTGTTAATGGCCGTGCAGCATCCTTAATGCACCTTTGAACAGGGGCTGTAACCACTTCTCCAAACCCAGTGTTCTCCTGCCCTACTGGTGGGAGCCCTTCTTCTGCCATTTGCTTTTCCTCCTTTTCCACATCATCTAATATTGATAAGAATATGTCATCAGGAACATCCAGCTCCTCTTCTCTCTGCATCTTGCTGACTTTTCTAGGACATGGAGACCAAGAAGGATGATTTAGAAGAAGTAAAGCCAGCAAAGGAAGATAAGGCAGGGCACTTATCTGAAGCAGAGGGGTCATCTGTGGCATTGGTAGCTGATCTGTAGCATTGGGAGCTGATCTGAGGTCTCATTAGGGGTCATTCACATTGGGGTCGGAGCTGAGGTCTTATTTGAGGTGTGATTAACATTGGGGGTCTGATTGGTGGTCTGATCTGACGTCTAATCAAAAATATTTTTTTGTTATTGTCCTCCTCTAAAATCCAGGTGTGTCTTATGGGCCGGTGCATCTTATAGGGCGAAAAATACGGTAAAACTGATGCTGCATAAGTCTCCCCGAATTCTCCCTGCACTATGCCTTTCCAGTATTCTTCTATCTGTTTGTTTTCAGCAACACTGTCCCTAGTGCATGAGAGCTTAGCACATCTCACTATGCTCAGCTCACAGGACAATGGCAGAGACCGTGCGGGATGAGTGATTTATAAGGCTGTGACATCACAGGGGACGGCTATCTGTGGATTGGCTGGCTGCACTGCATTATGGGTGATCTTGTGTTCTTGGGATTGTCTCATCTTCTCTTAGTTTCGCTTTATAACACACGCAGTTGTCATGTTAGGAAAACCTGATTCGTTACCACCAAGTGCGATGAAATTCAGATTTGTTGCGAATTGAAGTTTTCCTAAACCTCGGACCCAATTCCGCTTCAAATGCTCCTTTTTGCTGAACACTAGTATATATATAAATATATATATATATATATATATATTACATGTCACATATGTCAAACAAGTATTATGTGTAAACTGATCGCCACTTACAGGTAATATTACATGCAGACAATCCTTATAATAATTAGACTTGACTGCACAGCTTTCTGCCTGTAAACTCTGGTTAACCCTCCAGCATAACCATTGTAAAACTATGTGGGTGCCACTGGCATTCTGCCTGCATGTTACGTTGTGAGAGACGCTTATCATGTGAGTCATTATTAATGGAATTTGAACATAAGTATTAAAATAACTCACACTTGAAATTGTTAAAAGTTACTATTCTCTCATGACCCTACATTCCCTACAGCTTCAGACTCCAGGATGGAGACAGAATGAAATAAAAGTTTGGAGGAATTTCAGATGAAATATCACAGGGTTGATTTACAGTCTGCTTCCATGCACGGTAGCCCAGCCTTTTGGGCTGAAGAATTTGAGTGCAGAGGTTGTGGTCACACCTTGACTTGGAGCCTTAAGGGACACAAAATGGCCCATATAAATACTATCTACCAGTGTCGGACTGGGATGCCTAGGGCCCACCAATAAAATAAATTCTGGGGGCCCCACTGTACAGCTACATGCAAATGCCACCTGTCCACACAGCAGTAGGCAGCAGCAACATGCTCAAAATGATTGATTATTGGTGTCCCTGCTAGATTTTGAGAAGGCAAGACAAGGAGAAAAAGCATACTCGCTGGCCTGCCTCTGTGCCTAGAAGTCATCTCAGCCACTTGACGCATCACCCATATCAGACCTCCATTCAGGCTCCTAATCAGACCTCAGATCAGACTATAAAATAAATAAATAACTTACCTCTCTTGCTTCGCCACTCCTCTCCCAGTCCTGGCTGTCTTCTCTTTTCAGAGCCTGCGCTGAAGTCAGCTGACCTCCTGCAGCATCAGGACAGAGTGCGCTCTGTAAGTCCTGACGCTGCAGGCAGTCAGGATACAGCAGCGCGAGCCCTGGGAAGAGCAAGCAGGAGGAGGGGTAAGTAATGTACAGCGCTTCACTTCTCTCCCCCTCCTCCTGCAGACTAGTAAGCGCTTTCATTATGGAAGTGCTCGCTAGTATTCCCTTTATAAGATGCACTGGATCTTGTATAAAGGGAAAAGTGGAGTACCACTGGCAAGGGACCTAGTCGCAACCCCTATAGTTACGCTAGTGCCTATTCCCCTGTGGGCCAGTCCGAGCCTGCTATCTACTGTATGTTTTACATTCCTTCCCCTCCTTCCCTCCATTCCTCTCTCCCTTCCTTCCTTTCTCCTTCCTCTCTTTTTTTTCCTTCTCCCTCCCTTCCTTTCTCTTCCTTCCTTCCTTCCTTCCTTCCCTCTCTCCTTTCCTTGATTCTTGTTCAACAGGGAGGAAGTAAAGAGATGCAGTAATTAGTAACTCAATTAGCAACTTGAATTCATACACTGAGGTGCATATCCTAAAATGTTTTGTGTGGAGAACTGAATGCTTTAGGAATAAACGCTGCAGCATATGATTAGTTATGCAGATTCTTGTCATGTAACTGCATTGTTACTGTTTTGCTCATAAAAATCTAAATTTTAGGTTTAATTTTTTTCTTAGAATTTTGTAAATCCACCTTTCGCTTTCAACACGGATCTAATTCAAGTTTGTTTCCACCAAAATCTGTTCCCAGGTCTCTTCTACATGTTCCCAATGTTGGTGCATACCCGAATACAGCAATTTCTTCAACTCTACCCACAAGTGTTCGATTGGGTTGGTGTCTGGGGACTGTGAGGGCCAATCCAGCACCTCTACTTCATTGTCATTGAACCATTTCTTCGCCAATCTCGAAGTATGCTTCAGGTCATTGTCCTGCTGGAACACTATGTAGTCCTTTTCATACCCATAGTACTTGATTTTTTGAAGTAACTCGTCTTGTAGGATACTTACATATAGCTCAGCATTGAGACCACCATTGATCCTGGTCAAGTATCCAATGCCTTTGGCTGTGAAACAACCCCATATCATCAAGCTTCCTCCACCAAAGTTGACAGTTCCTTCAATTTCTTGATCCATTAGCCTTTTTTCCCTTGTTTCTTCCAGACCCGTTTGCACCCATCAGAGTCCAATCCATTGACTTTCATCTCACGTCTGTGATCTCAATATTATGAAGAATACCAGCCACCTCCACTGACGTGTTTGTCGCACCAGAACTGATATACCTTGTGGTAAGCCTACTTGTTGACTGTGATATTTTGCCTGGACGTCCACCTCTTGGCTTAGGAATTCTTCCAACTGCCATGGCACTCACATGATGCAGTTTGGCAATTTTCTTGGCTGAGAGTCTGCATAACTAATCATATGCTAAATAGTTGCAAATCCAGTCTCACATTCAAAGCTGTAGTGGATGGTGAGATATGGAGCCTGAAAGTCAAAATTTCAAAACATTGTTACCCTTTTGCTCATCAGTGTATGTCTGCTATTGGTTCCCATTATAAAATAACATGCATAAAATGCGTCATAGTTTTCCTTTAGCAAGTTGTCTTTGTTTGAAAAAGTATAAATTACTCCTCTCTTTTGGCATACTTCATAGATCTCTATGGATATGTTTGGCATATACAGATGTAGCAAGTGTTAACCTGACACTTAACATGTTAAATACACAGTTGCAGAAAACTTTGAATTTTCAATTACTTTAGTTGCAGTAAGTGTCCATTGAAAGTTTACTGCAACAGGATATTTGAAACATTTAGGGGGATATTTATTGCTGTATGCCAGAGGTCTGGGGTCAAAAAAATCAAAAAGTTGTTTAAAAAATTTGTGACTTTTTGGGAATTTACAGCTCGCCACTTTTTCAAAAGATGGATGGAGTGGTAAAGTCCACAAAGTGGACTTCGATCTGAATTTCAATATAAATTCGATTCACCACCAAGCTGAATTTCCTTTTTCTTCATTGGTAGCGAATCGGTTTAATCGATTTCTTAAGACCCGCCAGCCGCCACCATCTTGCTTGAAGATCTTGCATGAAATCCCATGCTCGGTGATGTATGATGTCACCACACTGTCTAGAATGATGACATCATCATGGGCCACGTGAAATTTTGCACCAGATCTTCAAGCAAGATGACGGCGACCGGTAAATGGATCAGGTAAGTATGATTTTTTTTTAATTTTTTCCAAATTTTATATCAGATGCCGCGATCATGTATGAACCCGGCATCTGAGGGGTACAATGACGGGGAGCTGCACAATCGCCTCTCCTTGCAACCACTGGTCACAAGGAAATGCCCTTCGTGACAAAGTAATTCGTCACAAAGCAAATTTTTTTGTAAAATTCAGCAAAGCAGCACAATCAATTTTTTGAATAATTGTAACCTACACATGGAAGATGGTAAGGATAATGGCAGAAATCAAAACCAGTATCCTTTCCATTTTGGTGCATTGACCTGTACAAAGGCATGCGTCCCTTTATAATTATGGCAGATCTGACTACAGGAATGGATAGATTCAAATCAGTGTGTAATACATTCCTCTTAAGAAATGTCCCAATAAGTGTCAACTTAACACTTGCTACATCTGTATATTGGTAGCATTTGCTCTCATATATGAGAACATCCACTGGAAATACAATGTGAGCATAGCCTACACTAGATAAAATATATCTGCAAAAATGCCACCCCATGCAGTCCTGGAAGTCTCCCATCTAGTGTAAAGAGCTCACTTTGACTTTTTGATGGTTCACCCCATCCATGTTTCCCAGAGTATATGTGAGTTGTTCTGTAAAACTATGAATGAAGTATCTTTTTAATTAGGAAAAAAAATCTTTGAGAGCACAACCAACAAGGCTCATACTGTAGTATAACGTTACAAGACACACAGTGGAAGCAATTTATGAGTAATCAATCAGAGCATTAAAACAGAGAGGGAAACGCGTGGGCGCTTGTGTTCCAGCCTGCACATCCAGCAAGTAAGGGAGTTGTTGTAGATTTTTATTTTTCTAAACTTAGGGCAATGTTAACTACCTGGAGGCATCAAAAGTTCACGGGTTCACTGCGGTCAGTTATTCTACAGGACTTCCTATTACAAATATCATATTATTTAAACCGGGAACATCAGAAAGGGTAAGAGGAAAATCTTAATCCCATTCCTGTGGTAATATCATCCAAAGCAGAAGGAGACGCCAGTAAAGCTTAGATGGTACAAAGACCAGGGAGAAGAGTAGTTTAGTTACGATTCTTGAAGAAGTCATTGGAGAGGAGGTCACTTGAAAGGCAGCATTCATGACATCCATTCTATAAACACATCTGAACAGAGGCATAGCAATAGGGGGTGCTCAGCGAGCAGATGCCTTAGTCCTGATGCCTGCAGGCCCCATTGGTATAGATAAAAATACCAGAAATAATAATGGCATATGGTAGGGGGTGTCCATATTAAAAAAATATCATTAATAAGTTAATTTACTGCTTCTGAATTTATCCCTTCAAATTCTTGGCCATTTCATCTTGCTGCACTTGGCAAGACATCCTCCTCTCATGGCCCATCTAAGTAGTTCAGGACAGCACGTTACTTTGAAGAGCATGCTACTGGCCATGGTGTGTGAACCCCTGGTCTCACACCTGATGACTAGTTCCTAGTGAATCGGTGCTATTATATGGGTACTTTATGCCAAGGTAATATGTACATAACATCATTTGGAGAAGTCAATGGAGGAAAAGTTGAGATGTTGCAGTAAGGAATTCTACATCAGGCTGTCGGTAAGTATTGGGTTGTTATTTGAGGTTTTAATGTCCTTTGTACGCTTTTAAGGCTACTTTCACACTAGCGTTTTTGCTGGATCCATCATGGATCAGCAAAAACGCTTCCGTCATGATAATACAACCGTCTGCATCCTTTCTGAATGGATCCGGTTGTATTATCTTTTAAATAGCCAAGACGGATCCGTCATGAACTCCATTGAAAGTCAATGGGGAACGGATCAGTTTTCTATTGTGTCTGAGAAAACGGTTCCGTCCCCATTGACTTACATTGTGAGTCATGACGGATCAGTTTGCATCAGTTTCTTCATGCGGACACCAAAACGCAGCAAGCAGCGTTTTATTGTCCGCCTCCAAAACGGAATGGAGACTGAAGTGAAGCAAATTGATGCATTCTGAACGGATCCTTTTCCATTCAGAATGCATTAGGACTAGAGATGAGCAAATCATTCCAAATTTTATTCGCCGAATATTCGCTGAATATCTGACAAGATTCGTATTCGCACAAAATTATTCATCGAATCTACATAAAAAAAAACAAATGTTGTTTTGCGAACATTCCTACGTAAATTACATACGTACTGTCAGCGTAGTTAAAAGTACGCAATATGTAAGCATTAGCGTACAAAAGTGCATACAAATCCTTAACGTACAATTGACGCGCTAATGCGTCATATGCACGAGGCTAGGCCACGGAGTACAATCTTTAGAGGCAGACTATATGAACTAGAAAAATAAGGTGCTCACTGCTGCTAGCTTTTAATAAGTTAATAATTTACTAAAAACACCGTACTATAAGTGCATTAATAAGACACATTGCAGTACCAGAAAAAAAATACACACAATGGGCTAAAGTGCTGAATCATTAAAAACAGTGTAGCTAAAATACAGCAAATTATGGAAACATTTCAGTGCAATCAAGGTTGTATCCAGGGAAGAAGACCCAGCTTCCCCGGCTGCTGCTGGCTTCACCTTCCACAACAGCTGGTACTGGTGGATCACCGTAGATTGGAAGGTGAATGAAGACATAGTCAGCTGACCAACCTGTAAGGACTGTGGTGATGGTAGTGGTGCTGGCAGTCCTGGAATCAGAGGCTCCGGCTGAGGCTCTGGCTTTTCCCTGAACCGGAGGACACTATCTGGGAACTCCTGCAGGCAGCGCAAACATCCTGGACCTGGTGGTTCATCCGGCCACACTTCAGGTTCCGTTTTAGGCACCAGAGGCTTGGAAAGGAGGGTAACCCCGGTCGCAAATGGGCCTTTTAGGGACGCCATGGGGGTGTACTCCACCTGATCCCCCACATACAGGCTATGCCGATGTTGTGGCAGGTACGGCCGTTTCACTGACCGGAGGCCCACAAAATACTCCTTCCCATCCTCGTCATCCTGCAGGAAGCCAGACCCTCGCCCAACTGAAAACCAAACCACATTTCCCTTCCTGTGTTCCAGTGAAGGATCTCCCGGCCTAGGGTGGTCAAGAACTTGTATGACCCAGTCCTCCACTGGGTCTGTGCATGGGCCGTCACAGATGCCGGAACAATGGGGTTCTGGTGTATGGAAGGGGTGGATCTCCTCCTGGGCAGCGAAGTGGATGCTCCAGCCACCTCCGCTGAACGAGACAGAGCGGACACTCCAGCCGCACGAAAAACTGCAGATGCTCCAGTCGCAGCAGCAGTTGATGACCCAGGCACTGACGCTGTGTTTTTCTTGCAGAGTTGAACCTGTGACATCCTGATGTCTACAGCGGGCGGTGGTTCTGGTAACTTGTCCCCAAAGTACATTTCGTTCCAGTTGGGACGCAGGTCACACAGCTTTTTTTGAGCCATGCTTGCTGTTGAAAATACTTGCTCTCAGGTCAGCAGTCAACACTGGTCTAAACTGGTTCAGACTGAGTGACTCAGAGGAGGGTGGAGTACTGAGGGAGGAGTCTTCACTCCCTATACATGCAAATAGTTAGTTCCTGGTGGGCTGGTTTTTTCCAGTTCTGAGGGTGGCGTATAGTCACACATCGGGCTGCTGTGTAGAAAGAGGAGGAGCTACACAGACCAGCAATGTGATGTGTGACAGTACATCATGCTGCTGCTGTAGGGCGCCAGCAGCTGAGAGAAAGCAGAGGCTCTCTGCTTCACCATTACAATTAGCCATCTCTGCGTCCTATGGATGCAGAGACAGCTGTCAGAGCGAGACATACCTCAGATGCTCTTGACTGCGGGACAGCCACGGAAATCTGGGACTGTCCCGGCGTATCCAGGATGGTTGGGAGTTATGCATTTATCATGTAGAAAAACTTAACACAAGACACTTACTAATGTATTGTGATTGTCCATATTGTCTCCTGCTGGCTTGATTCTTCTCCATCACATTATACACTGCTCGTTTCCAGGGGTTACCGTACGACCACCCTGTAATCTAGAAGCGGTGGTCTTGCTTGCACACTATAGGAAAAAGCACTTCAGTGGTCCCAGCCATCAAAGAGTCCTGATAGTGTGCAAGCAGGGTGCTTGTACGGTAACTCCTGGATATGAGCAGTGTATAATGTGATGGAAAAATGAATCAAGCCAGCAAAGGAGACAATATGGACAATCACAGTACATCAGTAAGTGCCCTGTATTCACTTTGTCTATAGAATAGGTGAAATTTGCTGAAGTGAGACAACCCCTTTAAACACAGTGAGAAAGATGAAAGCGTCTAAAGTCTGACTTCCCATTTCTTGTCAAAATGTTTTTCATTTTTTTCCCATCCAGCCATTGCTGGAGCCATGCGTTGCTTAATCAAACAAACTTCAGCACAGAAGCCTCATTCTGCTCGAGCTGCCGCCGAAATCTAGCGAGGATTAAATCCAACCAACAAACATACCGAACCACGTCTCTCCTATTAAAGACGTTAAAAGGGAAATGCCAGCTTGTCTCAGGACTCAGACCTCAAGAAGACACAAGGGACAGGAGACCATTAGATTCCATGTAAATGAATAAATGCCTGTTTTATTACACAAGACATTCTCGTGAGACTGAGGCAGACATCCTTCCGTCGTGTTCTCAGAAATGTATTGTGCATTAATCCACATTCTCCCCAAAAGACTTTCTCAAGCAAATAAATGAAATTAAGAGCTTTATAGCTAATAGCATATTTTCCGTTCATAGTAAGGCAGTAATCTGTAATGTTAACCCTGCCTGCCAAAAGTACAGTGCTGTGAAAAAGTATGTATTTGCCCTCCTTTTAAGATGTCACCTTATAGTTTCTGAAATCTAAAGGGGTTCTCCACTTTGGACAATCCTTACTTGTTAGATGGGACCCTTCACAATAAACTAGGATGTGTTCAGTTTCCCATCAACACCCCCACAGGAGAAACTAAGCATTACACAGTGTGCTTTCATTTCAATGGTGTGTAATAAAGGAGAGGTCCTCCAAAGTCAGATATGCACTTTGTAATAGCTCTCTACATGGATACACCCAGCCCTGTTTTATGAATTTGCACAGACTGTCCATAATTTTTAGAGACTATCGCAGAAAATATGGAATGCCCTGGGCCAAAAATGTGTGGGACTTTGTAAGCTATGGCCTGAAGTGGGTGGCTCCGGGAAGGTTTCAGGAGTTCCTGGGGCTGGATTTAAATGTTCCAAATTTACCAACACGAATGTTAGTATGTTTCTGCTTTGGCCAAGAGATGAAGATCTACCTCTAATATAAAATACGAAAATAGGTTTTCAAAATTTTGCAACTACTTTATAAAAAGGATGTAAAATTACATGGCTATGCTAGCAAGTATTGCTGTGAAAGGAGGTGCATTGGGTTCAAAACCAACCAAGGCAACATCTGCATAGCATTTATATGTTCTCCTCATTTGTAGGTAGGTTTCCATCATATTCTTCCAATACTATAATACATACTGGTAGATTGATTGGCTTCCTATGAAACTAACCCTAATGTTTGGTGTGATGTCTAAAACAGGAAAAGCAAACTATAAGACCCTTTGGGACAGAAACTGATGTGAATGGTGACAAATGTTGTGTAGTGCTGCAGAATATGTTGGTGCTACACTGTATAAGGAAATAAATGATAAAGCTGTACTTAAAGCAATGTTAAGGGGTGATCTAGGTCTTTAAAATGATGGCCTAACAACTCTCAGCACCCCTGATGACCAGTTGTTTAAAGGGTTTGCTTAGACAAACTCTTGTTGCAATGACCATTCAATAGTGACCGCAGCATCTAAGTGTTTTGTCAGTGTGCTGACAGCTCTGTTAGGTCTCCCTTCTCCCCATGACATGATTGCAGGGGTCTGATGGCTGTTATGGCAGCCAGAGGATGACAATGGCCTAAAGTCCTGGTATCTACAGGCGCCTGGCAGGTTTTAGTAAGCTACCTGTCAGTGTAAGGCTACATTCACACGACCGTATGTGTTTTGCGGTCCGCAAATTGCGGATCCGCAAAACACAGATACCGGCTGTGTGAATGTAGCCAGCCCTATGATAGAACTGCCTATTCTTGTCAGCGATTGCGGACAAGAATAGGACATGCTCTATCTTTTTTGCGGGGCCGCGGATCGGATCTACGGATGCAGACAGCACATTGTGTGCCGTCCACATCTTTTGCGGCTCCATTGAAATGAATGGGTCCGCACCTGTTCCGCAAAATTGCGGAACGGATGCGGACCCAAAACTACGGTCGTGTGAATGCACCCTAATAATGCAATACAGAAATAAAGCAGTGTATTATATCAGTGATCAGTGTATTGAAAGTTCAAGTCTCCTAGTGGGACTAAAAAAACCTTAATAAAAAAAAATTAAAAAAAGGAAAAACAAAACAACATTTTCCACATTAACATTCTTCCTTACACAAAAAAACTGAAGCAAAGGGGGTCAATTATACTGAAATATGCCTAAATTAGGCATATTTCAGGCGCAGATGACGGTTAGTTGCGCCACTATCTGCGACTTCTCCCTGCTCAAGTCTAAAATTGTGGATGGGGAAGGGGACGGGCTTGGGGGCCCATCTCATTCATCACTTTCTACCCTGTTTTAGGCGTAGAAAATGGTCTAAATATAAGACACAAAGGAAGCGGTCTTACATTTAGACCAGCGGTGGATGCGCCGAAGTTATGGAGAGACCTGCGCCTCTTTATAACTTCGGCGGATCCACCACCAGCTATGGTGCTTTATTAAGACCGGCATCTAAAACGCCAGTCTTAATAAATGTGCCCCAAAATGCATACAATTAATATTGTCGCTTCTTTAACAATCTGAACTATGAAATTATTACATTAATTACTATAACCCCCACAGAGAAAGATGTAAAATAAAAATAAAAACAATGCCAGAATTGCTGTTTTTATTCATCCTTCCCCACAAAGAAACAGAATAAAAAGTGCTCAAAAAAACTTAATGCACCCGAAAATTGTACCAATGAAAATGTAAACTAATCTCATAAAAATAACCCCTTATCACAGCTCTGTTGTTGGAAAAATGAAAAGTTGTAGCCCATTTTGTGACACAAAAACAAGATAGTTTTTTTTAAAGTGTTCTTTGTGCAAACATAGTAGCACATTAAAAACTTATCGTCATAATCATTCCGACTCACAGTCTCAGATTAAAGATAACATTTATGTCTCACAGTGAACAGCACAAAATGTACAGTGGTAGAATTTCTGTTTTCTTTATCTAATGCCACAGAAAGGGTTAATAAAAGAAAAAGTACTTCATAATATGCCTCATCATGCAGAAAAAAAAAACAGCGCTTATCCGGGTACGATGGTGGAAAAATAAAAAGCTTATGGCTCCTGGAACAATGACTAGCAATGAATAGGGCATTTTGAGTGAAGTATTATTAAAATAAGAAGAGATGATAAGCGTTTTCAAAAGTTAGATTCAGGCGTTTCGCCAAATTTTTCCAAGAAATTAGCTAAGTTCTGAATCAATTTGCTGCAAAGGATGTTAAATCAGCTATATCCTGCCTTGCAAGGAGAGTGTATCTTGGTGTATGTTGCTGAGCATTGCAGCAACATACAAAGCTAGTCCTTTCTGATGAAAGAGGAAGGTAGACATCCCAATAACAGTAGTATTACACAGCTTATTCGCCCTAATTTGAGAATCAAGGCCTAATAGAATTGCTTATCTATTAAACAAGGAGGACACTATTCAATTAGATAGCTCTGTGCCCTACACAGGGATTGATGCAAAACTGTGCTGTCTCCTATGGATCCCTTCAGCTTCAGATTACCGTCCTTGCACTGTCCCTGCAGTCTCCCTATGCTATCTCTATGCTTCCCCTACAGTGTGTACAAACTATCCCTATGATCTCCCTACACTGTCCCTGCAGTCTAACTATCCCATATTCCACAATTAAAAACCTTTTGCAATGCTGTCTGTGGCACTTGTCACATCTCTCCACATGCTCAGCTCACAGTGATATGGTGAAGACTGCACTGGATGAGGCTTTTATATGGCAGTGACATCACAAGGGCTGACTAGCTGCTGATTGTCTATCTGCACAGCAGTATGGGTGATCTTGCCTTCCTGGGCAAGTTGTTCACTTTGTAACATTAGCTATAATGGGTTGAGATCCGCTACCTGGCAAATATGCTGAGAATTGGACCGACATAAAATGCTGCTGCCCGGGGGAGGCAGGTCCAGAAGTGAACTCCTTTTCCTGACAAGAAAACACTGTATTTTCATGTAACCATCACTAGGGGGAGCTCAATGCAAAAAGATTATTTCAGCATCCAATGAAAACTGTATAAATTCCTATGCACTGAGCTCCCCCTAGTGGTAACTGCAGGCTCCCGGGTTTGTGATAGAAAAGAAACAGGAGATTTATCAATGTTTTTTTGCCATTTGTATGGCGTGAATACATTGAAAAATATAGTAGTCAGAAAGTGCGCCATATTTATAAAGCACTTTTTCTGGCATAGAAGTCAGATGAAGTGGTTGAGGTGGCGGATGACAACATTTTTTATTAACTTTTTTAAAATTAAAATTTATTCCATTTAATAAAAAAATTCATCAAACTCTGGGGTCATTTTGCTTTGTGTTGCTTGGGAGTGATTGTCAAACTTGCACTGGGAAACTGGGTGGGGTAGGGGGGCAATACTAAGATTTGTTATGGAGCCCTATAAGACCCTGCAGCACCCCTGGAAGTTCAAGGCTCTATTCGCTGTATACATTGAATTCACAGTTAAATCCCCCTTATGATGCCTCCTTCTTCTCAGGGGTCAATGACCTAGGACACAGTTAAGAGGGACCTGCTGGGTCTCTGGACCACCAACAAGCCACCATCCATTGGCCAGGGTATCTAAATACAAATTTTTCGGCAGCAAACTTACCATGATGTTGGATGAAGGAAAGCCTAGCTAGAACTTTGCAATGAGTCCCAGCATCAGTGACAACAATAGTTGGACCTTCCATTACACAGGCAGGAAATAGCAAATGAATGCCTGGTCATTACATGGGCTTCAGCCAAAATCGGAAGAAAAAGGGTGAGAAATACATAAATACATTTGTAGATCCCATCAACCATTACATTTCTATTCAATGATCAGTCAACTAGAGGTTAATTAAAGAACAACATGGAATTGTGTGTTTAGACACTTTCTCATGATACACTCCCCCGTCATCAGATTTCCAGAGACCCACCTTAATGACTGTCATGTTATCAGCAGTTTCATAGTTTTTTTTTGTTATTTTATGGTGTAAGTTCGGTCTTACTCAGAACAGATGACATTGGAGTTTCCATCTTTATGAGTCTGTGGGGAGACACCCACTCAGACCCCACAATAAAATGTATAGGTTTTATTTTTCCCTTCTTCCTGATGCATGAGAACTGAGCCAAGAGGCACACAATAAGTACCTTCATTTTTTATATTTTTTTGCACGAAATTAATACCAGCCCCCATAACCATAGGTCACCCTGCAACAATAATGTGCAAAGACAATTCACATAGTCTTGTAATGTTTGGCAATGCGTTTCAACTCCGTGGATAATGTTTTCTTATCTTTTATTCATTCGGCATCTGGAACTGTTTTGTAATGTTGTATATTAGGACCACTCCACCCATCGTCTCTACTTTTCAGAAGATTGGAAGATTTGGTACAGCAGAAAAACTGGATTAAATCTCCTGTAGCAAGTGTAATTAGTTTCTGGACTTTGGATGCTGATGCAGAATAGCAATGCTTACGCATTGGGTATGCCCATCGTATACATGGCATATGGTATCGCTTACCTTTTGGGAGAATGTGGATCCAATAAAGTGCTCTCCACACCACCCCACCCTCCATTTACTAATTTTAAGAGGAGTTGCTCCCAATAGACTTCAGTGCGAAGGTGGCCTCATGCAAGGGTGCTGCATCATCTGTTTTTAGTTCATTAGTGGAGAAGGCTATACACACCACTACTTCTGTCAACAGGCAAACAGCTGTTTTTGGACACCCCACAGCATGTCTAGACATTTCGAAAGAAGCCTTTGCTACTCACCGCCCCCCAGGGCTGATCGTGTCCCAGGTCTATAGGAATGACGAGTGGTGTGGTGCGGCCTTAATAGTCTCTATGTGTCAAGATGCTCCTACCTAGATACATCCAATCCTCAGGTCTACGCTCCGATGCAATAAAGGGGGATAGTTAAGGTAGGAGATGGAGAATAAATATCAAGTCCAGACCCAACAGCTTTACTTGGGTAAACATGCATTCAAACAATATTCAGGCTTTCTATTGGTTCCAGCAGGCTTTGGCATAAACTGGCAGGCACACTTGATAACTCTTCTTTCTCTCTCTGATGTGCAAAACTCGGATTGGGTCTGGTTACTGGACTTTCAGTTGGTTCTGGTATCCCTGGATTGGGGTGCCTTTAGTTGTTGTCCCTTTCCTGACACTCAGTAAGTAAAGAAGTCAGGGGGCTCTATGAGCTACTTACCTTTGGAGAGACTCCTGCCGGAGAACTTTTACCCCTTACTGCTACATCTTTCATGTCCTCTCAGCTCCACTATTGAGTCTAAACTGGAATAATCTAGAACTGCCACCCTTCCATCTGGTAGGAAGCATGACTAGCCCATTTCTGCTGAAAAGGGGAAGAATGGAATGGTAAGTTCCATTCTATCTAAGGATCTATCTGCCATATACGCTGCCACCTATTGGCAAACCAGGCACAGTACATGAACATAACAGTTAGATAGCAAGATTATGAATGCACAAGTTGAAGGACCTGGAAATAAATGCACAGATGGCATTTATGTTAACCATTAGAGAGAGTAGAGGAGTGCAGAAATGGTAATACCACGATGGGGTTTACACCTTTACCGATCGTAGCCACAGATAAGGAGTGGTACTGTTTAATGATGATAATTAAAGGTATTCTTATTATATATATATCGTTTCAGGTCCAATTTACCATTTTTAAAAAAAAAGTTTGATTCAGATACCCTCCATTTGTGATTAGTTAGTATATAACACTCTCCGGTATCCTAGGATTTATATCTTTTCTGGAAATGCTCTAGCACCAGAGAAAGAGCAAAACAGAGAACCTAATATTGAGTCTAGTAGGCTAAACTGGGTTTCTGGGCAATATATATGCATTGTCTGGGGGGTTACTCATTCTCATTACAGAGAGTATAGTACCTAGTATGTGTGACCAGACAACACCCCTCTGGGTTTCTAGGAAAGATATTCAAATTAGCTTTCCTAAGTCTATCCTAAGATGTAAAATGTGCTAATATTTTCCAAGAAATCCAGAGGAGCGTTGGCTGGCTTACTCCTCATGCATACTCGGCACCATCCATAAGGAGAAATAGTACCCCAATTGTGGGCTCTCAGGCAGCCAAGCAAAGTTAGTTAGGTAGTTACCCAGAAAGAACTGGATTCCTAGTATGAGACAGTTTCCTTTTACTTTTGGAAAGGAGACTAGCTTGTTCTTCTCTTTGGCAGAGAAGAATTATATGGAGATGCAAACATAGCAATAGATAAAAATCTTATTAAGAAAAAGCACTGATTGAACATTTTAAGGCAGTGACCAAAAACCTAGTGGGTATAAAAGCAGGGGGAAATTGATCTATGAAGCTCACGGATATATCTATAAGTATACATACTAGAGATAAGCAAATTAGTTCTATCAATATGGAATTCACCCTGAATTCTCTAAAAGATTCGGATTCTAACAAAACCAAATATTTTGCAATTCATTTCTAGCAAATGAAAAACACAAGCAATTCAGCTGTCATTGTTCACAACAACAGCATAGCCTTCCAGTCATTGCTCATCCTTTCATACTTACATAGCATAGCTAGGACAAAAGCCCTTTATCAGAGCAAAGTAGATGGACTCAGCTTTTCTAGTGGAGTATATATATATATATATATATATATATATATATATACACACACACCATGTGACGTGTGTCCTATGAGCCTAATTGTGGATTCAATGAAGCAGTAGTCCCTAGAGACTGCAATAGAGAGGTGGCATATATAAGGGTACTGCTTCCTTGGCTTTTTTCATAACCCCCATAGAAGTGTAAAAACCACCTAAACAGGAAGAAAACCAATGACCAAATGGAGTATTAAGTGAATTAACACAAGATGAGAATTCCTTATATTTCCAATAATTTCCTAGGTTTAAGGAGAAATGTTTAGTAATCAGACTTCCATGTTTGAAGTAATTATCTAGTCCCCCCCAGCGCTGGTGCACCTAGCTTTTCTGCTGAACCCCCCCCCCATGCCAAATTCTCACCCTAACCTTTTTCCTCCTAACATTACGTATCTCACTACTGAACATACAGGGTAAGGCTACATTCACACCACAGTTGTTTTTGCGGCCTCCGATCTGCATATTTTGCGGCTCAGATGCGGACCCATTCACTTAAATGAGCACTGTGTGCTGTCCGCATCTGTATGTCCATTCCTATTTTTGTCCATTTGCGGTCAAGGATAGGCACAGCGCCCCATACCTCTTACATCCAGTATAATACAGCGCCCCATACCTCTTACATCCAGTATAACACAGCGCCCCATACCTCTTACATCCAGTATAATACAGCGCCCCATACCTCTTACATCCAGTATAATACAGCGCCCCATACCTCTTACATCCAGTATAACACAGCGCCCCATACCTCTTACATCCAGTATAATACAGCACCTCATACCTCTTACATCTAGTATAATACAGCGCCCCATACCTCTTACATCCAGTGTAATACAGCGCCCCATACCTCTTACATCCAGTGTAATACAGCGCCCCATACCTCGTACATCCAGTACAATACAGCGCCCCATACCTCGTACATCCAGTACAATACAGCGCCCCATACCTCGTACATCCAGTATAATACAGCGCCCCATACCTCGTACATCCAGTACAATACAGCGCCCCATACCTCTTACATCCAGTGACGTCTCCTCTGATGTAGATCTTCTCTTTCCTCATCTTCTCCTTTCAGACCAGACACCATTTTTCAGCCATTTTTCATCTCTGCAGTTTGACAGAAAAAAAATCTTAGTTTACTACTTTTCCATCATCCTCCCATCTTCTGGACAAATCATCCTACCACCCCCAGTACTGTGCTACTAGTAGCACACAGATAGTGCCCTTCAATAATTATTGGCACCCAGTGTCCTAAAATAACTGCACCCAGCAAATAGTGTCCCATAATAGTGTGAACATAACGTCCCCCAGAAATAACTGTGCTGTGCTGATACTGTGCCAGGGTGCCCCCCACAGTAATAGTGCCCCCCAAAGTCCCAACTAATAATTCTCTGCCAGAGTGCACTTGTTAGTAATAGTGCCCCCAACAGTACTAATGTCCCCACTGTGCCCGAGAAGTAATAATGCTTCCAATGTGCCAGTAAGAAGTGCCCCAATAATGTACCAGTAAGAAGTGCCCCCAAAATTTCACCCCAATACTGTGCCAGTAAGAAGTGCTCCCCACCCATAGATGCCACCCAAATTATGTGCCAGTAAGAAATGCCCCAATAATGCACCAGAAGTTCCCCCCATTGATTCCCCCCCAAAATCATGTGCCAGTAAGAAATACCACCAGTGCCCCCATGTGCCAGAAAAATGCCCCCAGTGCCAGTAAACATGCCCCCATGCCATAAAGAAATGCCCCCAAGTGCCAGTAAGAAATGCCCCCAGTGCCAGTAAGAAATGCCCCCCAGTGCCCCCATGTGCCAGTAAGAAATGCCCCCAGTGCCCCATGTGCCAGTAAAAATGCCCCCAGTGCCCCCATGTGCCAGTAAAAATGCCCCCAGTGCCAGTAAAAATGCCCCCAGTGCCCCCATGTGCCAGTAAAAATGCCCCCAGTGCCAGTAAAATGCCCCCAGTGCCCCATGCGCCAGTAAAAATGCCCCCAGTGCCAGTAAAAATTCCCCAGTGCCCCCATGTGCCAGTAAAAATGCCCCCAGTGCCAGTAAAATGCCCCCAGTGCCCCATGCGCCAGTAAAAATGCCCCCAGTGCCAGTAAAATGCTCCCAGTGCCCCCATATGCCAGTAAAAATGCCCCCATGTGCCAGTAAAAATGCCCCCATGTGCCCCCAATAGAGCTCCGGTCCGTGATACAATAAAAAAAATAAACACTTATACTTACCTCCATGGAGCTGGCAGCGATGCGATGCAGGCCTCTTCCGGCCTGTGTCCCGCGCTGTACGGCTCAGGCGGCACGATGAAGTCATTGCGCCGCCTGAGCCGGCCTCTGATAGGCTGCAGGCCTAGTGCCTGCAGCCTATCAGAGGAACGGGCAGGGGAGACGCCTCTTCCTCCCCTGCCCCGCAGTACAGGCATCTGTATCGCCGTCCTGAGGACAGCGATACAGATGACTATGGAGATCAGTGCTTCCACAATGGAAGCGCTCATCTCCCTCTGCCCCACCGCCGCCCCCATCTGTGCGCAGGGCCGCGCCGCACCTAGCTAATTGGCGGTGCGGCCCTGCAAGTGGCAAGGGGGGCCCTTGGGGCCCGGTCGCAACTGCTATAGCTACGCCACTGCTGGTAATGTTGGCAATGCATATCTGTATCACCTCTCTATGTCTATTATCTATTTATCTATTCTGCTATCTGTAGATACTTGTGTACATTTTCATACCTCTTTTGGAGGGACAGTCCCTCTTTTTGACCCAAGTCCCTCTGTCCCTCTTTTATCCTTAAATGTCCCTCTTATTGACCTGGAGGATTAATGCATAAATGTGCATTAATAAATTTACTAAATTGCTCCTTACTAAACTATCTGTACAATTTCTACCTATAAATTAGACCAGAACTCCATTATTTGGTGCAATTTGGACCTTAAAATATCTATAATCTGATGATTTATGTGCTAATATTTATATGGACAATGAAACGCAAGAAAAAAATTGCCGCAGGGGCTTCAGTAATTATGCTTTGGGCGGAGTTAGAGGGGTGGCCTAGTAAGAAAAATTGCCATGATGCGCACCGCACACATTGTCCCTCTTTGAAATTTTAAAAAGTTGGGAGGAATGCATTTTTATTTTTCAGCTAATGCTACTTTGCTGCCATCTCCTGGTTCTCAATAATCTTGCAGAATCACTCTATTCTGGAGCACACTGTATGGGTAGCAGGATGTTGGGGTTCAGTTTGTGCCTGAAAAGCTGCAAATAAAAAAACTTGTCCCTTCTGAGTAAATGAGGTTTTTCTAGTAAATAGAAATGTTATATAACGTCATACAAACAAGGACAGGTTAATGAGATATGTTTTTGTAATAGTCTCTTGTGTTCTCCATGCTGAGAACTTGGGGATTGTGCCACAAACATCACTGAGATGCCGGCCTCTCTTCTTGCAGGAACCATTCACAAGACCTGGGATCTTGAGATGCTCTGAACTAATCGTCTACCCATCAACATTTGGCTCTAGTTTTTGCATTTGACCATTGTTCCTGCTTCCAGCACATCAACTTCAAGAACTGACTGTTCACCTGCTCCCTAATGTGATGCCTGCTCTGACAGAGGCCATTGTCCAGTGTGGCCGGACTAGGGGCGAAGCTGAAGGAAGGCCAGCATGACAGGGTTTGGGTGGCGAAGTGGAGGCAATTAAAGGGTTAAGGGTCACTGCAGGGCTAGTGGAGGGAGTTGCTAGGGCAACTAAAGGGGGTGTGGTGGGAGGGTTTAAATAGTGTAAGTGCAGTCACTAGTTACATCATTTGACACGGCTGTGGAGTTAGTTAAGGAAGTTGGGTCCGGGGACGTTATTGGCAAAGACCGATATTGAGGCGGCTTTTCGGTTGTTACCAGTTCATCCCGAGAGCCAGCACTTGTTGGGGTGTTTTTTTTGGGGGGGTATTATTTTGTGGATAGGTGTTTACCAATGGGTTGTTCCCTGTCTTCTGCTTATTTAGAAGCATTTACTTCATTTTTGGAGTGGGTTATTGTAGAGGTTTCGGGGTGTTCTTCGGTTATTCATTATTTAGATGATTTTCTCTGTTTAGGCCCAGCGGGTTCGCGAGTCTGTCCGTTATTGTTGCATACAATCCAATCTGTTTTTGGGGAGTTTGGGGTCCCTTTGGCAGCAGAGAAGACTGAGGGTCCGGCAACCAAGCTGTGTTTTTTAGGGATCGAGATTGGCACAGTAAGGCTCCATTCACACGTCCTGTTTTTCCTTCCTGATTTGATCCTGATCTGGATCCATTCATTTCAATGGGTCCTGAAAAAATCAGGATCGAATCAGGAAAGAAAAACAGGACGTGTGAATGGAGCCTAAGGATGGAATGTAGATTGCCGGAGGGAAAGTTGGGGATCTAAGGGAGGAGGTTAATCGGGATAGGAGGGCAGCTAAAATTAAATTGAGGGATTTACAATCCCTGTTGGGCAAGCTGAACTTTGCATGCAGAATTATGCCGATGGGGCGGGTGTTCTGCAGGCGTTTGGCTGGGGCAACAGCGGGTGTGCGTTGTCCGCATCATTTTATTAGGTTGGGAAAAGAATTACGGGGGGATTTGGCGGTATGGGCGGAGTTTTTAGAGAATTACAACGGGAGGACGTTGGTTAGGAATGAGGTGGTTACGAATATTAATTTCGAGTTGTTCACTGATGCGTCGGGTGGTGTGGGTTTTGGGGCCTATTGCCATGGGGAATAGTGTGTGGGCAGATGGCCGGAGTCATAGGTGGAAAATGGGTGGGTTAAAAATCTTGCGTTGTTAGAATTGTTTCCCATTGTGTTGTCAGTGGTGTTGTGGGAACGGAAGTTTATGAATAGGAAGGTGCGGTTTCATTGTGACAACCTGGGGGTGGTACAGGTGGTGAATAGTTTGACGGCATCGTCGCCCCAGGTTGTCAAGCTGTTACAGTTCTTGGTTTTGCGTTGTTTGACTATTAATACTTGGATTACTGCGGTTCATGTCCCGGGGTTGTCTAACGGTATTGCTAATTCCCTTTCTCGTTTGCAGTGGGAGCGTTTTCGGGAATTGGCTCCGCAGGCGGACGACACAGGGTTAGAGTGTCCAGAGGGTCTGTGGGACATCTTGGAGGAGCGGTAATGGGGCTTTTTCAGAAGTCGTTAAGTCTGGGTACTTGGGCTGCATACGGTAAAGTATGGGGGCAGTGGGAGACTTGGTGTAGGCAGTTTAGTGGAGAGGAGGTGGATAGAGAGGTAGCTTTGCTGTTGTTTTTGGGGTAGGCGTCTGAAGAGGGATGGTCGGTAGCTCAACTGAACAGGTTTGTGTCGGGGTTAGCATTTGGTTTTAGGTTAAGGGGATGGGGCGACGTTACCAAGACATTTTTAGTACGTCAGGTGTTAAAGGGTTGGAGAAGGGGTAAGCAGGCTGTTGATGGGAGGCGGACTGTTTCCTTTCAGTTGTTGGTAGGTATGGGTTCGGAGTTGGAGGGGGTTTGCCGGTCGAGTTGGGAAGTTAGCTTATTCAGGGTAGCATTTGCACTTGCCTTTTTTGGGGCGTTTAGATTGGGGGAGTTGGTGAGTGGCAGCGTCACTAGGGCTGGAGGTTTGAGGTCAGTAGATGTGCAATTGTTAGAGGATAGGGTGGAGTTGAGGATACGGAAATCAAAAACAGATTGCGAGGGGAAAGGTAGGTACTTAGTTTTATTTGAGGTTCCTGGGTGTGGGATGTGTCCAGTTCAGATTGTAAGGGATTACAGAGGTGCGTGGGGGGAAGGTTCTGAGCCGTTTTTGCAACATGAAGATGGTTCCTTTTTGTCGCGTTTTCAGTTCTTGGCAGTGTTTAAGCGATGTTTAGTGGCATTGGGAAGGGATGGGTCTGGATATATGGGCCATTCCTTCCGGATTGGAGCAGCGACGGAAGCGGCACGTTGGGGTTTGAGTGATAAGGTCATAAAGAAAATCGGACGTTGGGAGTCAGTTCGTTTTCGTTCTTATGTGCGGTTGGGGAGGTTGTGACTTCTGGTAATTGTTAATGTTGTTGTGTTGTTTTGTGGTTTGTTTTATAGGAGGACAGGCAGCCTTGGTCTGGATATTAGGCCATTAGTTTGTTTTTTGGGGTGCCATCAGGGCGGAGGTGTGACCAGACATATTGGTGCTACACGTTGGGGGCAACGATCTAGGTGTTCGGCCTTTCAGAGAGCTCATTCGGGACATTAAGTTCGACCTTTTGAGGATTTGGGCCTTATTTCCCGGAATAATAACGGTGTGGTCGGACATCATCCCAAGAAAAAATTGGAGGGGGGTAAGGTCTGTAGAGAGACTGAATAAGGCCAGGATTAAAGTGAATAGGGTTGTTGGGGCGATTCATGGGTAGGAATGGGGCTGTTGCCAGTGGCGTAACTAGAGGTCTATGGGCCCCAGGGCAAACTTTTAATTTGCCCCCCCCCCCCCGGGACCGCCCAACACCCCCCTGCCGCATAATGAAATATTAATGTAGAGGTAGATGATTAATTTTTTTTAAATAAAAATATAGAAAAAAAAAAAGGTCTGAGTATTCTGGAACAAACATTCCCCACAAAAGGCATAAACCTTCTGGACCCATATCTTGGGAAGTCACCTACAATTAAAAAGATGGTAATTGCAATATATTAGCTTTCAGTCTGGCATATCATTAGATAAAAATTTTATATATTAATTTTTATACTTACGGAAATTTGATTGTGAATAGAGTCATGCTTCTTAACCAGAACAGAAATCCAAACGAAACGTCAAAATTAACCAGTCCAACGAGGAGGCATCAACTATAAAGGAACCAATTTTTCACTGTAGGAAAGGAAATGGTAGCATTTAGTAATTATACTAAGTATATTGATGTTGGTAACATCTACCTTCTTTTTGATAGACAGCTCTTGTTGTGCAGAAAATAGTGCTACTTTCAAATAGTTCAAAGGAGTTTTTTGTGTTTGAGTCTAAGGACATCAGAATTCTTTATCATTGTTATCAAAAAGAAGGCAATTAAAATAATAGTGAAACCAAAGCAGTTAACTGTTTAGTAAAACAAATTGAACAAATTGAACTGGGTTAGTAGGAACTTTTTTATAGTACAACTCCCTGTACCCAACGAACTGCTCACTTACGCAAAATACATAATGCTAGAAGTTGTGCCGTCTTGCTTTACACTCAGCAAATTTGTCAACAATGGCTGGAATGTCCAGTTTTCTTGCTCTTTCGTTCTCAATGCTTAGAAGGGCAAGGCCAGAAAGCCGTTGTTGTGACATGCTGTTTCTCAAGTAATTTTTAATCAGGGATAATTTGGAAAATGATCTTTCTGCAGATGCCACCGTTACTGGTAATGTGAGGAAAAGTAGTAAAGCTGTACATCCGGTAGGGTAGATGACAAAGCAGCATTGTCAATTATAAGAAGGTGTGCCAAATCTTTAACTGTCTGGAGCTCAGAGGTCTCATTTTGTAGTGTGTTACGGAAACTAACCAACTGCCCTGGAAAATCTAGAGATATGTCATCTTGATAAAACTGCTGAAATTGCAGTGTGGACTGAAACAAATTATCGTCTGATTCAGTTGCCAGCACACGTGGCTGAATGATCCGAAATCTTTCAACTACAGTGTTCATGCTACCAAATCTGCTTGACAACTGGGATGTTATTACATCTAAAGTAGCATAAAAAATAGCAGTTTTAAATCTCTTCTCTGGGTCTTGCAGTCTTTCGTCCAAACATAGCTCATCACTATAGCGCTTTACTTTGGACACTCTTTTATTCACAAACACTGCAGGAATTCCCCATTTCTCTGCGAGTGTGATGGCAGTTGTTTTAGCATCATCAAATTGGTCTCTGTAGTTGCTAAGAGCTTCAATGGCATTACGAATTAAATGTGCAGCATTGCACAGATCCATATGTTCTGACTGCAGAACCTTTGATATTGAATTTATTTTATCAAGTATTTTGCTCTGTAGAACAAGTAGGAAGACAAACTCAAACGACTCAATTTTATTCCTAAGGACTCTGGCCTCTTCCCTCTCTTTACTTTTAGTAAAAGTCAGTATTAATTTAGACAGTGCCTTAAAGGGAACCTGTCATCTCCGAAACACCCCCTGAACTAGAGTAAGCATTGTATAGTGTAAGTGATGCTGAATCCGAACATGTAATTTTTATCTTCATACTCACTTCCATTCCGACGCTGTGCTCTGACAAACCAGCAGTAAAATGCACTCACTGGACTCCAGTTCTCACTCACATAATGGAGAGGACTCAAAGAAGAGTCCACTGAGTGCATTTTACTGCAAGTTTGTGGGAGCACAGCGTCGGAATGGAAGTGAGTATGAAGATAAAACTTACATATTCGGATTCAGCATCACTTACACTATACAACGCTTACTCTAGTTCAGGGGGTGTTTCGGTGATGACAGGTTCCCTTTAAGGACATCAACAAAGTGAAAGCGCAGGGCAAGCAGTGAGTCATAACGGGATGACCATCGTGTAGGGCACAATCTTTTTAGGGTGACAGAGGATTCAGTGGTTAGTGACTGAAGAACAGACCATCGGGTGATACTTTCTCCAAAAAAAACATATAAACTCTGTATCACCTCAAAAAATCTGGACACCTCAGGTACATGGCTCACAGCATCTTGCAAAACTAAATTAAGGTTGTGAGCTGCACAGTGAACATACAAGGCATTTCTCTCTTTTTTTTTTAATTCGAGTTTGAACACCCGAGTATACTCCACTCATGGTGGCAGCACCGTCATAACCTTGCCCCCGACATTTTGATAGCTGTAATCCTCTGCTTTCTATACATTTTATAATGTCATTTTCTAGTCCTGCAGCACTAGGGTCTTCTACAACATGAAAGCCTAAAAACGCTTCTTGTATATTTATAGCAATTGCCCTTTGGCTTTTGTCTCTGCTTACTGTCACATATCGGAATATTTGACTTAATTGGTCGACTTTGGAAATATCTTGTGTTGTGTCCATAATTATGGAAAAAAAATTAGAGGCTTTAATTTCACTCACAATGCCTTCTTCCACTTTTTTTGCAAGAATATCTATTATTTCATTTTGTATTTTGGGGCTTAGGTATTTAGCTGTCCCCTGAGGTAACTGGAGTAGCTCCTTTAAAACATGGTCATACTCTGCGAGCAGCTCCACAATTGAGAGAAAGTTACCATTATTACTCTCTCCTATTTTTTCTATATGACCACGGAAAGCTAGATTAGACATTGCCATGGTTAGGGTCACATTGGTAATTCTATGAAGGACTTGTCGCCAAAAGTTTTCTCTTTTAAAATTTGTTTTTCAGTCTCCTCATCTATTGTTTTTTTTCTTCTCCATTGATCATATACAATACAAGCATCCATGTGAGCTTGGGAAGCTTCACGAATTTGTATTTTGGCTGAAAGCCTTTGCCATTTTTGTATTCCTTTAGCCCATGCTGGTTCAAAGCCTAATTTTTTACGATCACCAAATAACCAGCATGGCTCACAATAAGCAACATTTAGCTTTGGTGAGTAGCATAACCACATGACTGGAATCTTATGGCCTGCTTTTGTAATTCTGTCATAGTACTTTTCGGAGAAACACCTATTATCATTATCTCTGGGAAATGGGCCTTTAGGTCTACAGGGGCCATTTGCAAGAATAAATTTTTTTATGTTAGGGTCTGTAATAGTAATGGGAAAATGTCCCCTATCTGTAACATACATTTCTCCAAGTAAAGTATGTTCTATACAGACAGTGCCAGTGTATTCACTTTCTAAAGTTTCTTGTACTTCAGATGTGCTGGCACTTGTATGTGGCTCCTCTTCTTCAATGATAGGACTAACGCTACATGTTTCACTGTGGGCACTAACCACCTCCATCAACGGCTCAGAGCTTTCAGTAACTGTAGCAGTAGAAGGCCTCTCAGTTATCTCCTCACAATGGCCACTTATAGTCTCAGTAGTTGCAGAACTACCAGCAGCCTGTGAAAAATAGCTGCTTATTTTTGGGAGTTTCTGATTTTTT
>ONZH01004302.1:0-10000 GCA_900303285.1 Rhinella marina
TCTCACCTCTTGGGCCTCCACAAAATTTTTAAGAGGTCTCACCTCTTGGGCCTCCACAAAATTTTTTAAGAGGTCTCACCTCTTGGGCCTCCACAAAATGTTTAAAGGTCTCACCTCTTGGGCCTCCACATAATTTTAAGAAGGTCTCACCTCTTGGCCTCCACAATGTTTAAAGAGGTCTCACCTCTTGGGCCTCCACAAAATTTTTTAAAGGTCTCACCTCTTGGGCCTCCACATAATTTTTAAGAGGTCTCACCTCTTGGGCCTCCAAAATGTTTAACAGGTCTCACCTCTTGGGCCTCCACAAAATGTTTAAGGTCTCACCTTCTTGGGCCTCCACAAAATTTTTAAGAGGTCTCACCTCTTGGGCCTCCACAAAATTTTAAGAAGGTCTCACCTTGGGCCTCCACAAAATTTTAAAGGTCTCACCTCTTGGGCCTCCACAAAATTTTTAACAGGTCTCACCTCTTGGGCCTCCACAAATTTTATCAAGGTCTCGGCCACAAAATGTTTAAGAGGTCTCACCTCTTGGGCCTCCACAAAATTTTAAAGGTCTCACCTCTTGGGCCTCCACAAAATTTTTAACAGGTCTCACCTCTTGGGCCTCCACATTTTTAATTTCTTGGGCCTCCACATAATTTTAAAAGGTCTCACCTCTTGGGCCTCCACAAAATTTTTAACAGGTCTCACTCTTGGGCCTCCACAAAATTTTTTAAGAGGTCTCACCTCTTGGGCCTCCACAAAATTTTTAAAGGTCTCACCTCTTGGCCTCCACATTCACCTCTTGGGCCTCCACAAATTTTTAAGAGGTCACCTCTTGGGTCTCACCTCTTGGCCTCCACAAATTTTTAACTTCACCTCTTGGGCTCCACAAAATTTTAAAAGGTCTCACCTCTTGGCCCTCTTGGGCCTCCAACAAAATTTTAAGAGGTCTCACCTCTTGGGCCTCCACAAATTTTTAACTCTCTCCACTCCACATAATGGGCTCCACAAAATTTTTACCTCACTCTTGGGCCTCCACAAATTTTCCTGAGCCTCTGGCCAGCCACGGCCTCTTCCTGCCTTTTGCGGTCCTACGCATCCCTCAACATCCCCACTGCTTTACCTGCTAGACATGACACTGGGCCAGGTCGGGTCACTGACATCTCTAGCGCCAACAATTTGGGCATTTTAAGGCTTCTGCATGTGTTTGAGTTGTTTTTACATTTTAAAGAAGACATGTCTGACCACATCTCACACACACACACAATGACAATTAGGGGTGGGGTCTATTTGCTTTCCCCCTTGCCTATGCCATCTGTGGTTGTCATAGGCAACGTGATTTAAGGGTGCAGAATTTCATCTTCTTTTTTGTCTAGTTTGGCTTGGGGTCCATGGCAATGTAGAGGAAAGAAGGTTTCCTTGTATGGTCTCACTTTTACAGAGAGGTTCATTGGTTTGGAGTGTATTGTTGAGAGGCTGTGATAGTGGCGTAATAGTGCGACTTGGGCGCGTTATATGCACCCAGACATGCTTCCCCTGCTGTCCCAGTTGCATTCCAGCAGTGTTGGCATCCTTTTCTGAGGTTCCAGGGTGGACTTGGTGACCTCCAAGTGGTCGAATTGAGATTTCCAAGTGGCGAGCATTTTTTTCCCATAGACTTTAATGGGATTCGATATTCGGTCGAATAGTCGAATTTCGCGGTCTATTCGAATCGAATTTCGAACTTTCGAATATTTCACTACTCGCTCATCTCTATTTAATACCGTTGCCTCCTCTGTTATTATAGTGGCCCCCCTTAGTTAATACAGTTGCCCCCTCTTAGTTTATTATAATGGCCCCCCTTAGTTAATAACAGTTTCCCCTCTTAGTTATTATACTGGGCCCTTAGTTTAATAATACGTTGCCCCCTCTTAGTTATTATAGTGGCCCCTTAGTTTATAATGCGTTGCCCCTTCTTAGTTTATTAATATGTGGCCCTTAGTTAATAATTAGTTGCCCCTCTTATTATATAGTGGCCCCCTTAGTTAATAATTCAGTTTCCCCCTCTTAGTTATTAATAGTGCCCCCTCTTATTATAATACAGTTGCCCCCTCTTAGTTATTATAGTGCCCCTTAGTTAATAATGCAGTTGCCCCTCTTAGTTATTATGAGCAGGTTAATGCCCCGTCTTAGTTATTATGGCCCCCTAGTTATAAATACAGTTGCCCCGTCTAGTTATTATAGTGGCCCCTCTTAGTTTAATAATACGGTGCCCCTCTACTTATATAGAGTGGCCCCCTTAGTTTATAGTACAGTTTGCCCTCTTAGTTTATTATAAGTGGCCCCTCTTGTTATAGTGCAGTTGCCCCCTCTTAGTTTATTATAGTGGCCCCCCTCTTAGTTTAATAAATGCCATGTTGTTTAATAAGTGCCCCCTCTTAGTTATTATAGGCGTTAGCCCCCTCTTAGTTATTATAAGTTACAGGGCCCCTCTAGTTATTATAGTGGCCCCCTTAGTTAATAATACATTTGCCCCTCTAGTTATTTAATGGCCCCCAGTTGGCCCCCTCTTAGTTATTATAGTGGCCCCCCTTAGTTTAATAATATGTTGCCCCTCTAGTTATTATAGAGTCCCCCCAGTTAATAATGCATTTGCCCCTCTTAGTTTTATAGTGGCCCCCCTTAGTTAATAATGCAGTTGCCTCCTCTTAGTTATTATAGTGGCCCCCTAGTTATAATGCGTTGCCCCTCTTAGTTATTATGTGGCCCCCTTAGTTAATAATTCAGTTGGCCCTCTTTAGTTATTATAGTGCCCCACCCTTAGTTACTAATACAGTTGCCCCCTCTTAGTTATTATAGTGGCCCTCCTTAGTTTAATAGCATTGCCCCTCTTAGTTTTATAGTGGCCCCCTCTTAGCAATATACAGTTGCCCCCTCTTAGTTATTATAGTGAGCCCCCTTGTTAGCTAATACGTTGCCCCTCTTAGTTATTAAGTCCCCCTTAGTTAATAATGCAGTTGGCCCCTCTTAGTTTTTATAGTGGCCCCTCTTAGTAAAATGCAGTTCCCCCTCTAGTTATTATAGTGGCCCCCTTAGTTAATAATACAGTTGCCCCCTCTTAGTTATTATATAATCGCAGTTGCCCCTCTAGTTATTATAGTGGCCCCTCTTAGCAATAATACAGTTTCCCCTTTATTATTATAGTGGCCCCCCTTAGTTAATAATTCAGTTGCCCTCCTCTAGTTATTATAGTGGCCCCTCTTAGTTATAATGAAGTTGCTCCTCTTAGTTATTATAGTGGCCCCCCTCTTAGTTATATAATAGCAGTGCCCCCTCTTAGTTATTATATATTAGTTAATAATACATTGCCCCCTCTTAGTTTATTAATAGTGGTCCCCTTAGTAATAATCAGTTGCCTCTTCTTAGTTATTAATAGTGGCCCCCTTAGTTAATTATAACAGTTGCCCCTCTTATATTATAGTGGCTCCCTTAGTTAATAATGCGTTGCCCCCTCTAGTTATTATAGGTGGCCCTCTTAGTTTTATAATGGCCCCCCTCTTAGTAATAAGTACAGTTGCCCCTCTTAGTTATTATAGTGGCCCCCCTTAGTTTATAATACAGTTGCCCCTCGTAGTGGCCCCCTTATTAATAGTGCAGTTGCCCCCTCTTAGTTATTATAGTGCCCCCCTTAGTTAATAATTCAGTTGCCCTCTTAGTTATTATAGTGGCCCCTTTAGTTAATATGCAGTTGCCCCCTCTTAGTTATTAAGTGGCCCCTTTAGTTAATAAACAGTTTGTCCTCTTAAGTTAGTTTTATAGTGGCCCCCTTAGTTAATAATACAGTGCCCCCTCTTAGTTATTTATAGTGGGTACCCTTAGTTAATAATACAGTTCCCCCTTTAGTTTTATAGTGGCCCCCCTTAGTTAATAATACAGTTTCCCCCTCTTAGTATTATAGTGTGGGCCCCCCTTATTAATATACAGTTGCCCCTCTTATTATTATAGTGGCCCCCTTAGTTAATAATAAGTTGCCCCTCTTAGTTATTAGTGGAGTGCCCCCCTTATTACAGTGGCCCCTTTATTAATAATACAGTTGCCCCCTCTTAGTTATTGTAAGTGGCCCCTCCTTGAGTTAAATAGTTGCTCTCTTTATATTGTGCCCCCCTTAGTTAATAATGCATTTGACCCTTAGTATTATAGTGCCCCTTAGTTAATAATACAGTTGCCCCTCTTAGTTTATTATATGTGCCCCCCTTAGTTATAATGCATTTGGAAAAAAAAACGCCCTCTTAGTTATTATAGTGGCCCCTTAGTTAATATACAGTTTGCCCCCCCCTTAGTTATTATAGTGTGCCCCCTTAGTATAATACAGTTCCCTCTTAGTTATTATAGTGGCCCTTAGTTAATAATTCAGTTGCCCCCTCTTACGTTAGTTATAGTGGCCCTCTTAGTTAATAATGCAGTGCCCCTCTTAGTTATTATAGTGGCCCCCCTCTTAGTTAATAATACAGTTGCCCTCCCCCCCCTCTTAGTTATTATAGTGGCCCCCCTTAGTTATATTGCCAGTTGCCCCCTCTTAGTTATTATAGTGTCCCCCTTAGTTAATAATACAGTTGCCCCTCTTAGTTATTTAGTGGCCCCTCCCTTAGTTAATAATACAGTGTGCCCCCCTCTTTTAGCAGTTGCCCCCTTAGTTATATAGTGGCCCCCCTCTTAGTTAAGTTAAATACATGCCCCCGTTATTATAGTGGCCCCCCTTAGTTAATAATACAGTGCCCCCTCTTAGTTACATTAGTGCCCCCTCTTACCCCCCTTAGTTTAATAATGCAGCAGTTCTTATTAATAGTTGCCCCCTCATTATAGTTGGTTAAAGGACCACCTTAGTTATATATGTCTCACATATATATATATGAATATATATTATTGATAATTTTCTCCCCCAGTCCCATACTGCCCCGGGTGCCCCAGTACCTCCTGGCTGGCTCATTAGTGTAATATATACTGGAAAAAATTACCCTTTTCTTACCTTTCTTCTGCTCTCCATCACCACTTGAGGATTCCCGGCACAGGCAGTCACTAACACATCACTGTGACCTCCTGCGCCGTGTCTTCACGTCATCTCGCGAGACCCGGCACAGGAGGTCACAGTGAGGTAAGCGTGATCTCCCTTGTCGCTCTACTGCCTCATAGGCTTAAGGCCTAGTGGCCTGAAGCCTATAAGGCATAACAGAGGGGACGGGAGCCATAGGAAATTACTTCTGCCCGGCGCCCCCTCAATAGTCTGGTGGCCGGCGCCATGAATGCGTGTGACATTATCACCAGTGTAGTGACCGACATAATAAAATTAGATTATTTTTACCACACAGTGAACGCCATAAAAAAATTCCACAAAATAATATAAAAAATGTTTTTTTTATCTTTCCCCCTAAAAATAAATTTGATAAAAGTTATTTAATACACTATATATGCCCCAAACTTAAAAAACCTTTTAATGTGACTATTAAGAGGCTAAAACAAATGCTTACTGATTTCATGTAATGCAGGGCTTGTCTCTGGTTAGCTGTATGTGAGAGGATACACACTTCTCTGGGGTAGTGGGGGAGGTTATCTGCATTCTGGTTGGTCTTGTCTGTCTCTGGTTAGATGTATGTGAGAGGATACACACTGCTCTGGGGTGGTGGGGGAAGTAATCTGCATTCTGATTGGTCTTGTCTGTCTCTCATTAGCTGTATGTGAGAGGATACACGTTGCTCTGGGGTATTGGGGGAGTTATCTGCATTCTGATTGGTCCTGCAAGTTAATATAAGAAGAGCAAGGGGTTATGGGAAATGAGGGAAATATAGGATGGCCTCAAGGACAGGGTTAAGATCACCACATAAGGTGCAGCAGAGGCCATCTTAGGAAGATGCTGAAATAGAGGCACAGAGAAATAGGGTTCAAGGCTGAATACACAATAAAATTACTGAAAAAAAGCTTCAGCATTTATTGTTAGGATTTCAGGTAGTGAATGATACTTAAATACTAAATGAGTCTCAGTCAAAGTGTCTGAGAAGTCATACCCTTGAAACGAGCAAATGAGTGAGTGAGATAAATACAGTGCCTTGCGAAAGTATTCGGCCCCTGGAACTTTTCAACCTTTTGCCACATTTCAGGCTTCAAACAAAAAGATATAACATTTTAAATTTTTGGTGAAGAATCAACAACAAGTGGGTCACAATTGTGAAGTGGAACGAAATTTATTGGATCATTTAAACTTTTTTTGTAATAATAAAACTGAAAAGTTGGGCGTGCAAAATTATTCGGCCCATTTACTTTCAGTTCAGAAAACTCACTCCAGAAGTTCATTGAGGATCTCTGAATGATCCAATGTTGTCCTAAATGACTGATGAAGATAAATAGAATCCACCTGTGTGTAATCAAGTCTCCGTATAAATGCACCTGCTCTGTGATAGTCTCAGGGTTCTGTTTAAAGCACAGAGAGCATCATGAAGACCAAGGAACACACCAGGCAGGTCCGTGATACTGTTGTGGAGAAGTTTAAAGCCGGATTTGGATACCAAAAGATTTCCCAAGCTTTAAACATCCCAAGGAGCACTGTGCAAGCGATCATATTGAAATGGAAGGAGTATCAGACCACTGCAAATCTACCAAGACCCGGCCATCCCTCTAAACTTTCATCTCAAACAAGGAGAAGACTGATCAGAGATGCAGCCAAGAGGCCCATGATCACTCTGGATGAACTGCAGAGATCTACAGCTGAGGTGGGAGAGTCTGTCCATAGGACAACAATCAGTCGAACACTTCACAAATCTGGCCTTTATGGAAGAGTGGCAAGAAGAAAGCCATTTCTCAAAGATATCCATAAAAAAGTCTTGTTTACAGTTTGCCACAAGCCACCTGGGAGACACACCAAATATGTGGAAGAAGGTGCTCTGGTCAGATACAACCAAAATCGAACTTTTTGGAAACAATGCAAAACGATATGTTTGGCATAAAAGCAACACAGCTCATCACCCTGAACACACCATCCCCACTGTCAAACATGGTGGTGACAGCATCATGGTTTTGGCCTGCTTTTCATCAGCAGGGACAGGGAAGATAGTTAAAATTAATGGGAAGATGGATGGAGCCAAATATAGGACCATTCTGGATGAAAACCTGTTGGAGTCTGCAAAAGACCTGAGACTAGGACGGAGATTTATCTTCCAGCAAGACAATGATCCCAAACATAAAGCAAAATCTACAATGGAATGGTTCAAAAATAAAGGTATCCAGGTCTTAGAATGGCCAAGTCACAGTCCAGACCTGAATCCAATTGAGAATATGTGGAAAGAGCTGAAAACTGCTGTTCACAAACGCTCTCCATCCAACCTCATAGAGCTCGAGCTGTTTTGCAAGGAAGAATGGGCAAGAATTTCAGTCTCTAGATGTGCAAAACTGATAGAGACATACCCCAAGACACTTGCAGCTGTAATCGCAGCAAAAGGCGCAACAAAGTATTAATGCAAGGGGGCCAAATAATTTTGCACGCCCCACTTTTCAGTTTTATTATTACAAAAAAAGTTTAAATGATCCAATAAATTTCGTTCCACTTCACAATTGTGACCCACTTGTTATTCATTCTTCACCAAATATTTAAAATTTTATATCTTTTTGTTTGAAGCTTGAAATGTGGCAAAAGGTTGAAAAGTTCCAGGGGGCCAAATACTTTCGCAAGGCACTGTATGTCATAAAAGGAAGTTTACTTACACCAGCATTTCATACCTGAGTTTTAGTTCAAGTTCCACTAACATAAGATGTACCAAATTTATTAAAGGGGTTTGTCACGAAACATACTCTATATTTTTCAAAACAGCATCTGGATCTAAATCCTTTTGTAATTGCATGTAATTAAAAATTTTGCATAGCCACCAATTTATTCAATAAAATGTATCTGTATAGTGCCACCTGTTGTTTGTTCTTTTCTTATTTTTTTTTGTCCATCTGACTGAGCTGGTCAAGCATGCTCCGTTTAAATGCCACCAGCTATATGTTTTGTTAGAAGCTGTGGCAGTTACAGGCAAAGAGCTGAAGCAGAAAGGATATGCCCTTGAACTACCAGACTGGAGATAATCTAGAAGAGCAATTGGAGCAGTGAATGAGGAGATCTCTGGATCCATGTGAGGTACAGGGCTGGGTCTAGCTTTGTTAGAAAGAGATTGTCATGTACTATATGATGTCTGATTTCCATTTTTTGCATCAATCATGGGATAACCCCTTTAAGCAATCTCATAAAAATGTTGGTGCATCTCACAAAGACTGTGTGCTATAAACTGGATTTTCAACTGTAATTCATGACAGTTTTCTCAAACCTCACTCCTGCTGCCCATGTCATGCCCACATTTAAGAAAGTACTGTTGCAAGCATGGTAGCATGGTGTAAAGGGGGAAAGTTTCATTGATTTTGCACAAAATGTGGCTTAGGCAAAAATTTGTGACTTTTGTATGCCAGTATTTCTTGATAAAATTTCATCATCGTGCCCAAGATGAAATCTCTGGGAATGTAATTAAATGCAGTATATGGGCAGCTTCAATACTAAATACATTTTTATGTCAGGCTATTGATGTATCAGTTGCGTTTGGTAAGTTGTTTTTTTTTTTTTTTTTTTGCTGAAGCCAGACACAATTGACATAAGTGATGAGAACTTTAGTCCATCAGTCTGGTGTCCATAGACTGATAGCACTGGACTAGAGACATCTGACATCAAATCTGATACCCCAGGGGCCATAATGGTGCCATCGAAAATGATGACATCAGTATTTTTCTGGCATTTCTGTGCTAAACTGGAGGGAAAGTGCAAACGTTAGCTGCATATACTGTATGTGAACCTGGCCTAATCAACCGCAGGAATGTGAGTGAATAAAACTAGGGTAAATTGCAGAAAGCATCTGATATGTCAGTGTTAAAGGGCACGATGAAATACTAGTAATTTTAAATGTTGCATGTGTTATGCTTTTTCATATCAGAAATCTTTCAAAAATGATCTCTTATCAGGGGTAGATGGTGTTGAAAGACAGTGTTATTGGAAAAAAACAGTGGCTTGTTGTAATCAAGCATCCAAAAATGATGCCTTAATGGGGGCAGATCCCTGCCACTGCTTATACACATGTTAATATCATAAGAAACAGTGGCTTATTCTGCACAATCATCCAAAAATAATGGGGTACATTTATTAAGACTGGCATTTTAGATGCCGGTTTTAATAAGACCTATTCCTGGCGGTGGATCTGCCAGAGTTATGAAGAGGCGTTGGCCTCTTCATAACTTTGGCGGATCCTCTACCAGTTCTAAATGTAAGACAGCTTCCTAGCTGTCTTACATTTAGACAATTTTCTATGCCTAAAACAGGCATAGAAACTGGTAAATGAGATGGGCCTGCCAGTCCACCACCTTCTCCTCTAACACCGTGCCCAATTTTTGAGACCTGGCAAGGAGAAGTCACAGATTGCGGCCCAAAGGACCTTTGCTTTTGCATTAAGTACTAGGTTTCCTACAGCAAGATGCAACATGTTTAATAACACACCAAGGCTATAAAAACTGCGTTATTGCAGTATTATTTTTGCTGTAACTACTCATTATCTTGCAGTAATATAAAATCACATCAGTGTTCAGCCTTTCCGTTCTTCCAATCCGTTATAGGAGCAGGAAAATGGAAAGGACGGATTTGGTACATAACTGAGTTAAACAGAGCCCACGTGCCCCATAGACTATAATGGGGTCCGTTAGGCTTCCTCGAAGATTTTTGAAGTGGAGACAAAAGTCCTGCATGCACTACTTTTGTCTTCCTCTGAGCGGAAACCTAAAAGCTCAGTTATGTGTGAATCCGTCCTTTCTGTTCTCCTGCTCCTATAACGGATCAGAAGAACGAAAAGGCTGAAAGCTGATGTGAACTCAGCCTAAGGCCAGCTTAAGGGACAGTTCAGACGGCCCTGTTGTTGCGATTTGCAATTTGCGGAACACACATGGCCGGCACCCCATACAAAATGCTTACTCTTGTCCG
>ONZH01004302.1:12500-44610 GCA_900303285.1 Rhinella marina
ATATATATATATATATATATATACACACAGTTATGTGTATGTAAATATGTGTGTATATACAGTATATATGTATGAAATATGTGTGTGTAGATATATATATAGGTATGTAAGTAAATATATAGATATATATACACACTCACACTATATAAGTATGTAAGTATATATATATATATATATACATGTATGTATGTATGTATATATATATATATATATATATATATCCTAGGTTATTGGTAGGGAACAGGTGGAGGTTTGGACAGGGCTCTTTGTCTGGTAATTGTGCAGACTTGGGTTACACTGCTTCCCATAGCCTGCACCTGTTGCAGTCCATTCCAGCAGCATGTCAGGCAGCACTGGCAGCTCCCCCATTGTTACCTCCGCACTGACAGCTCTGCTATACCGCAGCCTCTATTTGCGCAGTATTAGCGCCCTGCTGGGTGAATTCGTTTGGGACTAGCGGTAAGTGGCAGGAGACAGATTCAATAAGGGCTTTTTGCTCCCTGGGACATTTCCCTAGAGCTGAGACATTTGGTAACTTGTTGCTAGTGAGAATGCAGCCTCGGAAAGTGGACGTCGTCTTCTTTCTCTGGCCTGACTTGTCTAGAAATAAAGCCGGATAATTATTAATCAGTGAGTAATATACTGGTTATGAGGATACTAGTAATACAGCCCGCACATGTATGTCGTGTTTATAATATTTACTCCGCGCAGTTAGCCGCGCATTTTGCGCGCTCTGGCTGTGAATTGCGCGCTGCTCCTGATAACTTTACAGTTCTCATTGGTGACAGTACTTTTTCACGTTTTTCAGAAGCTAGCGTTTTACTCCAAGATGCAGGAAGCTCCCGAAAGTGCCAGCAGCAGTGCCAGTAGTAGTACCAGCAGCAGTGCCAGCTCGTTCTCCACCCATGCCCCGGCCAGTATTAAGGAGGAGGACTGCAGCCCGGAGAAGGAGAGACCCCCTGAAGCCGAGTACATCAACTCCCGATGTGTCCTGTTCACTTATTTCCAGGGAGACATCAGTTCCGTGGTGGATGAGCACTTCAGCAGAGCCCTCAGCCAGCCCAGCAGCTACTCACCCAGCAGTGCCAGTGCCAAGGCTTCCCGCAGTGCCAGCTCCTGGAGAGGTGAGGGCACATGCACTAACATGCCATCATCTACACTAATATGTGGCACAGCTACAGAGCTCTGTTGTGTGTAGGACAGCACCATTACCAGTTACTGTAGAGGTTGAGTAATAATACTCCAGTATGCAGTCTATTCTATATGTGATATTATTGAATCTGTAATAACCACATTTCTATTATAGTGTGTAGCTAAACACCTTATCATGGCAGTCACTTTATGTTCACAACTTTATGTCATATAATAGACCACAGTGTAATATAATAAAGGGCAGGGATTGAATTAAAGGGATTGAATTAGAGCCACTTTGATAATAGGAGGCAAAGTAATGCATTTATAATGAATTAAGGGTCACTAACATGTCATAAATATCAAAAGTTTTTTGAAAAGTTAGTGACCCTTTAATGATGTGATGATTTAAGACAATACTTTGTGTTAATTGTGATAATGAATATATAGTACATGTACTCTTCATACACATGTATATATATATATATATATATATATATATATATATATATATGAAGGCTCCAGTTCATAGCCGAAACATCGCGGTCCCACATTATGGGTAAATAAAAGGACTTTTTATTTTATTTTTAAGTGGGTGTGCTGCCTATTTTTCTCTTTTTATATATACACATGTATTTTGTCTTCATACACACATACATTATATAAATATCATATCTGTCTATCTATCTATCTATCTATCTATCTATCTATCTACCTATTTATCTATCATCTATATATATATATATATATATATATATATATATATACACACTTGTCTTTATGTCCTCACACACATAGATAGATAGATATACACATATACTCTCTTTTCATGTCTTCACACACACACACACACACACACACCATATTATTGCCATTTGAATGCAGTTTTTGGTTTTTGAAGCCAATGACAGGATAAGATCATAAAGGGAGAGGAAATTTAAATGTACCATTCCTCTTCACCTGATTTGTTTTAATCCTTTGCTACTTTCCATTAAAATGGCAGATGTAAGGCTCCATTCACACGTCCTGTTTTTCTCTCCTGATTCGATCCTGATTTTTTCAGGACCCATTGAAATGAATGGATCCAGATCAGGATCGAATCAGGAAAGAAAAACAGGACGTGTAAATGGAGCCTAAAAGGAAGGACCTTTAAGTCTTCTCTAATTTCCTTCTACTTATCCTTCCTCCACCAGTACATAAGAAGGATTGTACCTGTCAGTGCAGTATATAGTGTGTGGGGATGTCATCCTAGACAAGTAAATGTAGGTTAATAACATGAGTTTGGGGCAGATTGTCTTGATTTGTTGGGAGTGATTATCATAAGAGCCTGTGGCTGTTGGGAGAGTAGTCCCAGCATTAGTTATGTGTGGTCTCTAGTTTCAGACTGGTAGTAAACTGCTGTGGTTTTGTGGTTAGTATCTTTCATAATAGTCCATCAGCTGTGACTTTGAATGGACAATAATTACTCTGATGATTCACATTGGGCATGGAGTACATGTAGTGCTACAATGAACAAATAAGCTGCCAGTGGTATGTATTACCAAGATGTAATGAGAACATGCAGCCCATCAACTGGGTACTTAGTTGTTGTCATCAAAATAATGTATGTAATGATATAGAGGAGCTGAGTTTGTCATTTAACTCTTTGAACTATCATTAAAAGTATTGCAGTGGGTTAAGGCTATGTTCACATTGCTTCAATTGACTTTAGTTGTTCTGCTTTATCCAATAAAAATGACCAGATCTAGCACATAACCGACACCCATTGCACCTAACAGATCCCCATTGAGCATAGGGTTTCAGTCACAGATTTCAGTATTTTATCGGACAAAATAGCGCAATATACTCCTAAAAGAGACATTGTAAAAATTTTGCGAAATTACAAACTCAGCCCCTCTAAGGGTTTGACCACAGGGTCAGGATTCCTGATGCAGTTTTGAAAGTCAAAATCAGAGGTGGATCATAAAAGCAGAGAAAGTATAAAGGACAGATAGGACTCCTCTTTTTTAAATTCGCTCCTGATTTTGGTTTCCATGTGGTCGTACCCTTAAGCTTAATCATGTTACATCCACGTCCAGGTGCGATTCTGCTACAGTTGACTTGTTCACATTGAAGCAGCTGATACACCATACTGTAAAAGAGAAAGCGAGGCTGTAGCTCCTTTTATGAGTTAATATCAGCTACAAGGACATTGTGGAACAGATCTGAAAATGTCACTTTAGTAAAGTATTACTTTCACGTTCTTTTGTTATACACTTAACAAAATTCTACACTTAACACATTCCATTGTGGCCATTTTTTGTGTTTTTCTCAGTTCTCAGCGCGATGAACTTTGCAGCAAATGTGCACTAAAATAATAAAAGCTCTGCCAGATCCGATTAGCCATGGAAATACTATATATACATGTTTTCCCATGCATTTTCTGGGGATCAATGAGCCTTTTGTGGATCATTTGCACTTTTTTTTCTAAATCCACTAGAATCCGGACTATAGTATATATTGTAGCAACAAGGGCTGGAAATGAATGGAGTTACATGCTATGCTCAGTATATGACTGTGGTATCAGGTCTGTGCCATACACCTTCAGGTTACACTTTTACAACTTCAATAACTGAGATCCTATAAAAGATGCACAGAAAAGTGAAGTTCACTACTTTGGATTTCAAATGTTTGGACAGGCTCCCAGAAGCGTATGTTCACATGCAGCAATTGAGCTGCTGAAATTTCCATTCATCTGAATGCAGTATATAAAAATCCATGCATGTGCGGCAGAAACCTCCCCATCCACATGTATGGAGCAAATAATTGCTATTACTAATTGGCTACATATAAATGTATATCATAACTGCTTTTTAATAGATTCTATCAAGATTTGATATGGTATTTTACAAATTATAAAACAGAGTATAACTTACCAATCAGTATTGGTCTATAGTGTCAGATGTAGCAGAGCTGACACACAGAGATTTAATTTTTCATGTGCCACGTGAACAGAAAATAGTTTTACCTGTGATCCCATGTAAAATCAAAGATAAAATAATTGCGAGTAATGTTGTCTCCAGAAACATATTTAAAGGGCTTTTCACTCATAAACTTTATTATTGTAGAGTGAAAAGTGTGCATCTTTCTAATATACAATGTGAATCAATCAGAAATAGAAATGCTAGTATTTTTACATCCAGAAGCTGAAAATGTTAGATTTCTCACAGCGTTAGGGGTTGTCTAGCACAGGGATCAGTAACCTTTGGCACTCCAGCTGCTGTGAAACTACAACTCCCAGCATGCAAACTTACTCGGCTGTTCTTGTAACTCTCACAGATGTGAAAGGAGGATTCTGGGAGTTGTAGTTTCAGAACAGCTGGAGTGCCGGAGGTTGTTGGTCCATGGACTTTTAAACCAGCTCGACGATTCCCTGCTGATCCTCCACCTCCAAGTGTCATTCACTTCTATGGGCTCGACGGAAATAGCCGAGTCAGTGCTCGGCTATTTTCTGCGGCCCCATAGAAAAAAAATGGAGGGTGCCTTCCATCACTTTCTGGGCTCCGTTCTCACCACTGGGACCCACACCTCTAAAGCAATGGGGGTATATCCTAGCAATATACCCCCCTTGTCTGAGATGAGACAACCCGTTTAAGACAAATTTACTAATTTTTTTTTTATTTGTGGAGGAATGTTTTAATAAAACAAAGTCACGCTTTCACTCACTTTCCCAACGTGAAACATGTACTTTAGAAATACAGAGCTCATTTTGAACACTTTATTTCTCAATGTATTTACCAGACAACTAGCATAAATACATTGATAAATTTCCCCATACAACTCTAGATCTCCTGCTTCCCTTTACACAGTACATGATAAAACTGTCTCCCAGCAGCCACCACTAGGGAAGCTCAGTGCACAGAAATTTATACAGCTGCCACTGAACTCAATGGAAGCTGTAAAATCTTTATGTACTGAGCTCCCATTGTGGTAGCTGCAGGCAAAAACTGTTGATTTATGTTAGGAAGAGAAGGAGGAGTTCAGTGCTGGCCCCCCTCCTTACCACAGCATTGACATGGTCTGCCTCCATGGTAAGTTCGCCACTGGAGGGTGCTACCTGTTTCCTTCAGACTCCTTTTATTTATTTCTATCTTTGAAACATATATAATACAGTATTAAGGGGTCATCCCACAAAAGGTATTCCTATGCAATGAATAGGACGTTGCAAATGAAGTATTCTTGCAATATATATGTAATAAAATATAGTTAGTTTTTTATGTACATTACATACTCTCTGGTAGAGCCCCCTGCTGTTTCTCCTTCTCTCCATCTTCTGCTGCATTCAGTGGTGGACACAGGGGCGGTCTTGGGCACCACACATCCTATGCATTTGCATAGGGCCCCCGACGTCCAAGGGGGCCCCCACACTCCGCTCTTGTGCTGGTGTCCAAGACCGCCCACCCAGCTGTCACGTACTGCATTTGTCCGAAAAGCGCACGCAAATTCCACCCGAGCATGCTCTAGTCCCAGTCTTTGATGTGTGGGGGGGCGTGCCATTGGGAGGGGTGTCATCAGAGGGCGTGTCATCAGGGGCGTGACGCGTCATTGGGGGCCCCCGGACATAACTTCGCTTAGGGCCCCAGAAATGCCAAGACCGCCCCTGGGTGGACACACATACTCAGTAGCTTCCCTGCTCTCTTCCTCCTCCAGATAGTGTAGAAGGAAATTGTGGGGCTTTGTATACCACATGCATCTTGGGAGCTATATGTGAGGGACTATTTTCTATGTAGGAGAGAAAAGTTTTAACATGAACTAATTGCAATACTTCCTGAGAGATGCAGGTGCTTGGTCAGATGCTGTCCACCAAGAGACAGAGAGGAAAGTCGTCTATATATGCGAGTAAACAATATTTTGCTAACAACCTTAAAGGTGAGGATGTGTTAGTTTCACTGTAATTATCTCTAACTTGGAGACACATATAATACAGCCTGGGAACACATAGTGGTCGCGATATGGCTGGAAACTGCAATGGCACTTAGTTTACTGCAGATTGATTACATCCACACATTGCATTCAATGTAAAATGTATTCAAATGTATAAAAAAATAAAAAGTGTTTTACCTAGTAAATCACTGACCTAGTGCTGCAATATGATATGGTAGATGCTGTTGTATGATGTCACCAGCCTCTGCTCACTCATTCCATGGAGGAGATTTTGCTGATGTCTAATATTAGACATTAGCACAGTCTTTGGAAGCAGTTTTAGGCAACAGCTTGGATGTGAAGTTGTGACATTCAGTGAGCCCCTGACATTTTATTGAAAGTGTTTGAAGGGTCACCTTAATTTATAGTTGTTTTGGCTACCTGGCCCCCTTCACTGGTCTTCCAGTCCTTGTGTGTAAGCTTCTGGATGGACAGGGTCATGTGTGCTACTGCAACCAATGACTGACATGTCCCCAAGTATCACATGAACCCAGCGGTGTGTGACCCTGTCCATCCTGAAGTTTACAGAGGGAGTCAGGGAGCTGGACCGAAGTGGTGGAAACCAGGTGAGTGGAGTCTTTTCACAGGTACAGCAGCATGGGGTTGAAATCGAAAAAAATTACTGCTAATTAGAGCTGTAGACAGGCATTTCTCCGTCCAGGGCAAAGAATGAGTGTGGTGTTCCCTAGTGCAGTGTTTTAGAATTAGTAATTCAAAGTTGTACTTCCCCCCCAATTCACTTACACCATTTACAGAGGACTACAGCTACAATTTGGATTGCCAGTAATGCAGACATAGTGGTGCTATATCACAAACATAAACTGTACCCCTATGCTGCGTGCTCTACTCACATACATGCACAACACACATGCATACATACACCTTGCAGACACATATTACATACACATTGCACAAACATACACATTATACACACATTGCACATACTTACCTCTCTTCAGAGCTGTCACGTCAGAAATATTGACCTAAGGCCTCATTCAAACGTCCGTATGTGTCCGCATCCTTTCCGCATCCGTTTCCGCAATTGCGGACAATTATGCGGATAGGATGCGGATCCATTCATTTCAATGGGTCCAAAAAAAATGCGGACAGTACACCGTGTGGTGTCCACATCCGTGTGTCCGCTCCGACTGTCCGCATAAAGAAATCCTCCTGTCCTACTTTTCTCCTGAATTGCGGTCCGTAGCACAATGAAAGTCTATGGATCCGTAAAAAATGCGGAAGACATGCGGAAAGGCATCCGCATGTCATCCGTATTTGCGGATTCCGTTCCAGGAGGGGAGAAAAAAAAAGAAAAGGTACAGATGTTATTCCGCAAAAAACGGATGACACATGGATACATCCTTTCCGTTTTTTACGGAAAAACGGAACGGATGTCCTGTAAAAACTGAGTTTTTTGCGGAACAACTGATCCGCAAAAAACTGACCGTTTTCCAGGATGTGCACAAATACGGACGTGTGAATGAGGCCTAAGGCTACATTCACACTAGCGTTTTAAAATTCCGGTATTGAGTTCCGTCATAGGGGCTCAATACCGGAATAAAATGCTTCAGTTTTGTCCCCATTCATTGTCAATGGGGACAAAACTGAACTGAAGACAACGGAATGCTCCTGAAAGCATTCCGTTCCGTCTTCAGACCGGAGAACAAACCGCAGCATGCTGCGGTTTGCTCTCCGGTCCAGGCATCCGCACCAAGACGGATCCGTCATGACCCCCAATGAAAGTCAATGGGGACGGATCCGTTTGGTGTGACACAATGGTGAACGGATCTGTTCTCCATTGACTTTCAATGGAGTTCATGACGGATCCGTCACCTGCACACATACACACATACAGACATACACATAAACATACACAGATATATACACATACAAATACATCACACAGTACATACATACACACAGACACACACACATATACACAGACAAATACACATACATACTTACATGCTCCCCGGCAGGTCTCCAGAGCCCAGGAGGAACAGGACGGTGCGCACAGATGACGATTCCACCAGGGCGCTGTGGGGAATCGTCACCTGTGCGTGCAGTCCTGCTCCTCCGGCGCTCTGGAGACCTGCCGGGAACATGTAGGTATGTATGTGTATGTATGTGTATTTGTCTGTGTATATGTGTGTGTGTCTGTGTGTATGTATGTACTGTGTGATGTGTGGGGCCGGAGCGCGGTTCCGGCTCCACACATGTCCCTGCGGCAGTCCGGATCCGGACTGCCGCTAGTGTGAAAGTAGCCTAAGCCTGCTTCTTGCCTGAACTGCACCCTCAACTCCCTCCCCCTCCCTTTTCATCAAGTCCCGACAGAGCTGCTGCCGGATCAAGTTACAACAGCCAGTAATTCTCTAAACCACAGATAGGAGGGGGGGGGCACTGATTCCAGAGACATTTTCATACACTTCCATCATACGTTGCAAAATTATTACATAGTGTGGTGCCTATATTTGGATTTTTTAAATTATTTTTTTAATCTGTCGCAGAGAGTCAAAGCAAAGAGGCACCCAGGGTATCCTTGAAATTTGCTGGATTCTGTCATTTTTAATAATACGCCTGCGTAGTACAAAACAGGGATCAGCAACCTCCTGCACTCCAGATGTTTTGGAAATACAACTCCCAGCATGCTCCATTCACTCCTATAGGAGTCCCAAGAACAGCCTAGCAAGTTTCCATGCTGGGAGTTGTAGTTTGACAACAGCTGGAGTGCCAGAGGTTGCTGATCGCTGGTATAGAATATACTAAAGTTTGGACTCTGTTCAGACTTTATTATATATCTCTGACAGAAGTCGGCAGTGTATGCCACTGTATAGGCAAACAATGGAATGTGTTGCCCATGGGATCCCATCTTATTTGCTAGACACTATACAATATTATAATATAGTAGGAGAAATTAATATTCTAATACAGACAGTTTATGATGCTTCTTTGTTTTTCATGATGATATCTTGGAGGTAATAACTGAACTTGCACATACACTATTTTATTTGTATGAGATGATAAAGTGATATGTTTGTGTTATTCCACAGACCCATCTTTCCCAATGAGTCAACGAAGCTTTCCTCCATCCTTTTGGAACAGCAGCTACCAGCCATCTACAGCTCCACCAACCCTGGGCAGCAGCCTAGCCAGTCCTCTAAGTGGTCCTCACACAGAAATCCCTTTTGGAGCAGACCCTTATTCCCCTGCTTCTCTTCATAGCCATCTACACCAGGGACCACCTGAGCCTTGGCACCATGCACATCACCATCACCACCACCCATATTCTATTGGTGGAGCTATAAACAGTCAGGGTTCCAGTTATCCACGGGCTGGTATGCATGAGGTATACAGTACACACTTTGATCCCCGCTACAGTTCACTACTTGTCCCGGCATCAGTCAGACCTCACAGGATCACACCAGCAGGAACGGCGCCTGGTGCCACACAGTGCGACCTAAGCAAGGGAGAGCCATCTGGGTCTGCATGGACAAGCCCTGGTCCATATCCAGGACCAGCAGGAGACATGGGACAAAGCCTTGGCCTCAATGTTGATGCAGGTAAGAAGAGCTGGGATTCATTCACCACCACTTAGGGATGTCACTTTTGGATCTATGGTGTCATTATCTAAATTTAAGAGCATAAACATAAAAATAAATACCATACCCTAAATCCTGATCAGCGACTATTTTCCCAGCCGAAACTCTGGAGACATAAATACTAGTTAATCAATACTCACCCCCAGTGCTTTTGCAGAAAAGTAGGTGTCTAGGGTGGAGTTCTTAAAGGGGTTGTCCGGGTTCAGAGAAGAACCCGGACATACCTGCAATTTCACCCAGGCAGCCTGCCTGAAGAGGACATCGGAGCATCTCATGCTCCGATGCCCCCCCCTTGCCCTGCGCTAGATCGCGCAGGGCAAGGTCTCTTGTTTTTGAAAATACTCGCTGCCGGGCGGGTACTTCCGCCCGGCAGTGAGTTCGGTGACGTCACCGGCCTTAATGGGCCGGCTTTAGCGCTGCCCTAGCCGTTTTACTGGCTAGGGCAGCGCTGAAGCCTGTCCATCATCAGCGCCGATGACGTCACCGACTCACTGCCGGGCGGAAGCCTCTGCCCGGCAGGGACCGGTACGTCACCGGAACCCGGCGAAATTCCTTTGCCCTGCGCTAATTAGCGCAGGGCAAAGGAGGGCATCGGAGCATAGGATGCTCCGATGCCCTCTTCAGGCGGGCTGCCTGGGTGAAATTGCAGGTATGTCCGGGTTCTTCTCTGAACCCGGACAACCCCTTTAACTATTTTACTAACACCCAATTGGTGAGAGTTCTGGATCTCTAGTGATCTAGCTCTGTCACCTGCCTGGCAGCATAAGAACTTAGAGGCTTAATCATTTCAATCTGTTTTAGGGCCCATTCAGACAGCCGTAGTGCTTTGCGGAATCCGGCCTTGTGCGTTCCGCAATTTGCAGACCGCACATGGACGCAACCATAATAGAAAATGTCTATTCTCGTCCACACATGCGGACACGAATAGGGCAAGCTTTATCTTTTCCGCAGAACGGAACCACGTATGCGGAGAGCACATGGTGAGCTGTCCGCATCTTTTGCGGTCCCTTTGAAATGGATGGGACCGCACCCGTTCTGCAAAATTGCGGAACGGATGCTGATTCATTCATACGCCCGTCTGAATGAGCCCTTAAACACATCAATGGCTTTCATTACAGGATGTGCTAAGTTCATTTCCACATTAGAAATTGCCATAATACATACAGTTCAGTTTTACAAATAACTATGTATTTGTTTGATATGCCTTGTTAGAATTTAGAAGTTATGATGTTTTTCAAGCATTTCCCCTCTATATTTTTTTAGGAAAATGCTTTCATAAAATGACTCACTTTAAAACAAATGGCACTAAAATGCATTCAAAAACACGATAAATGAGGCATCGAACAGCATAGAGCTGCATAAAGCTGGCCATGCATGGTGAGATTTCTAAGTAATAAGTTGAGATCTGTAAATGGTTGAAATAGACACAATTGATAACAAAATTTCCGTTAATTATCCCACTTTTAGGGTGCTGCTCCAGTATATTTTTTGGGACCTTTTTTTTTAAACACTATTGAATTCATGCATTTTTGAGGCTACCTTAACATATATCAGTTATGCCCAGTTAGTTGTTTTTTGCCGGGAGCTAGACACAACTGATATGTATGCTGCATTATAGTGTACAGATCCAGCGCCAGAAAAACGTAGTTCAGCGCTGTTTGACATCCGGCATCACAACTGATACACCAGATATATGAGAACAATCCCATAGAAAACTATGGAATCATTTCTGGCTCAGTTCCCTTTTGTTTTTAGGGGAACTGAGCTGAATAGTTGGACATATGTGGAGGGGGCCTTACAAGACTTTTTGGGTATGGCATTTTTTGGCCTCAAACTGTTTTTTTTTTCAGACTTTTTTCCTATAGAGAAACTAATGGCTGAAAAAAAACATCACAATCAGAGCATGCTGCAATTTGAAAAATAAGTTAAGGGCCAACATTTAACATTGATCCATGGTAGTTTTTGCTGCAAAAAACCCACAGCGTTTAAAAAAAAGAAATCACCTTTATCCGTGCTTTTTGGTGATTCATTCATACACTGAAAGATATTTTTTAGATCACTTTTGCACTTAATGGAGCAGTGATCAAGACCACTAATAAATTACAAATGACCAGCTGTGAAATGATTTTCCAAAAACTTCCATAGATAAGTTTTATTTTGAACAATTTCATACAGTAGTTATCCTCATTTAATTGTTACCTCGCGCTTTGTTTGAAGCTTTATTAAATCTTGCATCTACGTATGGGCAACTGAAGTTAGCCATAGGCTTTCCGTCAATAATTTATGGCTGGACTATGAATGTAGATTCAAAGAGTGTCGTTTTTCACTGATAATATACCGTACTCCTGGGATAGAAATAATATTTCACACATGTAAGGAAATTAAAAACTAGATCTATATTCTTCATCAAACATGATAAGCTAAAGAAATAGAATTCCAATCCTCCATTTCAACTTATTAAATAATCATGAAACAATGAATTACCAATTATTTTCCTATAAATGGTGCAGTAGTCCACTCAGTAGTCCACTCACAACAATCATACTGAAAGACGTAGATGGGGCCTGGAGTATGTAGTAGAAGAATCAGTGAAATAACTTCATGGAGATACATAATAATTGTCCTACAAATCATAGGCTTGGAGACCACAGCATGGTTGAAAACGTGAACCGTGTAGAGCATCAAAGAACAAAGGCTGCTAATTGACAACCATCTTATCTATCTGGTGGTGGTTAGAGGACTTCTCACTTTCCGTTCTTCTGAATTGTTTTTCTGTGTTTGCACTGCCGATAGTTAACCATTCATGCCATCCATGCAATACATTCCTGCTCTGCACATTTATCTCAGTTGTGTTTGTTTGGAGTTTTCTTTCCTGGATTGTAAAAGATATAGTTTCAGGTTCTTTGTGTCAGGATATGGATAATTGATCAGGTCAGACTGTTGTATGTTGTGATGTGCCTACAACTGAAAGGAATCCCTATACAGACTGATATTGGCAGCCTGGTGTATAGAAAGCACAAACGTTGTCAACTAGTCTTCACCATGGTAAATTAATATACTAACAAATCCTAAAGAGGATTCTTTGACGAGCTATTGGAACATGATTCCTGCTCCTCAGTTAGTTAGTATATGCTATGAATGTTGCATTCTCAGATTAGTTTTTGGCTGTTGTGTTATAATATTATTCATAGCATTTAGTGACATCAAGAGAGAGAGAGCGTAATAGTCAAATAAACTAATCCATAATAAGACTATAAGGGTATTTCATTGTGATGTTGACAGGAAAACAGGTTGATGGAATTAAAAAATCAAGGTCAATGAGGAAGACAAACTTTTAAAAAGAGAGATAGGATGATGAGAGGTCTGAACCAACTGAAATCCCGAGAAGAGGAGAGAGGAAAATGTTTGATGGAGGTTAATAAAACAAGACCTAGTCATGATGAACATCTCAGATAAACTCCAAAATTCTGATGGGACCTCACACATTCACTGTTATCAAATTAAATCTGATTTATTTTTCATTTCAGAAGCACAGCAGTGCACAAAGTTGAAAAGCAGGCATATTAGAATAGATAGATAGATAGATAGATAGATAGATAGATAGATAGATAGATAGATAGATAGATATTAGTGAGAGAGAAAGAGAAAATGCAGATCTAAACAGAAAAGGTTAGCTAAAAAGGATAAGGTCCGCGTAGATTGGGTACAAAGAGGGTTACGAAAACATAGAAGAATAATAGTTCTTTGTTTTAAAATATTCATGAATACCAGGTATGTGAATTTCTTTGGCACACTCTCCAATTTGTATTCTAAACTCTCATGTCTGCTATCCAGGCTCCAAAGTTGCTGCAATCACAGTGTACAGCAAAAGTCACATTAAAATTTGAAGAGCTTTCATACACACAGAAAACTATTATTCTTTTTCTCTAATCTATTGCATTACAAGCTATTTCTATATCATTTTAAGCACCTAAAGGGGTTCTATAGTTTTATATCTAGTTTGGTATACATATATCTTACACTTTGATATTGTTTATATTAATTTGTGTAGTACCTTCACATTTAATGTAGAGTATAACATAAGTATATCTGCTTCTTTATTATAAGTTTATTTTTGCAATATATATATATATAATAGACCTATAGAATCCCTTTGACGTTACATCAATATACCTATTTCTTCAAGCAGTGGCCATCCATACTATTATTTTACCCTGTCCTTAAATATCTTGTACCTTTAATTCTTTCCACCCTTTTCACCCACCTCTCTTCCTCACTCTTCTCTGCCTCCTCCATTCCCAGGTTTACAGCCTCAGGATAAAAGCAAGGATCTGTACTGGTTTTAAAACCTGTTGCCCCTGTAGATCCTCTCCACCTTGTAGAATTGGTGGCAATTCTGAGCTGACATGGAATTGCTTTGGTTTGGTGGTAACAGCTTGTGATCTTGGTTTTCAGCTCGACGTTACACCTTCTGTGGAGGACCTCTCCTGAGCTGATCTTCTCAAAGACTCTCAGCCAAATCACTTATTCCAAGGCCCAGAACCCATGTGTTTCAGCACTAAGACTGCAACCAGAGGATTGGAACAGGACTCCATACAACCGGCCCTGCTGGAGACTTTCTTAATTCCTCCTTGCTCAAAGACTCATATTTTTATTTAAAATGTGATTGACAAAATAATTGGTGCCACCAAAAATATATAGAGAGATATAATTATATATTAATATAATTAACTTGCATTCTTATGGGGAAAAAAGACTATTTTTGTTGTTAATATTTTTTATGCCTTTGAGAAAATGTACTTTCCAAACCAAGCTGCCTGATGAACAAAAGTCCAATTCGTTTGTAATAATCTTTATGTGGTTACACAGACAAAGCACACACATCCCACATGCAGACTGCGGACATAAATAAAAGGACTAGAGGTCGATGGACTCAAAGCCCATATGTGGACATTCAATCTAGTGTGTTGTGAATGGCAAGAATCTAACCAGGGCCACCTGCCCAAAGCTTATAGAAATGCAGCTGTTAGATGGACAACTGTTCAAACTCCAGAAATATGACAAGCAAGGTGGCACTTCTCAGGGTTTAGCCCAACAATTGCATTTGATTTTTTTTTTTTTACAAGAGAATTTTATGATGAAAGAAAAATCGCTTTTCAAAACTGACAGCCTGTACATGGATGGAACAACTGCAGCAGAGTGAAAGGTGATACTCTGCAGAGACACATTTTACTGTGGCCAATGCATCTCCATGTGTGTATATGTTGCTGTCATCTTGTCACTTTAATTTGTTTGGGAAACTGTGAGAGATGTATTTAATTGTAGGGTTTCTGCATTAAAATATCTTCACGCCCTTAGATGTGCTGATCATTGACCGTATAAGATTATTATTACATGGGGGAAATGTATAGCTAATAAATTGTTTATATCACCTATCAGGCATATTGCACAATCTACATTTATCACTGCAATTGTTTTATAGCAGTCACATATGTTTAAGATGTTCTTTTGGGTATAGAAGCAGCCACACATATTGAATATGTTCAGTTGGGTATAGAAGCAGTCACACATATTGAAGAAGTTCAGTTGGGTATAGAAGCAGTCACACAGATCGAAGAAGTTCAGTTGGGTATAGAAGCAGTCACACATATTGAAGAAGTTCAGTTGGGTATGGAAGCAGTCACACATATTGAAGATGTTCAATTGGGTATACAAGCAGTCACACATATTGAAGATGGTCAATTGGGTATAGAAGCAGTCTCACATATTGAAGATGTTCAGTTGGGTATAGAAGCAGTCTCACATATTGAAGATGTTCAGTTGGATATAGAAGCAGTCACACATATTGAAGAAGTTCAATTGGGTATAGAAGCAGTCACACATATTGAAGAAGTTCAGTTGGGTATAGAAGCAGTCACACATATTGAAGAAGTCCAGTTGGGTATAGAAGCAGTCACACATATTGAAGAAGTTCAGTTGGGTATGGAAGCAGTCACACATATTGAAGATGTTGAATTGGGTATAGAAGCAGTCACACATATTGAAGATGTTCAATTGGGTATAGAAGCAGTCACACATATTGAAGAAGTTCAGTTGGGTATAGAAGCTGTCACACATATTGAAGATGTTCAGTTGGGTATAGAAACAGTCACACATATTTAAGAAGTTCAGTTGGGTATAGAAGCAGTCACACATATTGAAGATGTTCAGTTGGGTATAGAAACAGTCACACATATTGAAGAAGTTCAGTTGGGTATAGAAGCAGTCACACATATTTAAGAAGTCCAGTTGGGTATAGAAACAGTCACACATATTGAAGATGTTCAGTTGGGTATAGAAGCAGTCACACATATTTAAGAAGTCCAGTTGGGTATAGAAACAGTCACACATATTGAAGATGTTCAGTTGAGTATAGAAGTAGTCACTCATATTTAAGAAGTCCAGTTGGGTATAGAAGCAGTCACACATATTAAGAAGTTTAGTTGGGTATAGAAGCAGTCACACATATTTAAGAAGTTCAGTTGGGTAAAGAAGCAGTCACACATATTAAGAAGTTCAGTTGGGTATAGAAGTAGTCACACATATTGAAGAAGTTCAGTTGGGTATAGAAGTAGTCACTCATATTTAAGAAGTCCAGTTGGGTATAGAAGCAGTCACACATATTAAGAAGTTTAGTTGGGTATAGAAGCAGTCACACATATTTAAGAAGTTCAGTTGGGTAAAGAAGCAGTCACACATATTAAGAAGTTCAGTTGGGTATAGAAGCAGTCACATATTTAAGAAGTTCAGTTGGGTATAGAAGCAGTCACACATATTAAGAAGTTCAGTTGGGTATAGAAGCAGTCACACATGTTTAAGAAGTTCAGTTGGGTATAGAAGCAGTCACATATGTTTAAGAAGTTCAGTTGGGTGCAAAAAGAGCCCATTGTTTTCCTACATAGGGTACAACCACATGTTCAGGTTTCCTGATATAGTTTTGGAGTAAATTAAAAAAAGAAGAGAAGTCATATCTGTCCTTTAGATTTTCTTTGCTATTATGATCTACTCCTGGTTTTGTCTTCCAAAACTACATCAGGAAACCTGACCGTGTGGTCGTATCCTTCCTTTAACACTACTGGCACTGTACTCAGTTGTCAAGATGGATAAATTGTGTTATTAAACTCAAGTATCTGCCTGGGTGACATTTCTACGTCTAGAAATATTTCAAGGGAGTAACAACTTGATGATTTATTGCATTGATATCCAATATCTTGCCCGCTTTGCTGAGGTTCGCCTGGCAATACCACAGGGCAGTATCTAATGATACACGAAGGAAGAATTTCATTAACATTCTGCTTAATTCATATATGTGACACTTCTCACATGTGGCTACTTCTCAGTATGTGTACTCCTCTGGTAAGACTGCCGTGTTCTACAAAAGTCTGTTATTTTATACTCCATGACACTACATATGATTCATATAAAAGGATCAGATCTCAGTAACACATTTAGGAAATAATGTATTACGTTTATTTTATTTTACAAATGTTTATTTTGGGACAAATGTACCAAAATGTCTGAAAAGTATAAGTAGACATTTCCAACAGTGTTCTGTCATGTAAACTACTGCAAATTCCTAAATGAATATGGAATAATATGCACAGTAGCCCTTTAAAAAATGTTATCCCTAGCCTTGAACCGATCTTTTAACATAATCACTAGTCTCCGTTTCCCATTTTTCGATGGATAGCCATTTTTGGAAAAAAGGCCTAGTCTGCAGAGATGTTTTTGCAATAGCAAAAACAAAAACCAAAAATAAAAACTGGATAAATCTAAAGGATCCCTTATTAATCATTTATGAGGGCCTGATTTAAAATGGATCCATCATCACTGGCCCCAGTTGTAATGGAGTAAGCATTAAAATCAAACGACTTTGATTTTTATAAGACACCCAATGGGACAGATTGATGAAAGTGTCTAAAAAAACTGATGTTGTCCATAGCAACCGATTATAGCACACATTTCATTTTCAATAGCAGAATGAAAAATGAAAGTTGCATTCCCATTGGTTGCTAAGGGCAACATAAAGTTTTACTTTGATACAATTTCATAAATATCCTTCCCCCATGTTATTTAGAAAGAAATTAATTGGCAGAATTTAATATTATGCAACTTAATGATGACCCTTTCTTACTATTATTTCTATAGGTGTGTTTTACTCATTAGGTAGTGATAATCCACATCATCATTATGGACTGATTAGGGTACATCCATAGAGAACAGTGGCAGCTTTGTGATTGGTAGATCTGCAGCATAGTACGGTATCTGCAAAGTGAACTGATGCGGATTCTGCCAAAGATTGGTTGGAAATTGTTACACTGCAAATTACGTTCTGCGTGGATTTACCCTAAGAGCTGATGCACACAAACATATTTTGGTCTGCATCTGATCTACATTTTTTGGGGGTCAGATGCAGACCCATTCACTTCAATGGGATCACAAAAGATGCGGTCTTCTATCCGCGTTCATATGTCCATTCTACAACCCAATAGAAAAATATAACAATTCCTATTCTTGTCCTTTTTACAAACAAGGATAGGACAGTCCTATAGAGGCAAGGACATTCTGTTCTGCCAAATGTGGAATGCACATGGCTGGTATCTGTGTTTTACAGATGTGCAATTTGCGGACCACAAAAACGGCAACAGTAGTGTTGATCGAGCACCAAAGTGCTTGTGTGCTCGGGTGCTCTGGTAGAACACTTGGTGATGCTCGAGTGCTCTACAGAGCACCCGAGCACAATGTAAGTCAATGGAAGAAGACCAGGCACCCCCTGCTCGGATGAGGGGAGGGTGTCGGGTTCATAGGAAAAGGTCAGAATCGCAAATTCTCCTCTTTCACTCATTAAAGTACGCTAATTAACTGAATTTGTATGCATTAGCGCACAATGCGTAGCATTAGCAATGCTAATGTTACGCATTGTATGCTAATGCATACGAATTTGTATGCTAATCTTACGCATTGTACGCTAATGCATATGAATTTGTATGCTAATTTAGCATACAAATTCGCACACATTAGTGTACAATGCATAGCATTAGCATACAAATTTGTACGCATTAGCATACTCGAGCACCACACTCAAGCACACGCGGTCTTCTGCCGAACACCGAGCGGACCCGAGCGTAGGCATGCTCGGCCGAACAGCAAGTTCGGCCGAGCATGCTCGCTCAACACTAGGCAACAGCTGTGTGCATAAGCCCTAAGGGGTATATTCATACATAAATTTCTGCAACTGAAAATCAGTTCCGTTCATCTGAATGGTGTTTTTGGCAGCAAGCACATGAATTTATGTAAGCTCAATTCAGATGAATGGCGTGCTCAAACAGGTGCAACAAATCAGCCAGGTGTGAATTCAACCATAAGCTTCGAATGTGGCAGCTTTGTCAGAGAAATTTCTGTTCTGTACAGTACATGTGAACAGAGTGGTTTCAGCATCATATATATGGATTTTCTGTATGTTAGATAAGTTGATTTTAAATGTTTAATCGACTTTGATTTAAGTTTCACAAGTTTCAAGGGGTTATCCAGTCCAATAAAACATTGAATCATGGTCTGCAAATGGTTAAAATATTTAAATGGATAAAAGCAGGTAGTGGCTCACCAATTAGCAGTATAATAGAACGGAGGTACTCAAAACTACGGCTTACCCTTAGCCATCATAGAAGAAAAATCAATATCGTAACAAGATAGAAGGGCACACTCCTCACCTAGGTGTAATCTATTTGCAAATGTAAAATGCCCTTATAGTATGGGATGGATCAGTTGCACAATAACTGCATATAATAGAATAGTTCAAATAAAAAAATGAATTGGATATTTATTCTGGCATATATAGAACATACAAATTAAACCAGCGCTGGTAAAACAACATGTAAAATAAAAATTTAAATTTAAAAATTAGTAAAAAAAAGAAACATTTAGTGCCAAAATGCAGTGCAAACATAAAGTGTCCACTTTGACCAGTTAAGTGTCCTTGTGTCCTGAATTTATGGACAATTTCTTATGTGTTGTCCTTGAGACAGGAGGAGGCTGCATTCTTGTTAGCGCTCCGGAGCTGGGACTGTAGGAGATGCTTTCCTTGATTTCGTCAGTCTACAGGAATCTACAAAGTGCTCTGACTTGAATGAATTCGCTGCGAATTCCCAGCAAATTCATTCAAGTCAGAGCACTTTGTAGATCCCTGTAGACTGACGAAATCAAGGAAAGCATCTCCTACAAGTCCCCGCACAGGAGCACTAACAAGAATCCAACCTCCTGCGGGTACCCACGTGGGACGCCACATGGGACGCCGCTCTGCAAGTCAAATAGCGCGCTCAAACAGAGAGACCTCTTGCTGCCGACACAGATGTCGGATCCCGATAGCGGTGAAACCAGCTCCCACCTACAGCCGCATAACAGCTCATCACAAGAGGGGGTAATGTAAACAACCAATGTGAAGTATCACTTGTTTAACGGTGTGGAGTAAAACTACTTGCATATACCAATATAATACTTATCAGGATCAACATATTGCCTGACTACCTATTACCCTCCACAGGGTTCGATTTATTTAAAACACTAACCACTTGTTTGTATTAAGAAGGCTATTATATGAATACAAGATAATAATGGGATATCAAAATCATATAAATTTACATGATTGGGCCTATCAAAGCCTCTCAAGGACAACACATAAGAAATTGTCCATAAATCCAGGACGCAAGGACACTTAACTGGTCAAAGTGGACACTTTATGTTTGCACTGCATTTTGGCACTAATTTTTTTCTTTTTTTACTAATTTTTAAATTCAAATTTTTATTTTACATGTTGTTTTACCAGCGCTGGTTTAATTTGCATGTTCTATATATGCCAGAATAAATATCCAATTCATTTTATTATTTAAACTATTCTATTATATGCAGTTATTGTGCAACTGATCCATCCCATACTATAAGGGCATTTTACATTTACAAATAGATTACACCTAGGTGAGGAGTGTGCCCTTCTATCTTGTTACGTTAAAATAATTAAACAAGCTTATACTAATCTTGTTGGTCCCCTGCGGCTAACAGTGCTCAGATCCCCGCTGTTCCATGACCTGCAAATGATTAAAAAAAGGAGTTTATACTCACCTCTTCAGTGCCACTGCTGTGCTCACAGTACCATGTCCCTGCTGCTCTTCACTTCCTGTTCCAGTCTCGACAAAGCAGGAAATGGCTGGGAATACCTTTCAGCCAATCACTGGTAGAGTTGGGTCATCACTGCAATTACTGATTGGCTGAAAGGTATTCCCAGCCATTTCCTGCTGTGTCGGTATTAGAAGAGGCAGTGGAGCACAGCAGTGACCGGTGATTGAAGAGGTGAGTATAAACTCCTTTTCAACCATTTGCAGGTTATGGAACAGGATTTTTTTTATGAGCAGGAATACTCCATTAGCATTAAGGAGAATAAAGTGACAATGGTTTAAAAAAAAACAAAACAGAATATAACATTTGACTGAAAAGTCATAAACACATAACTAGCGATGTGTCGGTAGGTGTAAGCACATATCTTTTAAAGCTAAGCCGTTTATCAGTGTCATAAATTGTTAGGGGGCTTTGTCCACTGTGCTAAATAGTCCACCCACCCCATTGGGTACAATTACGGTTTAATATATTGGACATCATAAGATGATCCTGCTTGTGTGAGTTGTATGAAATCTATCATCAAGAGTACATAAGATCTCTCAACAAGACGTTCATAATATTAGCATCACTTGGGGATCTTATTACACAGCAGGGGACACTGGATGGGTATAAGGATTTTGTGCGTCATTTTTTTTATAAAAGGCTATAGACATTTCTCTTTCAAGACCTGTATTTAAAAAGGTTATCTGGGATTAGAAATGAGGTTTTACTTTTGTTAAAACAGTGCCACTCTTCTTCATAGACCAAGCCTGGTATTGTAACTCAGTCCCATTCAGGGGGCATTTAAGATTTGCATTGCAGGTCAATTTACACTGTGGATTATTTATTTTTTGCCTTGTGGGGATTACAAGTCTTCCACATTATCATAGGGTATTCATGCTCTCTGATAGCCATATATGGGGGGGGCTTTTTCTAGAAAAAGAGTGAAAAGATAATATGATGTCCATCTAATCATCCCTGTACTATAAAAATAGAAAAACATAAAAAGACCCATATATGGTATCACTGTATCCGTGCTTGCCCAGAGAATAATGCATTATATATTCTACGTGGTGAGGAGAGAGGCCCATTCAGAAGCTTGCCATGGGTCCCAACCTTTGCTGGTTACGCCCCTGATTGCTGGTACTGTAAAATGTTGAAGATTTGCTTATTTATATTTATTTTATGCACTTATATAGCAGTGCCATATTCCACAGCACTTAGCATCATGCTGCTCCCAATCAGCATGTCTTTGGAGTGTGGGAGGAAACCCATGCAAACACAGGGAGAACATATGAACTCCATGCAGATGGTCAGATTTGAACCCAGGACTGCAAGGCACCAGTGCTAACCACTGAGCCAGAATGCTTCACACAAATCTCCAGCAGTTACGCTCCATGCAGTCATACCCGTATTCAGGAAAGATTACTGTAGATGTTTCCAGTTCACAGAAAAATCCCAGTGCACATAATGATTGTACATTTGTTCTCTCCAAGGAAACAGATGAAAAGGTGACCTCAAGTTAGATAAATGGCTGGTCATGTATAGTATGTTCTTTGAATGAACAGGTGCAAGGTTAATTTTAATAGCATCCTCTCAAATTAGTAGTCAGCTCCAGCCATGTTCCTTCCACAAGAAGCAAAGTTAACTAGTTACAAATCCGTAACTCACATGGAATGAAAATGTAAGCAGGTAAGTGCCATTCCACTATACCACACTGTGGGAGCCTGTGTCTGATTACTATTTTCTAAATGTAAAGGTAGGTTCACATGACAAAATCCACCACAGAACAATCAATAGAAGATCAGCAGCAGAATCAGTAACTAAAGAGGTCTTGAGCGAGGTTTTTCTTTCCTATTGACTTCTATGGAAATCCACAATTCTGTGTCAAAGAAGTAACATAATTTCACAAGCGTTTTTCAAATTAGCTGCTTAAAACTGTACCATCTGTACAAGGTGTTCACATGTTAAAAATTTTTTGCATTGAAGTCAACGACAAGCTGTTGATGGCATTTGAATGTGGATTAGAGAGTGGAAAAAAATCAGCAGCAGATTTTGCCCATGTGAACATAGTCTCATGTTAGCCAAAGAGTATTGTCTCTCCTCATGCAGTGAGAATAGAGGCTACATTCTAAATTGTCTCAGACACTGATGGGTGGAAATTCATCTATTTCTACTAGCGTCAACCAAGTCATAAAGCAGTTTGTACTGTGTTGAGATAGATTTCATATCTTGTTCTTTTCTGAACATCCAAGGACACTTGAAACACTTCATGGACCGATCTTTCCCAGAGTATTCCATAAGCCTCAAAATGGAGGTGAAACAAGTTGTGTACAAATTGTTTTAGACCAGGCATACATTAGTTGAGGAAACCTTTGCTCTTAGGAGGACATTTTATGCTCCATGGACAACTTTCATATCCCCATGTAAAGTAACTAAACTAAAGGTCAACAGATGCGATCCCAGGTGGTCTTGACAGATGCACGTTTGATCAGTTTGGCTCCAGACAAAATTTACAGAATTTATTGATCAAAGTGCATTGACTGCTTTAACTCTTTCTCCAACTAGACATCCATTATCCATATGAGGGTCCTTTTATGACCCACAAAAGCTTGATCAATGGGCTGGTAAAAATGGTATCTAATTCTCTGAAGGACTCAGCATGTTTTTGCTCATTGTGAACTGACATTTAAGACAAAATACAAAATAAAATGATAGGCCACCAAGAAAAACGTTACTATATCTAGACACTATTGAGCTTTCCTGGCCAACTGCAACATGAGTGTCTAAACAAAGTAACAAAATAAGCAAAGAAAACAGTAGAGTGGAATCTGTGGTAATTCCACACCTCGTCTATAAGTCAGTGATTTATTGCAGTTCATCTATACACTACTTCCATGTCACTTGAATATCTTCTTCTGCTACATAGTTGCCTTGAATACTTACTTGTACCATGAAGGGTGAGTTGCGCTCAATTTTGTGATTGAGAGAGGACAGTAACAAGACTCCCTGGAAGCTGTCCATCCTAACATGACTCTTGTCACCATATTATTCAGTACCTTTAAATTATCCAAAGCTTGCAGAGAAATAAATCTTAAAACTTGTCTCAAGTTTCTTCTTCGGTCAGGAGCCCACTAGGAGCTGTTTCTTGAGCTTTGAAGTTCTATTTAGATCTATGCCAAGCACCGGCTGAGCTTAAGCCTGGATCTCTGAAAGGTTAGGCATAATCAGTGTTTTAGACCCTGTGTCCTATTCACTAAGGTTGTGCAGTGAGAAGGACAGCGATATGATGAATATGATGTCTATGGTCATGTAGCTGCAGAATGTGGCAGTTTGTAACAGGCAGAAGTTAAGGGCATTATTGAATCATCTCTTATGCTGTCGGTGTCAAACATCTATAAATAACAAGACTATATAGAAGATTACAGGCTAATGGATATAGATTTAATAGAAGTTCAGAGACTTAGGCATAATCATTCCCTCCTCTGCAAGTTCATTAATAATTCTGCAATTGATGGTGTTAGAAAATGAGAAAATCATATTTGGGCTGATTCACGTGTTTAACTGATCTGAGGAACAGCCTGCTGGAGTTCACTGTATACGGCATAGCCAGGCATGGTCATGTCCTATCGGACCCCTTTGACTATAGTGGGATCTGATGGCGATCTGGATGCTTTCCAGCATAAGTACCATCTGCAACCAGATAAAAAGCCATACACGCCAGACTTTTTGTTCGGTCTAAGCAGACACCTATCCTGGAAAGCGATCGAATCACTGCTGGATCCTATTTTCCCAGTGCATAGCCATGTCCGAATATGCTGGATCCAGTGAAGTCCAGCAGGCTGTTCCTAGATCAGTTAAAGACAGATGTGAATCAGCCCTTCGAAGGGTTGTCCAGGAATTTCAAAAATTTGGATAACCACAGGAGCTCTGCTAAAATTAACCAATATTCAACTGTTAAATCTCCTCAGGCACACACTGTGACAAAGTGTGAAACCTGCCAAAATACTTAACAGAAAATACAAATACCATCATATCTATACTGAATGATAAACCTAGAAAAATGAAAGAAGAGTGGGTTCACCCCCCTCAACCACTCTGTGGCAAAGGAGAGCAAGACATTTTCAAACAAACATCAAAGTCATCATAAGGTAAGAAACACCAACAAGGTGACGAATACCATGAGGTAACTGCATCATAGTTAAGCTTAATTGTAGCAGTATATGCAATTTAACTACAAATATAGATGAGCGAAATATTTAAAAAAATTGATTCGGCTGCTTCGCCAAGTTTTAAAAAAAAATTTGCTTTGTGACAAATTACTTCACGAAGCTCATTTCTTTGTAAGTAGAGGAAGCAATGACAGAAAACAGCGATTGCAGTCATTGTACCCCTCAGATGCCGCGTTCATAGCTGATCGCGACCTCTAAAAGTAATAATACAGAGTAAAATTTTAAAGAAAAATACATTTCATCATACTTACTTCATCCATTTGCTCGGGACAGGATGGCCGCCACCATTTTGATTGAAGATTTGGAGCTAAATCTCGCATGGCCCGTGATGACATCATCATGTCGGCCGGTGTGGTGACATTATACGTCACCATGCACAAAATTTTGTGCGAGATCTTCAATCAAGATGGTGATGGTTGGCCAGTCGCGAGCAAATGGATGATGTAAGTATGATTTTTTTTTTTGTTTTTTACACCATTTCAAGGAAAATGAATTTGTTACCATGAAGTACGCTGAAATTCGGCTTTGCGGTGAAAACAGCGATTGCAGTCATTGTACCCCTCAGATGCCGCGTTCATAGCTGATCGCGACCTCTAAAAGTAATAATACAGAGTAAAATTTTAAAGAAAAATACATTTCATCATACTTACTTCATCCATTTGCTCGGGACAGGATGGCCGCCACCATTTTGATTGAAGATTTGGAGCTAAATCTCGCATGGCCCGTGATGACATCATCATGTCGGCCGGTGTGGTGACATTATACGTCACCATGCACAAAATTTTGTGCGAGATCTTCAATCAAGATGGTGATGGTTGGCCAGTCGCGAGCAAATGGATGATGTAAGTATGATTTTTTTTTTTTGTTTTTTACACCATTTCAAGGAAAATGAATTTGTTACCATGAAGTACGCTGAAATTCGGCTTTGCGGTGAATCGAATTTTCCCTGAAAGCCGGATTAAAGTCCACTTCATGGACTTCGATTCGCTCAACACTACCTACAAACAAGTCAATCAATAGACATATAGAAATGGTTATGTCAAGTTGTATAATATACAAAGAAATCTCTCTAAAAGACCACTGCTTTGAGTAGACTATTATCCAGACTAGGTTTCCTCTGACAGGTTTTCAGTTCCACATATATAAATTAAACTTGATGTCTTCTTTGTGAGGACCAGGCCCCCCTAGAAGGCCACTTTTCAATGCAATTTAGGTCGTCATCTCAAAGAGTCTGCACTGTAGTAATAGAGCCTGGACAGATCTTACTTGTAGAGTAAAAGTGCACTGCAGTCATCATGCCCCACAGCCACCTATCATGGCACTGCTGTAATTTGGACACTGCCCTGACTGTCTTTTACAGTGCCTCTGTCTATAGTACCACTTAGTTGTTGGTGAAGTGCAGTTAGGGAGCCACTTTGCACAACCCCGGGACCCCAAACTCTTATTTGGCAGCATAATTGATTTATTTGATGCTTATTGTAATCTTTTACTGGGCTCAAGAGACAAATGAAAGATAAATTAGCAACATATGTATTTTTCTGGACCTCAACCACTTTTGGTGAGGTACAGGAATAGCTATTTTCTGACTGGCGAGGCTTCAGTAGAAATGAGTTGATAAGCCTTGACCTTTTGTATAAAATCTTGCTAGTATATAATAAAGAGATGCTGGGCTTGGGGTTATATCATTTTTTGTATTTTATTCCTTATTTTCCTATAAAAAAAATGCTTAAATACTGTCAGAACTTTTGGAAAAAGCCTGTGACTCCTGCTTCCCCTTCCCGCAAAAGTGATAAGTTTGTATCCACAAAGAGCTGGCAATCACAGTTTGTGGGTGAAGGGAAACAAGCCTAACAAGCTCATTTAGTCTTTTATGGACCATCCATAGACCATCAAGTGACCACATTTATCTCTGTAAGTACGTTCCTGAATGTGCTTGTAGATATAGTTGCCCCACAGAGATCATGCAGATGCAGAACCAGGGAGCCCATTGCTAGTGACAGTTGGACTGCCATAGGGAAGGGAGATGTTTTATACTGTCCTTATCATCTTCTTGACGTATATCCAGCACTTAATAAGCACAAATCAAGCAGCGACAATGTTTTTATCTGATCTGCTCACCAGCAACTGTGGGGCCTGAGTAACTACAAGAGCTGTTAGGTCTTAGCAGACCCATATCTGCACTGCAGTGCATGCCAGGTGGCTGTGTTCTTTGTATAACTGGGCCTTATATATTATCCACACTTACAGGAGAAAAAAACGAGAAAAAGGAAATGTAAAAAAATAAAGTAATAAAATAATAATAAGAATACAAGAACACCACCATTAGCCTACACTGCAGGTTCTAGCCTCTCCCTCATCCACCATAAACTACATCAAAATGACTGTACTAAAAATGTATATTATTTGCAATAAAAAAATGAAAAATTTTTTTTACAATAGTAAAAATTATAACTTTCAAAGCCACATGTACTAAAAAAAATTATATGTGCCTGGTGAGGAAGGGTGATGTAGGATGGTCTGATTTTGAACCGGTTAAACATTTTATCCCGAAAAAGGTAATCTTATGTGATTTGTCCTATCTGATGCTAAGGCCTCAAGCACATGACTGTATCCAGCACTTACAGAAATCTATAGATCCATACTGTACTTCAGTATAACTTTGATTTCATACTGAGGCATAAGAGTTTTTTCTCATACAGAATTCAACATATATTCAGTTGTGATATGTTGCATTGGTTACAGGTATCTTCCAGCAGTGCCACCACACAGGCTCAGTGCAAATGGTTCTGTGTAAAACAAACCCTACACTTTTCATCAATATCTACATAGTGTACAAGGATAAAAAAAGGGAAGAAAGGGAACATTATTCAGAATTAACAGCTATGTGAAGCATGCAGTGAGCCACAACTGACAAATGCATGGACAATGTGGACCGTTAGCCTTGTTTTTAGTTCTGGTTTAAATTAACTGCATTAGCAGCAAAAAAGAATCACAAAATATGTTGATGTGGAAATAGTTATTATTGCACATAAACATAACATACATTAAATGCTGACTTTTTTCAGAGTGTTGTTTATGGATGTACAGATTGGCCATATAAAGGCTACACTAAGATCAAAATGAACATAAAAAGAGTTGATAAATAATTGGTCATTTTGATCTTTTGGTGAGTGTGTGGTGTAAACAGTAGGTTGTCGAACAGCAATTCCAATTAAAGAAAGGTTGTCTTGTCTTTTTTGGAGAATGTGCCTTGCCCTCTTTTGAATTCTATTGGGAAACCTTCTGCTTTTGCCTTTTGTTCATGGAATATGTCTAATATGAAATCCATGGTCTTATTATCTGAATAGAAAGATAACTATAAGTACAAGTGGTACTACCAGCTGCCCCATTCATCATTAGCAACCTCTATTCTATCCCATTCATCAGGTACTTTTTTTTAATCCTGTCTGTTGCCCGGGAACAGAGAATCCAAGTTTTACATTTAGAACCTCCTTGAACCGTCTTTCCACAGATAATTCCTGTGCGAAAAGATGCACCGGGTATTGTAAACTGACCACTACCCACTGCACTAAATGTATTAGCAAGACAGGTATGTATTTTTGTATCTATCTATCTATCTATCTATCTATCTATCTATCTATCTATCTATCACCAATTATTCATTAAACTACATTTACATCTATATCTATCAAATTATTTGTCTATCTAATACCTATCTACATTTAATCAAGGTAGACACAATCATCAAGGTTAGCAGCATCTTTCCTTGTAGCCAATACACAGGAGGAAAACTGCATTGAGATCAGCGTGGCAATTCAATCAGAAGAACATGGATCTAAGAATATATGACTAGTTATGTAGCTACATTACTCCCACCATATTTTAATTGTTGACTGGAATTTCCATTTTTATAGCTTTGGTTCTAATCTATAAGGAACCCGCTTCCATTATTTTCCTTCCAAGTAATAATAGTCTGTGTAAATCATCCACCTTTTCACCTTTAAGTTGGTAAACTATATACTACACTACACATCAGCTGCTCCTGTGAAGAAAAACCCACATGACAAGAAGGACATAAATTAATATGAGGAATGGAAGGTCGCACTTATAATGAAAGATTACATTTATGCCAGAGAAGGCATATCATCTCTTTAAATAAGGATGTAAATGTGACAAGTTATTCATTTCGTGGACCTCACAGCGTAAACATGGTCACTACTTGTAGTAACCCCTTAGTGACGAGTGACGTACTATGTACATCATGACGTGGTGTTAGTTACCGCATCATGACGTGCGCAGTACATCATGAAATGAAAGTGTCATCGCAAGTATACTTGCAGTGACACCGGCATCTGAACGGGTGTCACAGACAGCAGAGCTGTCCGGGCACCCGTCAGTGGACCAATCACAGTGGTCCCTGCCTCCAGATCGCTGTGATTGGTTAATCAGAGCTGACATGACCAATCACAGTGCGTCCAGCTTGGCGGCACACAGCGCAGCTCGAATCTCCTCATTTTGACAGTTTACATATGAGGAGATCGGCGCTGCGTCCTGTCAGAGTGCCCAAGACTCACCTCATCCTCCAGTGACTTGTCACTAGGAGATTAGAGCTGCGCTGCCCTGGTCTCCTGTCTGAGTGCCCCAACAGTGCCCTAAACACACCACATCCTCCAACCACCCTTCCTTTAGTGGTGTAGTTAGTGTAATAGGGCTATTAGTTGGGATTAGAGTTAGGATTAGAGTTAGGGGTAACACACTGTAACACACTGGTTTTTGCAGCTTAGTTTTCTGTTTACTAAAATTCCTAGGTCCTTTTCCATGTCAGTGTTACACAGTGTTTTACAATTTAGTATGTACTGGTGACTTGCATTATTCCTTCCCATGTGCATAACCTTACATTTGTCACTGTTAAACCTCATCTGCCACTTCTCTGCCCAAGCCTCCAGTCTATCCAGATCCAGTCAAACATAAATTATGTTTGACTCAAACAGTTTGAGGCAGTCCAACAAAATCCCGGACGATTTTCCAATTCCCCCCGGACATTTAATGCCCAAAAGTAGGACATGTCCGGGGAAAAGAGGACGTCTGGTCACCCTAGCTAGTATTATATAAAGCTAAGTGTATGTGTGTGTGTGTGTATGTCCGCTAAAGGAACCCGCACCGCTGCAGCTACAATCACAAAATTTAGCACACATTGACATCAGGTGTCCGGGAAGGTTTTAGAACAGTTTTCAGCTCTCCAGGATGTACCTGTCATGGGAAGCAGGCGGCGCGCTTCCCTCATGCAGCGCCTGTCATGGGAGGCCGACGTCGCCCTCCCTCTGCACGGCTTCGCCGGACCTCTCCGCCCCCCCTAGAGACGAGCAGTAGGGAATTGAAGTGCTGGTCTGGTTATGTCACGCTACGGTGTGGGAGGGGAACACCACACCGAGCATACACCGATACACTACAGTGAGATGAAGACCGATTAGCAGGTAAGAAGCCAGTGGCAAGGAAAACCACTGAACCAAGTGCACCGGAAATACCAGAAACCAAACCCAGAGGGCAGAAACCCAGTGAGCCCCGTTCTTCACAGAGCCCCAGATGGTAGGGATGCACTTATCCAGAACTCACTGACTGCACCTCCAGGATGGTCCCGGTGCACCTGGCAACTTACCTGCTGATACTGCTGATAGAAACACCAGCAGTCCACACACCAAAGACTGGAACCCAGGCACATGTACTGGAACCCGAACACCTAACAGGACTCAGTACACACAACACACCCAGGAAACAGCTCACCAGCAACAACTCACTGTATCGCTGTTCCCCCTCCGGGGAACCCTGGAGCCCTCTCACCGAAGGCACATACATACAGGAAATGTCTGGACTCCATGTCAGAAGACACATGGCAGTCACAGACCAAACACCCACCCGTACATAAACCACATAACAGGAATAAGGGAAGGGGAAGAGAGGACCTCGGGAAGACCTCGATGACATATTAAGTGGCCACAAGGACTGGGCAGATGGAATCCCAGGAAAGGTGCATAGCTCCAGCACCAACGGAGGCTGGAGCACAACTAAACCCACAAGGCTAGCAACAACAGAATAAAAGCACCTAGTGACCACACCCAGGTCAATATGTTAACCCCATGAGAACCAGACAGGGAAGGAGGGAAGTATGCAATCAGGGAACATACCAGCAACCAAAACCACACGTTGCCCCTGGCAACCACGGCCTACTACCGCAGCCAGAATGCCAGGACACAAACATGAGCAACATGGAAGCCGTGTCACGGAGAACAACCGAGACACCACCAATTTACACGTTGCCCCTGGCAACCAGCATACAACCAAATCCGGAATACCAGGGCACAAACATGAGCAACATGGAACACGTGTCACGATAACTACACGGTACGTGACAGGTTAGCCAGCACTTCATCAGTTAATTCTCTGTTTGGGTTTAGCCATGTGGTGCTGATCACACCACATGGCTACTTTACATATTGTTTTGACAGCTTGCTCCGCCTCAGGTCATGTGATGCTGGCCACATCACATGATCCTGGGCGGGCTATTTAAAGATGGCAACTTCCTCACTCAGTGCCTGTGATTAGTCTTCTCCCTTTGATCAGTGCTGTGTGTGACCTTGCTGTATTGGATATTTTGGTATTTCGGATTTTGGACTCGGACTTTGACTATTCTTTGCTTGACCCTTTGTATGTGATGTGACCTCCTGTATTTGACCTGGCTAGTTTACCATTCTGTTATTGTGTTGTACTGTCTGTGTTTGGTCTCTCCCTGTGTATCCCTTTCCCTCCCTGTGCACTTACGCAGTATAGGGAACGCCGCCAAGTTACGGTGTTGCCGCTTAGGGCTCCAACTGTAAGTAGGTAGGGAAGAGGTGGGGTTCAGTACAGGGCACACTTTCCCTTGTCTCCCTCGTGACAGAATCACAGGCCATACCATATGGAGCCGTTGCAGGTTCTCTCGGACCAGGTGCAGGGCATGGCGCA